>JAJJWX010005136.1:0-373423 GCA_023529315.1 Papaver bracteatum
TTTTCAAAATTACCAAAAATGTTTTATCAAAATTTTTTTGGTCTATTTTACCCTTGATTATTATTGTTAAGACATTTAAGTCCTACACATTATGATTTTTTATTATTTTCTGAACAACTTTTTGAAAAAAAAAAATAATTATTAATATTTTAATGTATCGAATGTGTACACATTATTTCACATTGTGTGTGTAATAACTTTTTGAAAAAAAAATATTTTTTATTAATATTTTAATTGATCGAATGTGTACCTATTGTTTAACATTGTGTGTGTAATATATACAAAAATCATAACCGGCTTCGGATTGTGTACCCATTGTTTCACATTGTGTATGCAATGTATGGAATGTGTACCTATTATTTCACATTGTGTGTGCAATATATACAAAAATCATAACCGGCTTCGGATTGTGTACCCATTGTTTCACATTGTGTATGCAATATATACATTGTGTACCTATTGTTTCACATTGTGTGTGCAATATATACAAAAATCATAACCGGCTTCGGATTGTGTACCCATTGTTTCACATTGTGTATGCAATATATACATTGTGTACCTATTGTTTCACATTGTGTGTGCAATATATACAAAAATCATAACCGGCTTCGGATTGTGTACCCATTGTTTCACATTGTGTGTGCAATATATACAAAAATCATAACTAGCTCGGATTGTGTACCCATTGTTTCACATTGTGTATGCAATATATACATTGTGTACCTATTGTTTCACATTGTGTGTGCAATATATACAAAAATCATAACCGGCTTCGGATTGTGTACCCATTGTTTCACATTGTGTATGCAATGTATGGAATGTGCACCTATTGTTTCACATTGTGTGTGCAATATATACAAAAATCATAATCGGCTTCGGATTGTGTACCCATTGTTTCACATTGTGTATGCAATGTATGGAATGTGTACCTATTGTTTCACATTGTGTGTGCAATATATACAAAAATCATTACCGGCTTCGCATTGTGTACCCATTGTTTCACATTGTGTATGCAATGTATGGAATGTGTACCTATTGTTTCACATTGTGTGTGCAATATATACAAAAATCATTACCGCTTCAGCATTGTGTACCCATTTTATTTTATTTTTATTTTTTTAATATATACTGAGAATATTTTAATATCGGTAAAAACCAGGACCTGAGTGGAATCGACCGGTCTACCGGTACAGGTACATGTCCAGGTCCTCCAATTGAAGAACCGGTCAACTCAGTATGCAGTACCGGGTCCAACAGAAACCCGGACTCTAAGCATAAGGCATAATAATAATTATATAATGTGAACCCATTTTCCTACAATGTGCACCCATCGAACTCCACACACGCGCACGGAACTCCACACGCTCGTTTCACACGCGCACCTCTTCCATCTTCTTTTAACACACTGAACTCATATTGTTTTGGAACGGGATCGACCAACAAACAACTTTGACAAAGGATTTTGCCAAAACATACTAACCGTGGGATCCTATACATCTGAACAGGCATCACCATTCGTTGAACTTGGTGGTCTGATAATGCAAATCGATGACTGATATATCAATAGAATATTACTCTAAATTAATTGACTTGGTTTCCCATCATTTGATTTTGTGTTAACGTAATTTTGTTCTTCTTTTCAAGTTCATATCAATGGTTTATCCTTGGCCAATTTCCCGCATTTGATTTCATGAGTACGAATCATTTCTTTCTCTTTAGGACGGAGGAGTAAAGTTTTGAAAGAATAATTAGGAAAGTTTATGGTGTTGGTTTCTGAAGCAAGACGCCTCCATTAAAGCTTTGATAAGAATCATATGATGTTAAATAGTATACTTTGATTGGTTTGGTTTGGACCATTTGGTGCTTATAAATTTTCGGTCTGATTTACTACTGTGACTACTTGATAAATTATGTTGGTTTTATTTCTTAATTGTAATTCCCACTCTCTATTTTCACATTTTCACCCAGATTTTCTTTTGATTGCATAACATTTTTTAACATGATTTGATTCACGGATACGACTACTTTTGCATACGAGTCTTTTCCTAATAAAGTGATTCTTCTTCAACGAACTAGGGCTTGAGTTGAATTACAATTAAATTAATGAAAATGTAATCGGAAAGAAGCCAGAGACCTGGAGAAGAAGGTGATGATCCATCTTTATTCAATTTATGGTATGCAGCTACAAACACTGTTTACGACAGAGCGCAACTCTCAAAACCAGAATCAGTGCCATCATCAACTATGGTAACAATCAGATATTTGGGATCAATGATTTAGTATGTTTGTCAAATGCCTTTTTGTTAAAACACTTCTTGTGGTGGAGTCGTTCGGTGTTTTTGTGAGATCCACAAGGGTATGTTGGATAACATTGCCATGACTTCAGGCTCGGGTTATTAGTATTGAATTAACTAAGGATGAGCGAACCTTTTTGGAGCTAGGGAAAGAGTTAGAACATGATTTCATCATTATCTTTGGAGGAAGCGATGAAGATATGGAAAAGAAAAAGAAGTCGAGAGAATATTGTAATGACTAAGAACATTTAATGTGATACATGAGGAAGCAGCTGTAAAAGCGTGAGACTCAATAATAATTTGAACATTCTTGAAGAGGTTTCTTTCAGGACTCGGTATATTTAGATAAGTTGGGCTGCAAGGGAATGGGTTAGCAAATATGGGTAGTGAAAAGCTGCGAGGAAGAATGCTATTTTTTCTCGCTAACAAAGGAAGAGCGTGGAAACTTTTGGTAAAATTATAAAATTTGATACTCAACAAAAGTTTTTGAAGGACTCTCTTTTCAAAAGGAGTATGTCAAGGATGACAAAGACCAACGAAAATAATGAAGACTCCACAAAGGAGAAGATTAAATAAAGTGAAACACTTAATAAGTTTGTTACCTTGCTGTTGAGTGGTTTTGGCACCCGTTGGGCTACTGGTTTCTTAATTTGATTTCTTGTTAGCAAGGATGAACATTTTGGTCCTCTTGTCTTTGTAAACATCTCTTGTAATTTAGCTATTTATTAATATATTTTTGACTTAACAAAAAAAAAATTCAGCAACATATGACCGTTACACAGACAAAAATAACCAATTTAAAGATGGAAAAGACCATTAGAAAAATGAGTTCTTGGGACAACGGATACCACCGACGTACAAGAAAGAGTCACTCTGCCTAGCTTTAGGTCCTGCACCCATTCTATTGCAGTGATAATACAATCAACTTCACTTGCAGACCTAGCAGAGAACTGCCAAATTTTTTCCAACTGCACAATTTGGTTGTTTCATAAAAAATGCGATAAAAATAATCCTTACGAAATGAAATGGGATACTAAATACAAGTATTAAGATACGTTCATACAATACAATTACTAATAGAGATTTCCGTAACAACAAAGTGGAAACATTTTTGTTTGACTGCTCTCTTTCATTAAATGCACTACTAGCCAACAAACAAAAATGGAATGAAAACCAAAAGAGCATAACCATGATGACGCTAATCCAATCTTATCACTAGGATATGATTCCTTTAAAAAAGATATCATCACTAGGTTATTATTACCTTCATGATGCCACCTCTTCCAAATGTATTGCGACAATTGATTGCATTACATGAAACTTTGTACCTTATTGATAACAACAAGTATATTATTATTATTAAGGCCAAGCCCATTCCATCGTGCTCCTTCTTCCTTGTGAAATTACATACTAACGAGTTTCAATATTAAAGCCCGTTTCTACTTAGAAAAAACATTGTTTTGTACAGGTTTGTGAGAATAGCTCTTGATTAAGCATGCTCGAAAATTCTCTTTTTCATGTGTCAATTTACGACAACTTAATTCTCTACATAATTGGATCATTCCTTTATTATTGAAGTCATAACACATGCTCTTATATAACCCCTTAGCGATTATTTTGTGGGTAATCTAAAGCTAGATATGGGCACTGATTCATTGATCGTATAGTTTGATACATACACTTTTGACATTTATTTTACAAATTTATGTTCAAATTTCAAGAAAATGAAATGTAGCTTTCAAACCCGATTAACACAAGAATATTAAAGAAGAGAATCATTTCAAACATTTTTTTATAAGCCTTGAAGGAAAAAGATAATATAATAACTAAAGAATTATTGTAATTTAGTACTTTTCAATGAAACATTATAAAGCATGAGAAAAGAAAGTGAATGATTATAAAAAAAACTTCTCCCTTTATAAACCTCTTTGTTTAATCAACTAAATAATCTAATTAGTATATGCACAAAATGATTAAAGCTGAAATGGGAGAAGCATTTTATTACTCTCTTTTTTTCGTTTACTCGCCAAAGATCCACTCCTCAACAAGAATCAATTTATAATGGCAGGTCAAAAGCAAATACAAAAGTAAAGATGAGCCAAACCAATTCACTAATCATGACGGTGATACAGTTTAATTGGACCAAGCAACGCAAATTATTCATTCTGATCCTTCTCTCAGTTAGAACAAGTTTACGGACCACACAAAATACCAACCAAGCCCACGCCAGCGTAAAAACCATGACCGATGGTGAAAATTGCATTCTCTCCCTTCATCGTCTTGATGCCCAAGATCCCATCCTTACATTAACTTGGTCTTCGCGTGAAACAAATTAATTAACAACAAAACTAAAATTAATTGAATAACAAATGAGTTACAAGAAAAAGAATTATTGTTGATCAACCTTACCATACATCATTCACATCTAGTGGGTTTCTAACTTTGAAGAAACAACAATAATTTCCACATTGTATCTTCATCATCATTTTGAAACCTAAAGAGTGGACATACATGAACAACTCTTCTTAAAGCGTTAGTTTATCAAATCCAAACGGTCTTCGCTCTCGTCAAAATAATAGATAGTCATTACTAGCATGTTCATTTTTCAAGTGTTATCGCCAATAAATATGATACAAACTAATATTGGATGAAAAAATCTAAGAAAGAGTATCATCGAAAATAGGTTGCACTATTTATCCCTAGCTCTCTTTTACAAACCGCACAAAATAAAAAAAAAACAAATCCGACATACTGGTACCGGGTACGTTAAAACCCTTCGAAGAAAATGAAAAAACTTTTCGTGAACCTAATAGTCCTCTAAAGTCATACTTCATTAAAGCTTACAATGAGCTTTATCCACAACTATCCTCAAAGATATTGATGTGGATGCAAATTTTCCCAATTGTCTCAACAAAACATCACTCCTCACTCAAATCAATTCATGTGAACATGAAGGATAAGATAAATTCCAAGGTATCTCATTAGAAAGGTTCCCAAGCTTCATTAACTCGCTCATTTATAACATGCCAAAATCAATTGTGTACTTTGCATTCTAATTTAGGGTAAGGCAACAACTGGCTTATTAAGAAATTTACCTAATGCCTCAAAATCTCAATGGAAGTTAATCGGTTTATCGATGGTTCCTTCTAAATGTATTATTGAAAGCAAGGTAACGTTAAAAATAAATGAAATGCCATTAACTAATCAACATTCATATGTCTAAAATTAGGTAGAAAGCCACTCACTTGGCAACTACAGGAGTGACATCTGATAACTTGTGACTACGACAATTAGAGCACAAGTTCTCCAAATATCTCTTGCTGTTCAGTCAGGTCCATATTGCTTAATCAAATGAGCGAGGATATTAGCTAAATTCAAGCAATTAGGAGAAATGTTAAACAAAAATACGTCCCGAAAGAAAGGCAGTTAAAACCAATTAATGAAAGTAACATAAATATCGATGCGATCTGGTATAATTTGATCTTGAATAGCGAGACAAGAGGTAAAATCACCAAGGTTACACCCTGTATGAAGCGAGGAATACGTAAGAACACCATGGAGTTTAAGAAAGAACCATTGAGTTAGTAAACAATACACAATGTGAGAAAGAAGACAGTTACACACGATCAGTTATCATTAGTAGATGATTGTTACTTGTTTCATCAGGCTGGTCACCTTGATTACCAGCAAATCGCCCTCCATTTAACGCCCTAAGATTCAACAGCAGGTTTCCCTAATTCCTACAATAAATGATTTTGAATTCTCCGCACCCTTCTATCCTTTCGCGTCTCCTCTTTCCCCAGTTTGTGAGAACTTGTGTAATTTGGATAAAAAATTCCCAAGTAGTTAGAAAGCGTTATGGATTATTTAAGAAGTTTAAAAATCATGAGATGACAATTTCTCAATTAGTTGTCTTAATTCAAGGAACCAAACGATTAACAAATCGGTAAATACAAGAATTACACGGTATCATCATCATGATCTCCACCAAATCATCTAAAAAACTTCAACATTTCCTCCAAGCACTTAAATTAACAACAATGGAGAGCTTTAGAATAAATAGGTCCAAAGGCTTAAGCATTTGACTCAACCGATGAAATTTATATAATCATCACAGCCAGAGACCTAGCAACATATCGCTCCAAAAGAGTTCACAATAGCAAGTCGTGATTAAAATAAACCCAAAAGTACCATTATTAACAAATCCATAAGATTGAATAGTTAGCATTAGCAACAAACTAACAAATTTAGGTCAAAAAATTTTAGATCCTATAAAAATGAGACAGGATTAAGGTAAGGAAGAATCATTGCAAATGACGACGAAGGGCTGTGATTGTTGTTCCACAGATGGCTTTTTCCATGAAATCAAACCCCATATATATCAACACACAAAGCCTTGGGCTGTGGTATAACAAAACAAAGAAAACAAAAGAATTTAATCTAATACTCCAACAATAAAACCTCAAAAAAAAAAACTAAACATCAAATCAAACAATAATAAATTAAACCCTTAAAGAAATTGCCAGAGTACAAAACAAAACCAAATAAAAATTTGTGCAATTGAAAACCTATGACAATCGAATATTCAGATTCGATTTATTGATTTATCTTTTAATCAACTTCTTCGTCAATCTTCAACATTCATTCATTTCATTGATTTCATTGATTGCACTCATAACATTAAAGACGCCGTTGAAGAACTTCCAAAACTAGAGTTTTCAATAAGATCTCTCTCACTCTCTTAACAAAAAATTTGGTTTTTACAGAAGTAGAGAGACGATTATTTGAGAGAGAGAGAGAGAGATGAAGAAGGGAAATCAAAGCGAGGTCGATTTTGTGAAAGAAAATATATCTAGGTTTTTAAGATTAAGAGGGAATCTCGAGAAAATATGAAGGGTAGATATAATATTTAAAGAATAGACGGTGTAGATGGATGGTTAGAAACCGTGGGCCAGAAAAACAGAAAAGCAGACCAATTTTAGTGTGACCAACCGTGAATATCATGCACGAAAAATTGCAGATTACGATTCGTAAATGCCTACACCACATGTTACGAATTCTGAAAAACCTTAGTAACGGCTTCAGCTTCTTGAGAATGCCCAAAAATGTCTAGTTTTTTCAAAATTACCAAAAATGTTTTATCAAATTATTTTGGGTCTATTTTACCCTTGATTATTATTGTTAAGACATTTAAGTCCTACACATTATGATTTTTTATTATTTTTCGAACATGATTTTGAAAAAACAATTTTTATTAATATTTTAACGTATCGAATGATGTACACATTATTTCATTGTGTGTAATAACATTTTGAAAAAAAAAATATTTTTATTAATATTTTAATTAATCGAATAAAATTTTATTGTTTAACATTGTGTGTGTAATATATACAAAAATCATAACCGGCTTGGGATTGTGGTGTACCCGTTGTTTCACATTGGTATGCAATGTATGGAATGTGTACTCTATTATTTCACATCAGACGCAATATATACAAAATCATAACCAGTTTCAACCGGATTGTGTACCCATTGTTGACATTGTGTATGCAATATATACATTGTGTACCTATTGTTTCACATTGTGTGTGCAATATATACAAAAATCATAACCGGCTTCACATTGTGTACCCATTGTTTCACATTGTGTATGCAATATATACATTGTGTACCTATTGTTTTGTGTGTGTGCAATATATACAAAAATCATAACCGGTTTCGGATTGTGTACCCATGTTTTTCACATTGTGTGTACAATATACAAAAATCATAACCGCTTCGGATTGTGTACCCATTGTTTCACATTGTGTATGCAATATATACATTGTGTACCTATTATTTCACATTGTGTACAATATATACAAAAATCATAACCGGCTTCTCAGACAGGGTACCCATTGTTTCACATTGTGTATGCAATATATACATTGTTATACTATTGTTTCATTGTGTGTGCAATATATACAAAAATCATAACTTGATTACCGGATTGTGTACCCATTATTTCACATTGTGTATGCAATGTATGGAATGTGCACCTATTGTTTCACATTGTGTGTGCAATATATACAAAAATCATTACCGGCTTCGCATTGTGTACCCATTGTTTCACATTGTGTATGCAATGTATGGAATGTGTACCTATTGTTTCACATTGTGTGCAATATATACAAAAAATCATTACCGGCCCGTATTGTGTACCCCATTTTTATTTTATTTTTATTTTTTTATATATACCGAGAATATTTTAATACTGGTAAAAACCGTGTCTGAGTGAACCGGACCGGCTCTACGGCAGGTACATGTCCAGGTCCTCAATCAAGAACCGGTCAACTCCGTGTCTGACGGGTCCAACAAAACCCGGACTCTAACATAAGGCATAATAATAATTATATAATGTGAACCCATTTTCCTACAATGTGCACCCATCGAACTCCACACACTCGTTTCACACGCGCACGGAACTCCACATCGTTTCACACGCACCTCTTCCATCTTCTTTTAACACACTGAACTCATATTGTTTTGGAACGGATCGACCAACAAACAACTTTGACAAAGGATTTTGCCAAAACATACTAACCGTGGGATCCTATACATCTGAACAGGCATAACCATTCGTTGAACTTGGTGGTCTGATAATGCAAATCGATGACTGATATATCAATAGAATATTACTCTAAATTAATTGACATGGTTTCCCATCATTTGATTTTGTGTTAACGTAATTGTTCTTCTTTTGAAGTTCATATCAATGGTTTATCCTTGGCCAATTTCCTGCATTTGATTTCTTGAGTACGAATCATTTCTTTCTCTTTAGGACGGAGGAGTAAAGTTTTGAAAGAATAATTAGGAAAGTTTATGGTGTTGGTTTCTGAAGCAAAGCTTTGATAAGAATCATATGATGTTAAATAGTATACTTTGATTGGTTTGGTTTGGACCATTTGGTGCTTATAAATTTTCGGTCTGATTTACTACTGTGACTACTTGATAAATTATGTTGGTTTATTTCTTAATTGTAATTCCCACTCTCTATTTTCACATTTTCACCCAGATTTTCTTTTGATTGCATAACATTTTTTAACATGGTTGATTCACGGATACGACTACTTTTGCATACGAGTCTTTCCTAATAAAGTGATTCTTCTTCAACGAACTAGGGCTTGAGATTACAATTACAATTAAATTAATGAAAATGTAATCGGAAAGAGCTGAGACACGGAGAAGAAGGTGATGATCCATCTTTATTCAATTGTAGTATGCATCCCTAAACACTGTTTACGACCAAACACAACTCAAAACCAGAATCGGTGCCACATCATCAACTATGGTAACCGTCAGATATTTAGGATCCAATGGTTAGTATGTTTTGTCAAATGCCTTTGTTAAAACTGTTTGTTGGTCGATCCCGTTCCGTTGTTTTTTTAGCGGATCCACAAGGTATGTTGGATAACATTGCACGGCTTCAGGCTCGTTGATAAAGGTATTGAATTAACTAAGGATGAGCGAACCTTTTTGGAGCTAGGGAAAGAGTTGGAACATGATTTCATCATTATGCTGGAGGAACGTGAAGATATGGAAAAAGAAAAGAAGTCACAGGAAGATATTGTGACAGCTAAGAAGACATTTAATGTGATACATGAGGAAACGGCTGTAGCGGGACTCAATGATAATTTGGATACTGTTCTTGAAGATGTTTCTTTCACGGACTCGGTATATTTAGATAAGTTGGGCCTGCAAGGGAATGGGTTGGCAAATATGGGTAATGAAACCCTGCGGAAGAATGCTATTTTTTCTCGCCCTAACAAAGGAAGAGCATTGAAACTTTTGGTAAAATTATAAAATTTGATACTAACAAAAGTTTTTGAAGGACTCTTTTTTTTCAAAAGGAGTATGTCAAGGAGACACAAGACCAACTGAAAAGAATGAAGACTCCTAAAAAGAAGATTAAATAAAGTGGAAACACTTAATCTCGTTGTTACCTTGCTATTGAAGTGGTTTTGCTTTTCGATGGAAGCTCTAGTTTCTTAATTTCGTTTCTTTTGTTAGCAAGGATCGAGCATTTTGATCCTCTTGTCTTTGTAAACATCTCTTTGTAATTTAGCTATTTATTAATATATTTTTGACTTAACAAAAAAAATTGACAACATATGACCATTACGCAGACAAAAATAACCAATTTAAAGATGGAAAAGACCATTAGAAAAATGAGTTCTTGGGACAACGGACCACCTAGCGTCACAAGAAAAAGAAAGTCACTTCCGCCTAGCTTTAGGTCCGCACCCATTCTATTGCGGTGATAATACAATCGCCTTCACTTGGCAGACCTAACAGAGAACCGCCAAATTTTTTCCAACCGCACAATTTGGTTGTTTCATAAAAAATGCGATAAAAATAATCCTTACGAAATGAAATGGGATACTAAATACAAGTATTAAGATACGTTCATACAATACAATTACTAATAGGAGATTTCCGTAACAACAAAGTGGAAACATTTTTGTTTGTTGCCTTCTCTTTCATTAAATGCACTACTAGCCAAAAACAAAAATGGAATGAAAACCAAAAGAGCATAACCATGATGACACTAATCCAATCTTATCACTAGGATATGATTCCTTTTAAAAAAAAGATATCATCACACTAGGTTATTATTACCTTCCATCGGCCGCCACCTCTTCCAAATGTATTGCCAACACATTCGAATTTCACTTCATGAAACTTTGGACCTTATTGATAACAACAATATATTATTAATATTAAGGTGACCCATTCCATCGTGCTCCTTCTTCCTTGTGAGTCGCCACTAACCGAAGTTTCCAATATTAAAGCCTCGTTTCTCGCCGAAAAACATTGCTGACAGTTTGTCGAGGAATAGCTCCTTGATTAACGTATCAAACTTTCTCTTTTCTCTACTGTATCCAATTTCTGACAACTTAATTCTATCCACATAATTAGGCTCCCATTCCACTGTTATTGAAATCATAACACACATGCTCTTCCATTTTATACCTTGGCTGATTATTTTGTGGGTAATCTCAACTAGATGTGGGCACCCGATTCATTGATACATATGTTTGATACATGCGCTACTTTTTGGACATTTATTTTACAAATTTATGTTCAAATTTCCAAGAAAATGAAATGTAGCACAAACCAGGATTAACACAAGAATATTAAAAAAGAGAATCCCATTTCAAACATTTTTTTATAAGCCTTGAAGCAGAAAAAGATAATATAATAACTAAAGAATTATTGTAATTTAGTGCTCAAGCCGACATTACTCAAGCACACGAGAAAGAAAGTGAATGATTATAAAAAAACTTCTCCTTTATAAACCTCTTTGTTTAATCAACTAAATAATTTAATGAGTATATGCAGTGTGAGTAAAGGAAATGGAGAAGCATTTTATTACTCTCTTTTCGTTTCTCCTTAAAGATCCCACTACCTCGTTATACAACAAGAATCAATTTATAATGCCGGGTCAAAAGCAAATATTAAAAGTAAAAAGATGAGCCAAACCACCCGACTAATCATGACAGTGATACAAAGCGAATTGACCAAGCAACGCAAACAACTACACTTGGATCCTTCTCGTTAGAAAAAGTTTCGGACCACACAAAATACCAACTAAGCTCACGCAGCGTAAGACACGCCGGTAGTGATGGTGAAAATTGCATTCTCTCCCTTCTTCATCGTCTTGATACCAAGATCCCATCCCTTGATAACTTGGCCTCGCCGTAAAACAAAATTAATTAACAACAACCAAAATTAATTAACGAGTAACGAGTTGGAAAGAAAAGAATTCCGTTGATCGAACCCTACCATACATCATTCACATCTACTCGGTTTCTAACTTTGAAGAAACAACAATAATTGCCAAGCGTATCTTCATCATCATTTTGAAACCAAAAAATAGTGACATACATGAACAACTCTCTTAAAACGTTGGTTTATCGAAATCAAACGGTCTTCGCTCTCATCAAAATAATAGATAGTCATTACTAGCATGTTCATTTTTCAGGTATTACGCGAATAACATGATACAAACCGAATATTGGATGAAAAATCTAACAGCGTAACACCGTAGGTTGCACTAGCTGTCTAGCTCTCTTGCCTTGCACAAAATAAAAACAGATCGAGCATACACGGTGTGCACAAAGAAACCCTTACAAGAAAATGAAAAAAAATTGGTCGAACCTAATAGTCCTCTCTAAAGTCATGCCCCCATTGGCTTACACAATGATCTTTATCCACAACTATCCTCAAAGATATTGATGTGATGCAAATTTTCCAATTGTCTCAACAAAACATCACTCCTGCACTCAAATCAATTTCATGTGAACATGAAGGACGTTACTAAATTCCAAGGTATCTCATTACGTAAAAGGTTCCCCAAGCTTCATTAACTCGCTCATTTAGTAGTCATACCAAAAGCAATTGTGTACTTTATCTAATTTAGGGTAAGGCAACAACTGGCTTATTAAGTGCCTAATGCCTCAAAATCTCAATGGAAGCTTTTAACCGGTTTACCGATGGTTCTGTTCGTACTATAATGAAAGCAAGGTAACCGTAAAAATAAACAGAAATACGGCCATTAACTAATCAAGACATTCATATATATCTAAAATTAGAGTGAGAAAGCCACTCACTTGGCAACTTTCTGGAGTGACATACAAGAACTTGTATTTGACATGTTAAGCCTAGGTTCTCTAAATATCTCTTCTTTGTTTGGGTCCAGTCCATATTGGCAATCAAATGAGAAGCTAGGGATATTGGCCTAATTCAAGCAATTCAGAGGAAATGTTAAACAAAAATCCGATACGAGAAAGAAGACAGTTAAAACCATTAATTAATAGAAAGTAACATAAATATCCGGACTGGATGCAAATGCATAATTTGATCTTGAATGAGCGAGACAAGAGGTGAAATCACCAAGGTTACACCCTCACATGTAAGAAGCGAGAATCTATGGAGAACACCATGGAGTTTAAGAAAAGAACTAACTGGTTAATATAATACACAATGTAACGAGAAAGAGAAGACAAGACACAATCACAGTTATCCTCAGTAGCGTTGATTACTTGTTTCATCAACGAACCGGTCACCTTCGGTTACCATCGTCTTCCTCCGTTTCTCCGCCCTAGATTCAACAACGGGTTCCCTAATTCCCCATCAATGATTTTAGTTCTCCACACCCCTTCTATCCTTTCAACGTCTTTCCTCTTTCCCCCAATTTTGCGTAACTTGTATCATTTCGATAAAAAATTCCCAAGTAGTTAAGCCATTGAGTGATTCTAAGGGGGATTTAAATCGACGGATGAAACTATGAAATTTCTCAATTAGTTATCTTAATTCAAAGGGAACCAAACGATTAACAAATCGAGAAATCAGTAAATTAAAGATGCAATCGAGAAATGTATGTAAGAATTACTCACAGGTATCATCATCTTGATCTCCACAGAAATCATCGAAAAAAACTATCAACATTTCCTCCAAGCACTTAAATTAAGCTCGCAACAATGAGAGCTTTAGAATTAATAGGGTCCAAAGGAAGCGAAGCCATTTGACTCCCAACCGGATCGAGAAAGTTTATAATCATCGTCAGAGACCCTAGCAACAAATACTTGCTCCAAAGAGTTCGCAATGGGCCAATCCCGCCCGATTTGTAACAAACCGAAAGTACCATTAGTAACCAAATCCATAAGATTGAATAAGAGCATTAGCAAACAAACTATAACAAATTTCGTGAAAACATTTTAGATCTCTCAAGAAGCCAGTGATGGTTAAGGTAAGGAAGAATCATTCAGCAATAGACAAGGCATGATTGTTGTTCACCTGGATGGCTTTTCCATGAAATCAAACCCCATAATATCATCAACACCTAAAGCCTTGGGCTGTAGTATAACAAAACAAAAGAAAAACATGAAAAATTTAATCTAATACCTTAACAATAAAAACCTCAAAAAAAAAAAAACTGCCGAAAAACATCAAATCAAACAATAATCGTTAAAACCCATAAAGAAATTGGATGAGTACAAAACAAAACCAAATAAAAATACGAGTAATTGAAAACCTATGACAATCGAATATTGATTCAGTTGTTGATTTATCTTTTAATCAACTCTTCTTCATCGTACGAATCTTGATTCATTCTAAACTTTTCAAGAACTTTTCATTGATTTGCACTCATAGTCGATTAAGGATTTTCATTGAAGAACTTCCAAACTAGAGTTTTCTGCTGAAGATCTCTCTCACTCTCTTAACAAAAAAAATTTGGTTTGGTAGAAGTAGGAGACGATTATACGGAGAGAGAGAGAGAGAGAGATGAAGAAGGAACTCGAGAATCGATTTTGTGAAAGAAAATATATCTAGGTTTTTAAGATTAAGAGGGAATCTCGAGAAAATATGAAGGGTAGATATAATATTTTAAGAATGACGGTGTAGATGGATGGTTAGAAAGCAACCAAGAAAAACCAAAGTGTGACCACCCTAGTGTGACCAACGTGTGAATAGCATGCGCCGAAAAATTAGTGTGTTACGATTTAAATAAACTACCACATGTTACTAATTACGAAAACCTTATAACGGCTTGAAGATGTTACAACCGGATTGTAACGGCTTTTAAGAAGAATTGAACAATTTACTGAGCCGTTCGAATTTTAGTTGCGAATCCTTAAAAATGGTGTAGTGAATGGTTAAATAACTTGTTATACATGCATAACTTTGTTATCCAAATGCATAATGTGTTATGCTGGAGAAAATAGTTACATAATTTGTTATCGTCTGAGAATGTGTTATGCATCGTTTTTGGTGACCGCATAATGGTTATGTATCAAGTTTCGAAAAAATTTCCCTAAAAATGAGGATCACCTCCAATTTTTTCGTGAAAACAAAAATTTGATATTCTTGTTTGTACTCGTTGCGTAGATCTTTTAAAAAGATTTCCAACGATATAAAATTTGTAAAATTCTAAGGCGCGGATTTTTAGATATCTTATGTCTAAGTTGCGCTTCCAATTATACCCCGAAAAATTTTGGATCATAGCTTGAGTTATGCTGAAAAGATAGTATGCATAACGAGTTATGTATTGATTCTCTAATAATTTCATATAATTATGGGGTGTAACAAGATGCAAAAATTAATTGTGGGTTTGACAACGAGAATATTTTTTTGGGTCTCCCCTAATTTCCCCATTCTGGGATATACTTATCTAACTCGGGCTTGTAAGCCAATATAGGGAGTTGTTATAAAGGATCCTCTTTTCAAATAAAATTGAAATTTCGAACGGCCATTTACCCTACGCCCTAAACTACGATTTGGTCTAGCCACATATTCAAGTATGTGGCCCTTCTTTTCTCTTTGACACGTCGTGTCTTTAACAAGATTTATTTTTGAAAACGGTTTTGATAAAAGAAATATCAATCGCTTTATATGGAAAAAAATAACTAACCAAAATATCAAAACTCTCTAGTTTTTATCGCATATATCAAAACTCTCTATTTTTTCCCAAGTATCAGAACTCTCTCCAACTAAAGTTACGAACATTCCCAATCTTAATAATTAGGCTAGAATATGAAGAAGATCACTATTTATGAATCACCCAACAAGAACAAAATAAAGCTCAATCCTGGAAGTAAGTAATTCTGTATGATTGATTTTTTTTATTCTGATTTTTATCAAATTTGAATTTGATTAATCAAGTGATGTCGAAAGAAACGAAAATGGCAACTAAAATCGAAGTTAATTAGAGGCTTATATCCTTTCTAAGAAGAGGGTTTGTTGTTTCCTATAATTGAGAACTTCTGTTTCTTTCAGAAATTGAAATTTGTGATTTTTATGTTTATAAGAAATTTATGAATTTTCATGTAATTTTGGTTCTTCAAGTTTCACTTTTGTTTGATTGATGTCAAAGGAAATGAACGCAAGGGTTCCAATTACAACTTAAGCAAATCTTAAGTAAGATTTATCTGGCGTTTTAAGTCTTAGAACGATAACGACACCTGAAATCAACTTCATAACAATTCTTATCCCTGAAGATGCTCCTTTTCTAGACAAACAATTAAGCTTAGATAATTAGTTGGTTCTGAACATATCTATTGACTAGAAGGAGAAAAGAAAATGAGGGACCGCAAGGTAGTTAAGAATGGCAGGCTCTTAGTGTATTTGTATATCATGGCCATCAATTTAGTCACCCATTTATTCTTTTTGAAACTCAAATAATTTATATTTCATTAATCACTTAATACTTATTAGCAATGTTTTTCACTTCACTTCAGGTATGCCGTTGGGAATCTTGGGTCTCGAAGCAGGTATACCCCTCGGTAGTTTTACCTGCAGATAAGATTGCTCTTTACACATTGTTCTGAGTATGATCGTTATATTTGGATCAAAGGTGGAGTCCATGGAGATGGGCTTGGCACTGCCTTTGGTAGTGGTGAAAATAAGATTGCTCTTTATATATTGTTCTGATTATGTGATTGTTATATTTGGATGCAAATGTGGAGTTTGGCATTGCCTTTGGTAGTGGTCATCAAACTCTAAAAGCTGCATTTCCTAGGTAATGATTTCAGTAGAAAGCAATAATCGTCGATTGATTGGGGACATACATCAGCGCACAAAGTTGATGTTAAAAAGTGTGCCAACAGTAGGCACGATGAATTTGTGGCAGTGAAATGTATGCACTGTTACGTATACAAAAACCATGACCGTACAACTATTTTCCATTTGATGTAATTAATGGAAACGTTTTTTTTTTAACCTTTCTTTGCATTCTAAAGGGTTAAGAACCAAGTCTGCATAAATGAAAATTTCTAACTTATTTTTTTTTTATGTTCAATTATAGATTGTGCTTACTGGGATTGAGTAATGTGTATACACAAGATAACCTTCAGCGGGTGAAATGTTTATGGTTCCTTTTGGCTTTTGAACATTTCTAACATGAATTTTAAGATTTGTGTGGGTTAGACCTACTGCTTGATCTCCTATGTTTAAAACCTCAATTGTTAGTTATGTGCACTCGATGTATCGATTACTTGCATTTGTATTAGGTAGTTTAATTTTCGTAATTCTGAACCCAAACAGGTTTGTTTGAAAGAAAGTTTGGAACAAAGCTTTTATGAATCTAACTGGTGTCAAATAACTACTCATATTACTTGCATTTGTATTAGATAGAGTCTTTAAAATGTCAATGTATCCCTTCTCTAAGAAAATGAATATCGTCGTGATACCCATAATTTTGTATAAACTTCACAATCAAAATAGAAAAATAGGAAAACTCCAATATCTCTTCACAAGTTAACTACATATTTTGAACCACACCGAATACCTGACTTATTAACATTTGTGATTCTTGATCTAAGCAGCATTATATTTTGTGGTCTTTGAAACAATTTTGTTTTCCACTAAACCTGCTCGACTCGACTAATAAATCTAAGTTGCTTTGAAGGGATAATAACAGTTTATAAGAAACTATTGGGGTTCAGAACTAAGTTTGATCAGAAACGTGGAAAAAAACACAAGAAGTATAAGCTTTTGGTCTTCAGAAAAGTAAAAAAGAAAAACAATTAAAAGTATTTTTGGTTTACTGTATTAATGGTTCTTCAGTTAAACTGGCTGAAGTATTTATAACAACTCAACTTCCTAACCAAGACTCGATAACTAAGGCAATAGCCTGACTTCCTGAGCAAACTAGCCTATTTAGAGTAACCAACTAACTAAAGAAACTAATGACTTAAACAAGGAAAAAATTAAATAAGGAAAACAGGGAAGTTGTGGTGTTGGTGCCATCGAAACTTACAAGGGGGCAACCGTAGAGGTGTAACGCGTCTCCAGCGATATGACAAAGACAGCCCACAAAGTCACGTGCTTAGCGTAATACGTCTTTGGTCAATGTGCCAACAATTTAAACGTCTTTGTGTTGTCTTTGTCTTTATTAATAGCTAAGCCGCAGCCTGACCCATGAGCACCAGCCATTTATTCGCGATGTTTGGCGGTCTTTGTCTTTGTGCTAGCACACGTGCTTTACCGCAATATACCAAAAAGATAATATATATATGTATTAAGATAAAAACATAGGAAACCCACAAGTCGATTGGTGAACCACGAGTCCAACTTACAAGTTAAGCGAACTGTGTATATCCCATTAACTAAATAGAAAAAAAAAAAAAATAGAGCAAATATTCAGAGCGGAGAACAAGCTCGATACATCCAAAATATGCCATAGATAATCAGCACCACAAAAAGTACATAGGAAACCCACAAGTCCAGTTGTTGAACCACGAGTCCACTTTACAAGTTAAGGAACCGTGTATATCCCATTAACTAAATAGAAAAACAAAAAAAAACAGAGCAAATATTCGCCAGAGAACAAGCTCGATACATCCAAAATATGCCATAGATAATCAGCAACACAAAAAGTACTTGTAATCTTTCATGGCACTGCGAGATCCATGTCAAAAAAGTGGAATCACATCGAACAAACATTTAGAATGAATGACAATCAAAAAAAGAAGTGAACAAAAGTGGACTCTACAAAGTGTCATTTGCTTTAAGCTAATATATCTTAAAAAGAGGTGACACTTGCAAGAACTAAAATAAAAAAGAGGATATGATTACATACCTTTCGGTGACAATTTAACCATCGAACCTTGAGAAGACTTCCTCATATTCATCATTAAACTCCTTGTCTTCTCTTAGCGTCATTCCAATCCTTTGAGCACACTAGAGCATCCAAAATATCGGGGGCAAGTCGGCTCCTTTTTTTGCTCAAAATTCTCCCACTCAAACTAAAAACAAGACTTGGGATGCCACTGTTGATGCGGTGTGGAGTCAGTAAATCACGAGCCATAATCTGCAAAATTGGAAAACTATTTCCATGAGTATTCCAAAATTGCAAAATATCAAAGTTACTCCCCAATTCCTTACCGCTAAGGAAAATCGTGACATCCAACTCCAAATACCTAACAAGTTCGAAATTGAATTGGTATTAGATGTGCCACTTGAAGCAAATGGTGGAACAATTAGATAACAATCTTCGATGGATCTAATTCATCAAAATTCGATTGAGTTTGGGCCCAGTAGTTTGCACGTAACTACCATGAGTCTTGGAATAATGATTAAACAGTTTCAAGAGTATTTGATGTACAGATGCAAAACTATCAAGAGGTTCTTTATAAAATGCATTAGCAATTCCTTCTATGAGCAGAACTGTTCCAATAATTTTCTTCCTTGGATCCATAACAGACCCCAAGATAAATAGAGATGGAATCTCCTCCCAATATTTTAGATACTTTTCTTCCATCAACTTAATAACTCTGCCATAAAGCCTATTATCCTTACATTGTCTAAATGCTACTGCAATGTTATACAACTGATTCAAAGCAATGCAAGTGGTGGAATAGTAAACTAGGATAACTTCTTAGTAGCTGTATAAAATACACCTAAAACTTGTGTAAACACCTTACAATTGTCAAAGTCAATCATGTCCAATTCATAGTCAATCAATAAGGGCATCCAATATTACGTTTCATAACCTTCAATTGCTTTCAACATCATGTAAGTAGAGTTCCATCTATTATGGACATCTAATCCAAATGATCTAGGTTTAAGAGCAAAATTTAGGCAAGACTTCTTAAATTCTTGTAACCTAGAAGGAGCATGAGTAATGTAAAGGATTGCACTTCTAATTTTTTCTAATAAAGTCCAAGTTATCAGCGTTAATCACCTTAATAGCATCATAAACTATCAAATGAATGATATGACATGCACATCTAACATGAAACAATTTTGCAAATTCAGGATATGGAGGCACAACAGAACGCTGAAAACATTCAATAGCACTAACATTCGCAGAAGCATTATCCAAACCAAGACTGAAAAATTTACTTTCTACACCATACTCTTTCAAAATATTTAAGATAACTTCATGAATATGGCGATAAAAGATGAGGATAAGGAATAGTCCTGAAACGCAATTACCTTTTGATTAGCATCCAAGTTTTAGCATCAATATAATGAGATGTAACACAAATATAAGGAGATCCATTACATCCGTCCACATATCCGAAGTAAAAGATATACCAAAGAGCATGTGAAGCAAATTCAAAGAATCAAAAGGTTTTTCCTTCCATCAAATTTCTTCAAAATATCAGTTTAGATGTGTTTCTACTAACTTTTTTATAAGCAGGTTGAAGATAAAGTTGAACAAACTCTTCAAAATCTTTCATCTTAACTAGAGCTAAGGGTTTTTAATTTACAATGAAGTCGCCTAATCCTTCTCTCATTCTACTCTGACTATAAGTAAAATTACCTACCCCTGCACTACCTATTATTATTTTAGCTTGCTTAGGATCATTTTCATCCAAGTGTAAGGGCAAACACTTTGCTAAATGTCTAGTTAGTGACCAGTACTGTTATTAACCTATTAAGGTTCATTACTAGTTTTGTAGTCAGTCTTCTTACAATGTTTGCACACATCCCTTAATGCCAAGTTTCCCTTATACATAACCTCTTTAGTTTCAAAATGCAACCAAACTTCAGAGGTTCTTTTTCTTGTTTTAAGAAGTGAGGAAGGTGCATTCTCATGACCATCGGGGACATCCGGTTGGCCTCAAGCATATCTAAATCTATAGTACTCGATGGATTAGATTCCCCAACACTCAGATTCCATAGCTTATAAACAAACCTAATATAAATTAGAAAAAAAATAAATTTATAAAATAAAAGGGAGTCAAACTAGAGCGATAACAAGATTTTAATCAGGACTTGATTTAATAGCTTTCTTCACCAAGTACACCTGAAAATGTCAAAAATAAATGGTGTTAAACCAAGCATATGCATATTAAATAATATATAAGTTTAGATCGGACTTGATTAATGCATTGAAGGCTTCATCTTGTTTGAAGTTTAGATCGAAAATTAAACATTTTAACAAACCCTTCATGTTCGTGCTTTAAAATTAAACAAAAATGCAAATTAAACATTTTAACAAACAAAAATGCAAATTAATCATTTTAACAAACACTTCATGTTCGTATTCTAAAATAAAAATCACAAACACTTCATCACCAAAAAATGCATGAAATCTCTTGAAACATCACAGATCTAAACAATACAAAGTCCAATTGAATAAATTACCAAACCAACTCAAAAGACTAACTTAAGAAAATCAAAAACGTACCTTGAGCTTCAAATTGCTGAAAAAATCCCACCGAAACCAAATCTTGTCAAGAAAATATAAACAGATTAATTAGACGGAATGAAAATAGAGATAAATTGAGCTATCGGAGTGTAAAGATAAACACATTAGGTTAGATTCATTAGAAGGTTTACCAGCGGCTGTGGTTTTCTTTCTTTTTTTTGTTTTTGATAGGGTTTGAGAAGAGAAATGGGAACTAAAATTTCCCTTTGGCCTTTACGCTTTATAATACTAGTCAAACATAGGATGGTCGTGTCTAGGTAACGCATGATAACAGGAGTATTGATAAAGCTAACATGACACGTAATGCATGGGAGCACGGGATGACTAAGACCAATGAGTTCGAGCTAATACTAACATGACACGTAATGCCGGGAGAGCGGGATATTGAAACTAGCTACTACGTGTTGTGAGATCTCCGTTTTTAAGTTTCAAGAGTATAAGTGTTGAATACTTTCGTTTTTTATTTCCACTACTACGGTACTTACCCATGTGAGCATTATTGGGAAGGCCAATTTGTTACTCATAGTCATGATAAAGCGACGGACACAAGCTGCATGGGTCTTCTATTTTTTTTTTTTTTTTTTTTTTTTTTTTTTTGGTAGGGTCTTCTAGCTAATGCGCCGATGCGTGGTTTGGTGACTTATAGTAATAGTTATAGGTAAAGGTCCGCTAAATAATAAGGGTTTTTGACTAGTAGGCCGTGCTTCACGTGCTTTTCGCGTGCTTTACACGTGCTGTGCTTTTAACCGTGTTGTGCCGTGCCTTTGTCTTCATCTTTGATAAACGTGGCCGTCCGTGCTTTTAACCGTCTTTGGCCGTGCCCCGTGCTAACACGTGCCGCGTGCCGTGTCTTTGTGCCATGTGCCTATTTTGTCGGCACAAAGACAACACATTTAACAACGCGTCTTTGTGCCCGTCTTTGGGCCGGTCCAGGTCTTTGTTGTCTTGTGCTCGGATTTAAACGTCTTTGTCTTTGTACCATAAACGTGCTAGCCCGGCCCAATTTACACCTCTAGGCAACCGGACAAGGAAAACTGGAAAAAGGAACAATGTCATTGCAAGGGCAAACCTACGATTCAGAATTAAGCCAATTAATTGGAGTGTCAGGCTCCAGTTTATAATGCATGAAATCTCTGGGAGATGCTCTTGATTAAAGATATATTTTTGTCTAATTGGAGAGATATGAATAACCAGAATGAACTTTTGTAGGTGGAAACTGTTATTGGGTTTTGAGTTCCAAGTTCCAAGGGTTTTTGGAATCCCTATATTACTTGGATTCTGGTTTTTCACTTCCTTCCTCTCTATTTACTTATTTAAATACCACCCCCAGCTGCTTGTTATGTTATATATATATAGACCTGTTTGTAACATTAAAGAGTGTGTCTTATTAAAACTTGCTCGGGTAATCGTGAATTTCCCAGAGACTCCCATAGCGAAATCCTGTTTTGTGGGGATTACTCCTCTTTTCTTCTCTTTATACAAAACCTTTTCTGGTGGAGGAAAAAAAGTGTATATCATCGTCCACCGGATGTTCCTAACTTCCTATGGCTGTCCCATGGCTTGTATCTACTGATCATGCAAAACAAGAGCTGCTTTTCCATAATTTTTTTGAGAGATCGTCCAATAAAACACAAAAAGGAAACATACCAGAGATGAATCCTGCATGGTTTAGGTATTTTCAGGCACCATCACATCAAGGATGGTTGATTGTATATTGTCATCGTAACAAAAAGTACCCTAAACGATCGAGGTTGAAATACGGGGATTGTTTTTTGTGGAATCCTGTATCATTGGAGAAAATATGGTTACCTTCTCTATGCAGCTGGATTACTGATCCTAAGCGCAATGTTAGAGGTGCTGTGTTATCCTCACCTCCAACTATTAATCCAACTTGCGATAATGATTCCGTGGTTTTCTTCCTCCTTGTTATGATAATAAATTGTGATGAGTACCCCCTTGAACACACCATCCTGTTTTGCCGCCCCAGAGAAAAACAATGGAGAAGTCAGACACTACCCCGAATAATATATGTTTTATCCTTAACTTGTTTTAAAGAAAAATTGCATGTTCTGTGCAACCATTACCCGAATATGCACCTTGTCATGGAAAAACAACTTGGGTCCGATGACGAAATGTCTCTCTCTATAACGACATATACAGATCCAGTAGCACAAGACGCATTAACTTTTAGTGTTAACCGTGAAATAAGTCTTTTGGAATCACGTGATGAACTATTTGTCGTTGTAGTAAACTATCATCTGAGAAATGAATACTGTTACGAGAATATCACTAGTTTTCAAGTGTTTAAGATGAATTTTCCTTTGATGGTTTGGGAAAAGGTTGAAAGTTTGGGAGATCATGTTCTATTTCTCGGAGGAAGGACTATGGCTTCATGTTCCGCAGCTGATTTACGTCTAACAGAAGGACATGTGTATTTCACAATGCCCGAAAATAAAACAGTTTATGTGTTTGATTTAAAAGATGGTACTATTTCCATTCATAGAGCATTCCCAAATTCAACGAAACCATGCTTCCAGGCAGAATGGTTGGCAATGCCTCTAAGGTATATCAAAGGAAATTGTAGAGGTAATTTAGAAGAAGAATCAAACATGAAAACTATTGTAGAAGGTAATAAAATGGAGTACTGCACCACAAAGAAGAATGAAGGAATAACAAAATTAGTAAAATCAAGAACCAGCTGGGGAAGTCTTGACATGGACATCCTAGAGTTAATCGCAAGTTATCTACATAGAGTAGATTACTTACATTTCCGAGAAATCTGTAAAACACATCGATCAGTTGCTTCTATACTTCGCAAGAGAACCATTCAAGATATCTCACACACTACATCTTTATCTCCATGGCTGATTTTCCATCAAAACACTAAGGATTGTGTTTACCGATTCATAAATCCAATGCATAATAACGAGACATACTTCATAAACCTCTCTGAATTCTTATTAGATGCTACAACTCATTGTTCGAAAGATGGCTGGCTACTAATGTCGCAGTCATGCAAAAGAAACTTGTTATTCTTTTTCAATCCGTTCACAAAAGATGTGATCAGACTTCCCGAGTTACCAGAACATGATTGCGAATTTGAGGGAATATCTTTCTCATCCATACCTACTTCCTCAGATTGTATTGTGTTTGCCATCAACGGAAATTGTTCAGAGCTTGTTGACACCTACTCCATCTCAAGGGGAGATGATTCTTGGTGCTTGAATCACCATCAGGATACAAACGCGTCCCCTGGAGAGTATTTGCGATTTAGTTTGTGTCGAACTACTCCAGTTTTCTTCGCTGGCCGTTTCTTCTGTCTAGGTACGTGCGGAACTTTAGCAGCTTTCAACTTGCGCAGAAGTGAACATAGTCGGAGACATGATTGGGAAGTTTTTGACGATCTAGTACCGGCTTGTAGTTGTTATCATCAGAGTTTCTTGGTGGAATTTGAAGGACAAATACTTCTCTCTGTATTTGTGACACCTCTTAATAAGATGAGACCGGTTCAGATCTTTCAGCTGCGGTCCTCTAAAAAGAGTGATAGGATGGAGTGGGTTGAAGTAAGAGATCTAGGAAAATATATGTTGTTTGTGAGTCATACTAGTTGTGTCGCAGCAGTCGCTCCAGTTAGTCGCATGAGGAACAAAATATACTTCCCAAGATTACATAATAATCGAATTGTTTTTTTCTCACTTGATACATGTAGGTACCAGACAATCTTCCTGACTGTCAGCAGTGATCAATGTGACTCTTCTTCAAGTTTTGACAGCACCAAGAAGCAATTATATTGCACTTGGATTGAACCTAACTGGTTAGGTACTACTACAGCTACAGATCTTGTTTGGTAGTGAACTAGTATATCAGCGAGCTTATTGTTGGCAAAAGAGCTTGGGATTTCTGTATTATTATATCAACTTTATCTTCTGTAGTTTAATGGACTTCATCGTTTCTAATTGAAGCTTAATTTCAGTACCCATCGTGATGGCTATGTAATTTTTCAAAATACCAACTCTTAACGACTACTATTCCCATGGAGTCAAAACTATCCTGGCTTGTTAGACAAATCTATCACCCTCATATCCCAAAGAAGATGTTATTCCTCAAAACAAATGGGAAAATAAACAAGCAACAACTAGAAAAGAAACAACTTGTGAAACCCTATAAACCAACTGGCAATCGCGTTAGATCATCGTACAGGAAAGAGACCCGTAGCTTTAGTTTTGGAGTTCACAGCTCGTTGGAAACCCTATATTATTTGAATTATAATTCCTAGCCTAAACAAGATTCATAAATTCCCTCTTTATGAAAACCACTTAGCCCTGCTTTTTATACATTAAAGTTTATTATATAATATAGATATAGATATCCTTCATGGCCAAATAATTAAATCCTTTTTTGTGGGGATAATAACTATTCCTCTTCTCTTCCTGTTTTACAACACTTTTTTTCTCCTTTTATTCTTTCGGTTCTTGTTCTTCGGGAGCTAATTTTCTTAAATTGTTTGTGGTGGACGAAAATTTAAGAGGATGAGAAGTTATTAGAATACGGGCATCCAACTTAAAACTAATTGGCAATGAGTGGAGAGGCCCTAATAGATTATAAACCGCAGGATCTTAAATAACCCAACCATGTGGACTAATAATCTCAACACGCCCCCTCACGTGTAGCCTCGGCGGGTCTTACAAACACGTGGACAATTAACTCGGCACAAATAGCCTGCTCTGATACCATATTAGAATACGGGCATCCAACTCAAAACCAATTGGATTTATTAGGAGATACACATTTATTGTATATTTTGTATATATAGTTATATATTTTGTTAGTTAGGAAATCCATTTATTACGTGTAGATTTTGTTTGATCTCTGCCTATTAATTCACAGGAAAACCTGTTTTGTAATTCAAGCTTTTCAATAAGAAAACTTCGATTATTGTTTTCAACCTTGTCGTTTCATGGCATCTGAGCCAGAATCGAAATAACCTAAAAATTGAAAATCAGAAGTTAACCTCTTCTTTGTTTGCGCCAATGCTTAGCGTCATGGCTGGGGAAGAATCGACTTCTAATGGTGAACCTAAAATTAATTTAATTTCACCGAAGAAATTGAACGTAGATAATTGTGAACAAGATGGACAAATTGTTGTTAATACGACACTTATAAATATTGATGCGAATTCAAGTGGAAGCTATCTTTCATCACAAGATCGAGTACCACTTGCTAATACTCTCACTGATGCACAGTGGGAAGCTATTGTGAATATGCTTAGTTTTTCAAATAAGGAGGGTTCGAAGGAAAAACTTTCTAGGAAGTGGATACTTGATACAGGGGCTTCAAGGCATATGACAGGAAGTAAAGATTTTTTGTGTAAAACATATCAAATAGGTTCTTCTTCCGTAAAACTTCCGAACGACACATACACAATTGCTCAATGTGAAGGCACTGTGGTGTTTGGAGACAATATTAGATTATATCGTGTTTTATATGTTCCTGATCTTCACTGTAACTTGATTTCGTTAGCATGTTTAATTAAGGATCTGAAATGTAATGTCACTTTGACTGATAAGTTATGTGTGATACATGACCGCACTACGAGGACGCTGATTGGTGTGGGAGAGGAACGAGATGGGGTCTATATCTTCCATAGTGGAGCGCATATTATGGTAAATCGAGTTATACTTGGTGAAGATTATTACTTATGGCATAAACGTTTAGGTCATCCTTCTAATAAGATTATTTCTTTGCTTCCTGGTATGAACAAAGTCGATTGTCAGAAGTTTCTCAATGAACCATGTGATACTTGTTTTAAGGATAAACAAACTCGTGCTAGTTTTTCTATTAGTGAGAATAAAGCTAATGACATCTTCAGTTTAGTTCATTGTGGTGTTTGGGGTCCATATCGTACTTCGTCTTCTTGTGGTGCGCACTATTCTCTTACAATTGTTGATGATTATTCTCGTTGTGTATAGGTTTATTTGATGGCACATAAAACTGAGGTGGTGAAGATTTTTCAGAATTTTTGTGTTATGATTAAGACACAATTTGATAGACAAGTTAAGCAGGTTCGCAGTGATAATGGTACGGAATTTCGTCTTTTGATTCCATTTTTTATACACAAGGAATAGAATTTCAAACCTCATGTGTGGATACACCACAGCAAAATGGGAGAGTGGAACGCAAACATCGTCATATATTGAATGTGGCGCGTGCTTTGCGTTTTCAAACAAATTTACCTCTTCGGTTTTGGGGTGAGTGCATTCTAACCTCTGGTTATATTATTAATCGCACGCCTACTACCTTGCTCAATGGAAAACTCCTTATGAATCTGTTACATAGAAAACCACCTATTTATAGCCATATTCGAGTATTTGGATGTCTGTGCTATGCAAGTATTGTCCCTCGTGATCGGAACAAATTTAATCCACGAAGTCGACGTTGTATATTTGTTGGTTATCCTTATGGCAAAAAATGGTTGGCGGTTGTTTGATTTGGAAACGAAACAATTTTTTGTTTCTCGTGATGTGGTTTTATTTGAACATAAATTTCCTTACGCAATTGATTCTTTACGTACTAATAGTGAAGGATGTCATGAAGAATTGGATGACCGTTTGTTGATCTCTGCAGAACAGTCATATCTTTTGGGTGGTGAACAGGATGTACCAACCACAAGTGTACATGACATGTCCGGCAGTGGTTGAACTGGTACCATCACCGGTGTACAGGACCTGTCAGGTACTGACAAAACAATACAGTAACAGGCTTACAAGACCTGTCACAATGTGACAGAGTTAGTCCAGTACGGGACAGTGCTAATAATGTACGTGATAGTGCTAATAATTTACGGGAGACAAGAGAACAGAACTTGTCAGGAGGTGACAAGACTAGTACTGTCACAAACAGTGAGTTAAGTGGTGACAGGTTAATGATGGGTGATGGAAGTTTAATAGGCGTGCAGAAAGTCACATGTGACATGTTAATGATGTCTGCAAAACAGACAGGTGACGAACGTGTACCAGACGTTCAACGGGAGCCTATTGTATCAAATCAAGGGACATGTGAGACTTCACAAACTGTGAATAAAAATGTGACAGGAGAGTCAAGAAAAATTTCAGAGACTCTTGCCTCAAATGGAGGGAGTAGACAGAACGTGGGGGCCGGTGTTTTAAGAGAACATGGGACATCAGATGTTTTGTCAGCTCGTGATGTCTCATCTGGATTAAGTAAACAAACTGTTTCGCAACGTGTGTCAGGCAATGACTCACCTGGTAGTATTCGACTACCTGACAACATTTCTACAAAATGGTTACCGGAAATTTTATTACCAGTTACAGAAACTCATGTACCTATTAGTGACATTTCTGATACGACGGTTAGACGCAGTGTTCGTTCACGGGTTCCTAATTCTCGGTTAAAAGATTATGTGTGTAATACCATCGAAGCAATAGACCCCGACTCCTCCACCCTCACTCGTCAACGTTCTCAGGTACGCCTTATCCCATAGCTAATTATGTGTCTTGTGCAAATTTTTCTGCTAATCATACTCGTTTTTTGGCGGCGATTACTACTCTTAAAGAACCTACGAGTTATGCAAGCTGTTCGTCTTCCCGTTTAGTGTGTAGCTATGTCTAAGGAGATTAGTGCTCTTGATAAGAATGGTATGTTATCTGTTACGGATCTTCCCCCAGGGAAGAAGGCTATTGGTTGTAAATGGGTTTACAAAATTAAATATAATTCTGATGGTACTGTCGAGCGGTATAAAGCTCGCTTGGTTGTCCTCGGTAATAGACAAGTGGAAGGTGTGGATTATCATGAAACTTTTGCTCCCGTAGCTAAAATGGTTTCGGTTAGAACATTTTTAGCAGTCGCAGTTGCTCGTGATTGGGAGCAACATCAAATGGATGTTCACAATGCTTTTCTACATGGAGATCTTGATGAGGAAGTGTATATGCAACTTCCTCCAGGATATTCGACTAATTCTCCTGGCAAAGTGTGTCGCCTTCATAAATCTCTATATGGTCTTCGTCAAGCTCCACGTAATTGGTTTGCTAAGCTTGCAGGTGCTCTTAAGGCTTTTGGATTCGTACAGTCTTATGCTGATTATTCTCTATTTACCCTGCGACGAGGTGAGAATTCTATTAACGTATTTGTCTATCTGGATGATTTAATTATTGCTGGGAACAATTCCGCTGCTATTAGTGCTTTTAAAGCATATTTAAGCTGATTCTTTCATATGAAAGATCTAGGCCATCTCAAGTATTTTCTTGGTATTGAAATGTCCCGAGGAACCGACGGCTTGTTTTTATCTCAACGAAAATACACCTTGGATATTCTGTCTGAGACTGGTCTTCTTGGAGCCAAACCAGCTTCTTCACCCATTGATTAACATCATCGTTTAGCTCTTGATGAGGGACCCCTATATTCTGATTCATCCCAATATCGTAGGCTTATTGGACGCTTGATTTATTTGACTATTACGAGTCCTGAATTATGTTACTCGGTGCATATATTGGCTCAATTTATGCACTCTCCTCGGGTGTCTCATTGGGAAGCTTCTCTCCGAGTTCTTCGTTATCTAAAGGGCCATCTTGGTCAAGGAATTATTTTACGCAAGGATAGTGCTCTTCAACTTACTGCTTATTGTGACTCTGATTGGGCCTCCTGCCCTCTTAGTCGTCGTTCTCTTACTGGTTACTTTATTTTTTTGGGAGGCTCACCTATATCTTGGAAGACAAAGAAGCAACACACAGTATCTCGTTCTTCTGCTGAAGCCGAGTATCGTTCCATGGCTCATACTTGTAGTGAGCTCACGTTGCTAAAGGCATTATTGAAATCTCTAGGTGTGTATCACTCTCAGCCCATGCGCCTTTATTGTGATAGTCAATCCGCACTTCATATTGCTTCTAATCCTGTTTTTCATGAACGCACTAAACATATTGAGATTGATTGTCATTATGTGCGCGATCAAATTCAGTCCGGTGCTATTATTACTTCTCATGTGCGGACAACTGCTCAGCTTGCAGATATCTTCACCAAAGCTCTTGGACGTCCTCAGTTTGAGATGCTTCTTCGCAAGTTGGGCATTCGTGATCTCCATGCTCCAACTTGAGGGGGAGTATTAGGAGATACACATTTATTGTATATTTTGTATATATAGTTATATATTTTGTTAGTTAGGAAATCCATTTATTACGTGTAGATTTTGTTTGATCTCTACCTATTAATTCACAGGAAAACCTGTTTTGTAATTCAAGCTTTTCAATAAGAAAACTTTGATTATTGTTTTCAACCTTGTCGTTTCAGAAGTGTATATCATAGTCCACCTATTCCTATGGCAGCCCCATGGCTTCTGTTTACTGATCATGGGAGAAAAGAACATCTTTTCTATAATTTATGTGAACGACCATACGATAAAACACACAAGAGAAACATTCGAGAGATGAGTCAGTGGTTTGGCTATTTTCAGTCACCATCTCATCAAGGATGGTTGATTGTATATTGTCATCTTCCCGGCGACAAGTATCCAGATTCGTGGAGGTTGAAATATGGAGATTGCTTTTATGGAATCTGTGTCATCGAAGAAGATATGGTTACCGTCTCCGCACAACTGGATTACTAAACCTGATGAGGGCCATGTGGAAGGTGGTGTGTAATCCGCACCTCCACCCATTAATCAAACTGCTGTCGACAATGATGATTCCATGGTGTTCTACCTCCTTTATTTTATAATTAGAGATCCAGATGATGAGTACATCGATAAGCACACCATTATGTTTTGTCTTGAGACGGCCAATGCCCAAAAATGTCTTTTTGGAAGACATTTTTTCCAAAAATGTCTAGTTTTTTCAAAATTACCAAAAATGTTTTATCAAAATTTTTTTGGTCTATTTTACCCTTGATTATTATTGTTAAGACATTTAAGTCCTACACATTATGATTTTTTATTATTTTCTGAACAATTTTTTGAATTTTTTTTTTATTAATATTTTAATGTATCGAATGTGTACACATTATTTCACATTGTGTGTGTAATAACATTTTGAAAAAAAAAATATTTTTTATTAATATTTTAATTAATCGAATGTGTACCTATTGTTTAACATTGTGTGTGTAATATATACAAAAATCATAACCGGCTTCGGATTGTGTACCCATTGTTTCACATTGTGTATGCAATGTATGGAATGTGTACCTATTATTTCACATTGTGTGTGCAATATATACAAAAATCATAACCGATTTCGGATTGTGTACCCATTGTTTCACATTGTGTATGCAATATATACATTGTGTACCTATTGTTTCACATTGTGTGTGCAATATATACAAAAATCATAACCGGCTTCGGATTGTGTACCCATTGTTTCACATTGTGTATGCAATATATACATTGTGTACCTATTGTTTCACATTGTGTGTGCAATATATACAAAAATCATAACCGGCTTCGGAATTGTGTACCCATTGTTTCACATTGTGTGCAATATATACAAAAATCATAACTGCTTCGGATTGTGTACCCATTGTTTCACATTGTGTATGCAATATATACATTGTGTACCTATTGTTTCACATTGTGTGTGCAATATATACAAAAATCATAACCGGCTTCGGATTGTGTACCCATTGTTTCACATTGTGTATGCAATGTATGGAATGTGCACCTATTGTTTCACATTGTGTGTGCAATATATACAAAAATCATAACCGGCTTTGGATTGTGTACCCATTGTTTCACATTGTGTATGCAATGTATGGAATGTGCACCTATTGTTTCACATTGTGTGTGCAATATATACAAAAATCATTACCGGCTTCGCATTGTGTACCCATTGTTTCACATTGTGTATGCAATGTATGGAATGTGTACCTATTGTTTCACATTGTGTGTGCAATATATACAAAAAATCATTACCGGCTTCGCATTGTGTACCCATTTTTATTTTATTTTTATTTTTTTTAATATATACTGAGAATATTTTAATACTAGGTAAAAACCAGGACCCGGAGTGGAACTGGACCGATCTACCGGTACAGGTACATGTCCAGGTCCTCCAATTGAAGAACCGGTCAACTCCGTGTACAGGTACCGGGTCCAACAGAAACCCGGACTCTAAGCATAAGGCATAATAATAATTATATAATGTGAACCCATTTTCCTACAATGTGCACCCATCGAACTCCACACACTCGTTTCACACGCGCACGGAACTCCACACGCTCGTTTCACACGCGCACCTCTTCCATCTTCTTTTAACACACTGAACTCATATTGTTTTGGAACGGGATCGACCAACAAACAACTTTGACAAAGGATTTTGCCAAAACATACTAACCGTGGGATCCTATACATCTGAACAGGCATCACCATTCGTTGAACTTGGTGGTCTGATAATGCAAATCGATGACTGATATATCAATAGAATATTACTCTAAATTAATTGACTTGGTTTCCCATCATTTGATTTTGTGTTAACGTAATTTTTTTCTTCTTTTCAAGTTCATATCAATGGTTTATCCTTGGCCAATTTCCCGCATTTGATTTCATGAGTACGAATCATTTCTTTCTCTTTAGGACGGAGGAGTAAAGTTTTGAAAGAATAATTAGGAAATTTTATGGTGTTGGTTTCTGAAGCAAGACGCCTCCATTAAAGCTTTGATAAGAATCATATGATGTTAAATAGTATAATTTGATTGGTTTGGTTTGGACCATTTGGTGCTTATAAATTTTCGGTCTGATTTACTACTGTGACTACTTGATAAATTATGTTGGTTTTATTTCTTAATTGTAATTCCCACTCTCTATTTTCACATTTTCACCCAGATTTTCTTTTGATTGCATAACATTTTTTAACATGGTTGATTCACGGATACGACTACTTTTGCATACGAGTCTTTCCTAATAAAGTGATTCTTCTTCAACGAACTAAGGCTTGAGATTACAATTACAATTAAATTAATGAAAATGTAATCGGAAAGAGCTGAGACACGGAGAATAAGGTGATGATCCATCTTTATTCAATTGTAGTCTGCATCCCTAAACACTGTTTACGACCAAACACAACTCAAAACCAGAATCGGTGCCACATCATCAACTATGGTAACCGTCAGATATTTAGGATCCAATGGTTAGTATGTTTTGTCAAATGCCTTTGTTAAAACTGTTTGTTGGTCGATCCCGTTCCGTTGTTTTTTTAGCGGATCCACAAGGTATGTTGGATAACATTGCACGGCTTCAGGCTCGGGTTGATAAAGGTATTGAATTAACTAAGGATGAGCGAACCTTTTTGGAGCTAGGGAAAGAGTTGGAACATGATTTCATCATTATGCTGGAGGAACGTGAAGATATGGAAAAAGAAAAGAAGTCACAGGAAGATATTGTGACAGCTAAGAAGACATTTAATGTGATACATGAGGAAACGGCTGTAGCAGACTCCAATGATAATTTGGATACTTGTTTTGAAGAGGTTTCTTTCACGGACTCGGTATATTTAGATAAGTTGGGCCTGCAAGGGAATGGGTTGGCAAATATGGGTAATGAAACCCTGCGGAAGAATGCTATTTTTTCTCAGCTAACAAAGGAAGAACGTGAAACTTTTGGTAAAATTATAAAATTTGATACTCAACAAAAGTTTTTGAAGGACTCTTTTTTTCAAAAGGAGTATGTCAAGGAGACACAAGACCAACTGAAAAGAATGAAGACTCCTAAAAAGAAGATTAAATAAAGTGGAAACACTTAATCTCGGTTGTTACCTTGCTATTGAAGTGGTTTTGCTTTTCGATGGAAGCTCTAGTTTCTTAATTTCGTTTCTTTTGTTAGCAAGGATCGAGCATTTTGGTCCTCTTGTCTTTGTAAACATCTCTTGTAATTTAGCTATTTATTAATATATTTTTGACTTAACAAAAAAAAATTCAGCAACATATGACCGTTACACAGACAAAAATAACCAATTTAAAGATGGAAAAGACCATTAGAAAAATGAGTTCTTGGGACAACGGATACCACCGGCGTACAAGAAAGAGTCACTCTGCCTAGATTTAGGTCCTGCACCCATTCTATTGCAGTGATAATACAATCAACTTCACTTGCAGACCTAGCAGAGAACTGCCAAATTTTTTCCAACTGCACAATTTGGTTGTTTCATAAAAAATGCGATAAAAATAATCCTTACGAAATGAAATGGGATACTAAATACAAGTATTAAGATACGTTCATACAATACAATTACTAATAGAGATTTCCGTAACAACAAAGTGGAAACATTTTTGTTTGACTGCTCTCTTTCATTAAATGCACTACTAGCCAGCAAACAAAAATGGAATGAAAACCAAAAGAGCATAACCATGATGACGCTAATCCAATCTTATCACTAGGATATGATTCCTTTAAAAAAAAGATATCATCACACTAGGTTATTATTACCTTCCATCGGCTGCCACCTCTTCCAAATGTATTGCCAACACATTCGTTCACTTCATGAAACTTTGGACCTTATTGATAACAACAATATATTATTAATATTAAGGAACTGACCCATTCCATCGTGCTCCCTTCTTCCTTGTGAGTCGCCACTAACCGAAGTTTCCAATATTAAAGCCTCGTTTCTCGCCGAAAAAACATTGTTGACAGTTTGTCGGGAATAGCTCCTTGATTAACGTATCAAAGTTTCTCTTTTCTCTCAGATCCATTTCTGACAACTTAATTCTATCCACATAATTCGGCTCCCATTCCACTGTTATTGAAATCATAACACACATGCTCTTCCATTTTATACCTTGGCCCAGTTATTTTGTGGGTAATCTCAACTAGATGTGGGCACCTGATTCATTGATACGTATGTTTGATACATGCGCTACTTTTTGGACATTTATTTTACAAATTTATGTTCAAATTTCCAAGAAAATGAAATGTAGCACAAACCCAGATTAACACAAGAATATTAAAGAAGAGAATCCCATTTCAAACATTTTTTTATAAGCCTTGAAGCAGGGAAAAGATAATATAATAACTAAAGAATTATTGTAATTTAGTGCTCAAGCCGACATTACTCAAGCACACGAGAAAAGAAAGTGAATGATTATAAAAAACTTCTCCCTTTATAAACCTCTTTGTTTAATCAACTAAATAATCTAATGAGTATATGCACAGTGAGTAAAGGAAATGGGAGAAGCATTTTATTACTCTCTTTTTGTTTCTCCTTAAAGATCCCACTACCTGTTATACAACAAGAATCAATTTATAATGCTAAGTCAAAAGCAAATATTAAAAGTAAAAAGATGAGCCAAACAACCTGACTAATCATGACAGCTGATACAAAGCGAATTGACCAAGCAATGCAAATAGTTACACTTGGATCCTTCTTCTGTTAGAACAAGTTTACGGACCACACAAAATACCAACCAAGCTCACGCAAGCAGAAGACACGCCAACCGGGATGGTGAAAATTGCATTCTCTCCATTCTTCATCGTCTTGATACCAAGATCCCATCCCTTGATAACTTGGCCTGCCAGAAAACAAAATTAATTAACAACAACCAAAATTAATTAACAGTAACGAGTTGGAAAGAAAAAGAATTATTGTTGATCAGAACCCTACCATACATCATTCACATCTAGTCGGTTTCTAACTTTGAAGAAACAACAATAATTGCCAACGTATCTTCATCATCATTTTGAAACCCAAAAAGAGTGACATACATGAACAACTCTCTTAAAACAGTGGTTTACTGAAATCAAACGGGTCTTCTCTCTCATCAAAATAATAGATAGTCATTACTAGCATGTTCATTTTTCAGTATTATCGCGAATAACATGATACAAACCGAATATTGGATGAAAAATCTAACAGGCAGAACACCGTAGGTTGCACTAGCTTTCTAGCTCTCTTTGCCAAACTGCACAAAATAAAAAAAACAAATCGAGCATACACAGCTGTGCACAAAGAAACCCTTACAGTAAGAAAATGAAATTTTTTTTGGTCAAACCTAATAGTCCTCTCTAAAGTCATGCCCCCATTGGCTTACACAATGATCTTTATCCACAACTATCCTCAAAGATATTGATGTGGATGCAAATTTTCCAATTGTCTCAACAAAACATCACTCCTGCACTCAAATCAGTTTCATGTGAACATGAAGGACAGTACTAAATTCCAAGGTATCTCATTACAGAAAAGGTTCCCCCAAGCTTCATTAACTAGCTCATTTAGTAGTCATACCAAAAGCAATTGTGTACTTTATCTAATTTAGGGTAAGGCAACAACTGGATTATTAAGTGCCTAATGCCTCAAAATCTCAATGGAAGCAGAACTGGTTTACTGATGGTTATGTTACGTACTATAATGAAAGCAAGGTAACCGTAAAAATAAACAGGAAATGCGGCCATTAACTAATCAGCACATTCATATATATCTAAAATTAGAGTGAGAAAGCCACTCACTTGGCAACTTTCTCGGGAGTGACATACAAGAACTTGTATTTACAGCAATTAGAGCTCAGTTCTCTAAATATCTCTTGCTGTTCAGTCCAGTCCATATTGGCAATCAAATGAGCAGCAGGGATATTGGCCTAATTCAAGCAATTCAGAGGAAATGTTAAACAAAAATCTGATACGAGAAAGAGAAGACGGTTAAAACCATTAATTAATAGAAAGTAACATAAATATCCAGTACCTGATGCAAATGCATAATTTGATCTTGAATGAGCGAGACAAGAGGTGAAATCACCAAGGTTACACCCTCACATGTAAGAGCAGGAATCTGTGGAGAACACCATGGAGTTTAAGAAAAGAACTAACTGGGTTAATATAATACACAATGTAACGAGAAAGAGAAGACAGTTACACACAATCACAGTTATCATTAGTAGCTGGTTGATTACTTGTTTCATCAATGAACTGGTCACCTTCGGTTACCATCGTCTTCCTCTGTTTCGCCGCCCTAGATTCAACAACAGGTTCCCTAATTCCTGTCAATGATTTTAGTTCTCCACACCCTTCTATCCTTTCAACGTCTTTCCTCTTTCCCCCAATTTTGGCAGAACTTGTATCAGCTCGATAAAAAATTCCCAAGTAGTTAAGCCATTGCAGTTATTCTAAGGGGGATTTAAATCAACAGATGAAACTATGAAATTTCTCAATTAGTTATCTTAATTCAAAGGGAACCAAACGATTAACAAATCGAGAAATGTATGTAAGAATTACACACAGGTATCATCATCATGATCTCCACCTGAAATCATCGAAAAAACTATCAACATTTCCTCCAAGCACTTAAATTCTCTTGCAACAATGAGAGCTTTAGAATAAATAGGGTCCAAAGGAAGCCGAGCCATTTGACTCCCAACCGGATCAGAAAGTTTATAATCATCTGTCAGAGACCCTAGCAACAAATACTGCTCCAAAGAGTTCGCAATAGCCATCCTGCCCGATTTGTAACAAACCCGAAAGTACCATTAGTAACCAAATCCATAAGATTGAATAAGAGCATTAGCAAACAAACTATAACAAATTTCAGTAAAAACATTTTAGATCTCTCAAGAAGCGGGACAGTTAAGGTAAGGAAGAATCATTCAGCAATAGACAAGGCATGATTTTTGTTCACCTGGATGGCTTTTCCATGAAATCAAACCCCATAATATCATCAACACCTAAAGCCTTGGGCTGTAGTATAACAAAACAAAAGAAAAACATGAAAAATTTAATCTAATACCTTAACAATAAAAACCTCAAAAAAAAAAAAACTGCCGAAAAACATCAAATCAAACAATAATCGTTAAAACCCATAAAGAAATTGGACGAGTACAAAACAAAACCAAATAAAAATACGAGTAATTGAAAACCTATGACAATCGAATATTCAGATTCAGTTGTTGATTTATCTTTTAATCAACTCTTCTTCATCGTCTGAATCTTCAGATTCATTTACTGACTTTTCAAGAACTTTTCATTGATTTGCACTCATAGTCGATTAAGGATTTTCTGTTGAAGAACTTCCAAACTAGAGTTTTCATTGAAGATCTCTCACTCTCTTAACAAAAAAAATTTGGTTTGGTAGAAGTAGGAGACGATTATACGGAGAGAGAGAGAGAGAGAAAGATGAAGAAGGAACTGCTGAGGTCGATTTTGTGAAAGAAAATATATCTAGGTTTTTAAGATTAAGAGGGAATCTCGAGAAAATATGAAGGGTAGATATAATATTTTAAGAATAGACGGTGTAGATGGATGGTTAGAAACCGTGGGCCCAGAAAAACCAAAGTGTGACCACCCTTAGTGTGACCAACCGTGTGAATAGCATGCGCGAAAAATTAGCAGGTTACGATTCGTAACAGCTACCACATGTTACGAATTCTGAAAAACCTTAGTAACGGCTTCAGCATGTTACAACTGGATTGTAACGGCTTTTTGTAACAGAAGAATATGTAACGGCTGCTGAGCCGTTACGAATTTTAGTTGCGAATCCTTAAAAATGGTGTAGTGAATGGTTAAATAACTTGTTATAGATGCATAACTTTGTTATCCAAATGCATAATGTGTTATGCAGTGGAGAAAATAGTTACATAATTTGTTATGCGTCTGCAGAATGTGTTATGCATCGTTTTTGGTGACTGCATAATGGTTATGTATCAAGTTTTCGAAAAATTTCCCTAAAATGAGGATCACCTCCGATTTTTTCGTGAAAAACAAAAATTTGATATTCTTGTTTGTACTCGTTGCGTAGATCTTTTAAAAAGATTTCCAACGATATAAAATTTGTAAAATTCTAAGGCGCAGATTTTTAGATATATTATGTCCAAGTTGCGCTTCCAATTATACCCCTGAAAATTAGGCTGCATAACGAGTTATGCCTGAAAAGATAGTATGCATAACGAGTTATGTATTGATTCTCTAATAATTTCATATAATTATGGGTGTGACAGTACCAAAAATTAATTGTGGGTTTGACAACGAGAATATTTTTTTTGGGTCTCCCCCTAATTTCCCCATTCGGATATACTTATCTAACTCTGGGCTTGGTAAGCCCAATATAGGAGTTGTTATAAAGGATCCTCTTTTCACCAAAATTCGAAATTTCGAACGGCCATTTACCCTACGCCCCAAGCTACGATTTGGTCGGGCCACATATTCCAAGTATGTGGCCCTTCTTTTCTCTTTGACACGTCGTGTCTTTAACAAGATTTCTTTTTGAAAACGGTTTTGATAAAAGAAATATCAACTGCTTATATGGAAAAAAAATAACTAACCAAAATATCAAAACTCTCTAGTTTTTATCGGCATATATCAAAACTCTCTATTTTTTCCCAAGTATCAGAACTCTCTCCAACTAAAGTTACAGAACATTCCCAATCTTAATAATTCCGGCTAGAATATGAAGAAGATCACTATTTATGAATCACCCAACAAGAACAAAATAAAGCTCAATCCTGGAAGTAAGTAATTCTGTATGATTGATTTTTTTTATTCTGATTTTTATCAAATTTGAATTTGATTAATCAAGTGATGTCGAAAGAAACGAAAATGGCAACTAAAATCGAAGTTAATTAGAGGCTTATATCCTTTCTAAGAAGAGGGTTTGTTGTTTCCTATAATTTAGAACTTTTGTTTCTTTCATAAATTGAAATTTGTGATTTTTATGTTTATAAGAAATTTATGAATTTTCATGTAATTTTGGTTCTTCAAGTTTCACTTTTGTTTGATTGATGTCAAAGGAAATGAACGCAAGGGTTCCCATTACAACTTAAGCAAATCTTAAGTAAGATTTATCTGGCGTTTTAAGTCTTAGAACGAAAACGACACCTGAAATCAACTTCGTAACAATTCTTATCCCTGAAGATGCTCCTTTTCTAGACAAACAATTAAGCTTAGATAATTAGTTGGTTCTGAACATATCTATTGACTAGAAGGAGAAAAGAAAATGAGGGACCGCAAGGTAGTTAAGAATGGCAGGCTCTTAGTGTATTTGTATATCATGGCCATCAATTTAGTCACCCATTTATTCTTTTTGAAACTCAAATAATTTATATTTCATTAATCACTTAATACTTATTAGCAATGTTTTTCACTTCACTTCAGGTATGCCGTTGGGAATCTTGGGTCTCGAAGCAGGTATACCCCTCGGTAGTTTTACCTGCAGATAAGATTGCTCTTTACACATTGTTCTGAGTATGATCGTTATATTTGGATCCAAAGGTGGAGTCCATGGAGATGGGCTTGGCACTGCCTTTGGTAGTGGTGAAAATAAGATTGCTCTTTATATATTGTTCTGATTATGTGATTGTTATATTTGGATGCAAATGTGGAGTTTGGCATTGCCTTTGGTAGTGGTCATCAAACTCTAAAAGCTGCATTTCCTAGGTAATGATTTCAGTAGAAAGCAATAATCGTCGATTGATTGGGGACATACATCAGCGCACAAAGTTGATGTTAAAAAGTGTGCCAACAGTAGGCACGATGAATTTGTGGCAGTGAAATGTATGCACTGTTACGTATACAAAAACCATGACCGTACAACTATTTTCCATTTGATGTAATTAATGGAAACTTTTTTTTTTAAGCTTTCTTTGCATTCTAAAGGGTTAAGAACCAAGTCTGCATAAATGAAAATTTCTAACTTATTTTTTTTTTATGTTCAATTATAGATTGTGCTTACTGGGATTGAGTAATGTGTATACACAAGATAACCTTCAGCGGGTGAAATGTTTATGGTTCCTTTTGGCTTTTGAACATTTCTAACATGAATTTTAAGATTTGTGTGGGTTAGACCTACTGCTTGATCTCCTATGTTTAAAACCTCAATTGTTAGTTATGTGCACTCGATGTATCGATTACTTGCATTTGTATTAGGTAGTTTAATTTTCGTAATTCTGAACCCAAACAGGTTTGTTTGAAAGAAAGTTTGGAACTAAGCTTTTATGAATCTAACTGGTGTCAAATAACTACTCATATAATGATTTCTACGTTGCGTATTAGGTCTGTCCTGAATCCATCAGGAAGGGAGTATAGTGTTCAAAACCCATGGTTGGGAGTGGTGGTCAAATATCTTTGTCTGAGAGTTTTGTTTTAGCAAAAAAGAAAAAAAAGGGCTTACCAAACGATAGAAAAGAGATGAATAAAAATTCGTTTTTTAGGCAGTTACAATCATCTTTATAAGCAAAAAGAAACAATCATTTTTTAGGCAGTTGGCTTTTTTACTTTATCAAAACTGTTTAAAAAGAAATCTTGTTAAATATACTACTTGTCAAAAAGAAACAAGGGCCACATACTTGGAGTATGTTGCCCGATCACATCGTAGCCGGGGGTTTACCCTACTTCCACATTTGCGGAGGGAAACATCTATTAAATATTAACTGTAAATAAAAATTTACCTCAAGTACCTGTTTTCCCCTAAAGCTCAGCTGGCAGCTGTCCATTGCATATTTCATGCTTAAGGACATTAAAAATGATAAATAGAACTCTCCCAACGTTGGACAAAACCAGCAGAAAAACCAGGTAACAAGTTTCTGAATAATGATTACTTTACCGAAAACGGACTCCCTTGATAACAAGAAAAATGAGGTGATTCACTTACCGTCAGGTTTGTTAACGACGGAATCCGGGGGTGGCCAAGGTGGAAGTAGGGACCGGTGGTCCGAGAAAATAGAGCATCTATGAAGGAAAAAAAAAAAAAAAATTCCCACCGAGACATAGATTACTAACCGTCGTTTGGCAAATAATTATTGATGTTACAAATGTCAGAAGTTCGCTCAAGAAATTATTGATATTGCGGCAAAGAATTGGCCCAAAAGGTGGCTAATGAGTCTCCACTGGTTGATGAGAATGGCGAGCAAGTTGAAAAAGATTATAACGAGGGGATGGAGGCTGATACTAACCGGTCAGCAATTGTAAATTATATTCCAGTGATGTCTACATTAAACTCTTCCAGTAAGATAGTGCGTTTGACCCTGTTGCAGAGGAAGAATCTCAAAGAATCTTAAACCGGGTAAATATGAAGAAGGCTACAACACATCAAAGAGTGCTAAATTTCGTGGTCCTTTACAACCGCATAAGCCCAATTTTAAATGAAGTTTTAATTGCTAGTAATCTATATGATGCTTGAAGTTCATGTAAAGATAGTGTGCTTGAAGTTTAGGGGGAGTTATAGGTTTTTACGGTTTCTTTTAAGGGTTTGTTTTGCCTATTTCTTTTACTTTTTTAGATATTTAGAGGTTTTGTCTGCCCTTTATTTTTCTAAAGGGTCCGAACTTTCGAGTCCCTTGGGTAATTACTTGAAATTACTGTTTTTGGCTTTAATATTATCACTTAGCTAAAACAAAAATAGTTCCGTCGTTTGGCATGGATAGTTTTTTGTTTTTCTGCTTATTATAGCTGTTCCACGGTCCCTCTCCTCTCAGACAAAGCAGTTATTGTCTGCATCAAATGCTGTTCATGTTTGCATATTCCAACGGAGAGCTACTTTTTTTACCTTCAGCCGACAGCTATTTCCCCCCCTCTCATGCCCATGAGAGGGACCGCGGAACGGCTGAGATTGAAAGCCGGCAGTTACTTTAATGCATTGGCCAGTGAAGTGTGGGGAATCCCATGGTTTAACCTAAGACCTAGCTAGTAATGTAGTCTCATAGATATTGAACTTGTCAAGTAAGGTTAAATCATGATCTAGTGGCAAGGATAATGAGATAACTAAGCTTCCCTCTGCCCTCTGACAGATGATGTAGTTTATACATGGTTGTGCAGTAGCAAAACTATTAGCTAGTTCTTGGACTAGTCTGTGTGTTGCACATTACAATAGATAGAGTCTTTAAAATGTCAATGTATCCCTTCTCTAAGAAAATGAATATCGTCGTGATACCCATAATTTTGTATAAACTTCACAATCAAAATAAAAAAATAGGAAAACTCCAATATCTCTTCACAAGTTAACTACATATTTTGAACCACACCGAATACCTGACTTATTAACATTTGTGATTCTTGATCTAAGCAGCATTATATTTTGTGGTCTTTGAAACAATTTTGTTTTCCACTAAACCTTGCTCGACTCGACTAATAAATCTAAGTTGCTTTGAAGGGATAATAACAGTTTATAAGAAACTATTGGGGTTCAGAACTAAGTTTGATCAGAAACGTGGAAAAAAACACAAGAAGTATAAGCTTTTGGTCTTCAGAAAAGTAAAAAAGAAAAACAATTAAAAGTATTTTTGGTTTACTGTATTAATGGTTCTTCAGTTAAACTGGCTGAAGTATTTATAACAACTCAACTTCCTAACCAAGACTCGATAACTAAGGCAATAGCCTGACTTCCTGAGCAAACTAGCCTATTTAGAGTAACCAACTAACTAAAGAAACTAATGACTTAAACAAGGAAAAATTAAATAAGGAAAACAGGGAAGTTGTGGTGTTGGTGTCGCATCAGAAACTTACAAGGGGGCAACCGGACAAGGAAAACTGGAAAAAGGAACAATGTCATTGCAAGGGCAAACCTACGATTCAGAATTAAGCCAATTAATTGGAGTGTCAGGCTCCAGTTTATAATGCATGAAATCTCTGGGAGATGCTCTTGATTAAAGATATATTTTTGTCTAATTGGAGAGATATGAATAACCAGAATGAACTTTTGTAGGTGGAAACTGTTATTGGGTTTTGAGTTCCAAGTTCCAAGGGTTTTTGGAATCCCTATATTACTTGGATTCTGGTTTTTCACTTCCTTCCTCTCTATTTACTTATTTAAATACCACCCCCAGCTGCTTGTTATGTTATATATATATAGACCTGTTTGTAACATTAAAGAGTGTGTCTTATTAAAACTTGCTCGGGTAATCGTGAATTTCCCAGAGACTCCCATAGCGAAATCCTGTTTTGTGGGGATTACTCCTCTTTTCTTCTCTTTATACAAAACTTTTTCTGGTGGAGGAAAAAAAAAGTGTATATCATCGTCCACCGGATGTTCCTAACTTCCTATGGCTGTCCCATGGCTTGTATCTACTGATCATGCAAAACAAGAGCTGCTTTTCCATAATTTTTTTGAGAGATCGTCCAATAAAACACTAAAAGGAAACATACCAGAGATGAATCCTGCATGGTTTAGGTATTTTCAGGCACCATCACATCAAGGATGGTTGATTGTATATTGTCATCGTAACAAAAAGTACCCTAAACGATCGAGGTTGAAATACGGGGATTGTTTTTGTGGAATCCTGTATCATTGGAGAAAATATGGTTACCTTCTCTATGCAGCTGGATTACTGATCCTAAGCGCAATGTTAGAGGTGCTGTGTTATCCTCACCTCCAACTATTAATCCAACTTGCGATAATGATTCCGTGGTTTTCTTCCTCCTTGTTATGATAATAGATCGTGATGAGTACCCCTTGAACACACCATCCTGTTTTGCCGCCCCAGAGAAAAACAATGGAGAAGTCAGACACTACCCCGAATAATATATGTTTTATCCTTAACTTGTTTTAAAGAAAAATTGCATGTTCTGTGCAACCATTACCCGAATATGCACCTTGTCATGGAAAAACAACTTGGGTCCGATGACGAAATGTCTCTCTCTATAACGACATATACAGATCCAGTAGCACAAGACGCATTAACTTTTAGTGTTAACCGTGAAATAAGTCTTTTGGAATCACGTGATGAACTATTTGTCGTTGTAGTAAACTATCATCTGAGAAATGAATACTGTTACGAGAATATCACTAGTTTTCAAGTGTTTAAGATGAATTTTCCTTTGATGGTTTGGGAAAAGGTTGAAAGTTTGGGAGATCATGTTCTATTTCTCGGAGGAAGGACTATGGCTTCATGTTCCGCAGCTGATTTACGTCTAACAGAAGGACATGTGTATTTCACAATGCCCGAAAATAAAACAGTTTATGTGTTTGATTTAAAAGATGGTACTATTTCCATTCATAGAGCATTCCCAAATTCAACGAAACCATGCTTCCAGGCAGAATGGTTGGCAATGCCTCTAAGGTATATCAAAGGAAATTGTAGAGTTAATTTAGAAGAAGAATCAAACATGAAAACTATTGTAGAAGGTAATAAAATGGAGTACTGCACCACAAAGAAGAATGAAGGAATAACAAAATTAGTAAAATCAAGAACCAGCTGGGGAAGTCTTGACATGGACATCCTAGAGTTAATCGCAAGTTATCTACATAGAGTAGATTACTTACATTTCCGAGAAGTCTGTAAAACACATCGATCAGTTGCTTCTATACTTCGCAAGAGAACCATTCAAGATATCTCACACACTACATCTTTATCTCCATGGCTGATTTTCCATCAAAACACTAAGGATTGTGTTTACCGATTCATAAATCCAATGCATAATAACGAGACATACTTCATAAACCTCTCTGAATTCTTATTAGATGCTACAACTCATTGTTCGAAAGGTGGCTGGCTACTAATGTCGCAGTCATGCAAAAGAAACTTGTTATTCTTTTTCAATCCGTTCACAAAAGATGTGATCAGACTTCCCGAGTTACCAGAACATGATTGCGAATTTGAGGGATATCTTTCTCATCCATACCTACTTCCTCAGATTGTATTGTGTTTGCCATCAACGGAAATTGTTCAGAGCTTGTTGACACCTACTCCATCTCAAGGGGAGATGATTCTTGGTGCTTGAATCACCATCAGGATACAAACGCGTCCACTGGAGAGTATTTGCGATTTAGTTTGTGTCGAACTACTCCAGTTTTCTTCGCTGGCCGTTTCTTCTGTCTAGGTACGTGCGGAACTTTAGCAGCTTTCAACTTGCGCAGAAGTGAACATAGTCGGAGACATGATTGGGAAGTTTTTGACGATCTAGTACCGGCTTGTAGTTGTTATCATCAGAGTTTCTTGGTGGAATTTGAAGGACAAATACTTCTCTCTGTATTTGTGACACCTCTTAATAAGATGAGACCGGTTCAGATCTTTCAGCTGCGGTCCTCTAAAAAGAGTGATAGGATGGAGTGGGTTGAAGTAAGAGATCTAGGAAAATATATGTTGTTTGTGAGTCATACTAGTTGTGTCGCAGCAGTCGCTCCAGTTAGTCGCATGAGGAACAAAATATACTTCCCAAGATTACATAATAATCGAATTGTTTTTTTCTCACTTGATACATGTAGGTACCAGACAATCTTCCTGACTGGCAGCAGTGATCAATGTGACTCTTCTTCAAGTTTTGACAGCACCAAGAAGCAATTATATTGCACTTGGATTGAACCTAACTGGTTAGGTACTACTACAGCTACAGATCTTGTTTGGTAGTGAACTAGTATATCAGCGAGCTTATTGTTGGCAAAAGAGCTTGGGATTTCTGTATTATTATATCAACTTTATCTTCTGTAGTTTAATGGACTTCATCGTTTCTAATTGAAGCTTAATTTAGGTACCCATCGTGATGGCTATGTAATTTTCAAAATACCAACTCTTAACGACTACTATTCCCATGGAGTCAAAACTATCCTGGCTTGTTAGACAAATCTATCACCCTCATATCCCAAAGAAGATGTTATTCCTCAAAACAAATGGGAAAAAAAACAATAGGAAGAAGAAAATAAACAAGCAACAACTAGAAAAGAAACAACTTGTGAAACCCTATAAACCAACTGGCAATCGCGTTAGACATCGTACAGGAAAGAGACCCGTAGCTTTAGTTTTGGAGTTCACAGCTCGTTGGAAACCCTATATTATTTGAATTATAATTCCTAGCCTAAACAATATTCATAAATTCCCTCTTTATGAAAACCACTTAGCCCTGCTTTTTATACATTAAAGTTTATTATATAATATAGATATAGATATCCTTCATGGCCAAATAATTAAATCCTTTTTTGTGGGGATAATAACTACTCCTCTTCTCTTCCTGTTTTACAACACTTTTTTCTCCTTTTATTCTTTCGGTTCTTGTTCTTCGGGAGCTAATTTTCTTAAATTGTTTGTGGTGGACGAAAATTTAAGAGGATGAGAAGTTATTAGAATACGGGCATCTAACTTAAAACTAATTGGCAATGAGTGGAGATGCCCTAATAGATTATAAACCGCAGGATCTTAAATAACCCAACCATGTGGGACTAATAATCTCAACACGCCCCCTCACGTGTAGCCTCGGCGGGTCTTACAAACACGTGGACAATTAACTCGGCACAAATAGCCTGCTCTGATACCATATTAGAATACGGGCATCCAACTCAAAACCAATTGGATTTATTAGGAGATACACATTTATTGTATATTTTGTATATATAGTTATATATTTTGTTAGTTAGGAAATCCATTTATTACGTGTAGATTTTGTTTGATCTCTGCCTATTAATTCACAGGAAAACCTGTTTTGTAATTCAAGCTTTTCAATAAGAAAACTTCGATTATTGTTTTCAACCTTGTCGTTTCATGGCATCTGAGCCAGAATCGATATAACCTAAAAATTGAAAATCAGAAGTTAACCTCTTCTTTGTTTGCGCCAATGCTTAGCGTCATGGCTGGGGAAGAATCGACTTCTAATGGTGAACCTAAAATTAATTTAATTTCACCGAAGAAATTGAACGTAGATAATTGTGAACAAGATGGACAAATTGTTGTTAATACGACACTTATAAATATTGATGCGAATTCAAGTGGAAGCTATCTTTCATCACAAGATCGAGTACCACTTGCTAATACTCTCACTGATGCACAGTGGGAAGCTATTGTGAATATGCTTAGTTTTTCAAATAAGGAGGTTTCGAAGGAAAAACTTTCTAGGAAGTGGATACTTGATACAGGGGCTTCAAGGCATATGACAGGAAGTAAAGATTTTTTGTGTAAAACATATCAAATAGGTTCTTCTTCCGTAAAACTTCCGAACGACACATACACAATTGCTCAATGTGAAGGCATTGTGGTGTTTGGAGACAATATTAGATTATATCGTGTTTTATATGTTCCTGATCTTCACTGTAACTTGATTTCGTTAGCATGTTTAATTAAGGATCTGAAATGTAATGTCACTTTGACTGATAAGTTATGTGTGATACATGACCGCACTACGAGGACGCTGATTGGTGTGGGAGAGGAACGAGATGGGGTCTATATCTTCCATAGTGGAGCGCATATTATGGTAAATCGAGTTGTTACTGGTGAAGATTATTACTTATGGCATAAACGTTTAGGTCATCCTTCTAATAAGATTATTTCTTTGCTTCCTGGTATGAACAAAGTCGATTGTCAGAAGTTTCTCAATGAACCATGTGATACTTGTTTTAAGGATAAACAAACTCGTGCTAGTTTTTCTATTTGTGAGAATAAAGCTAATGACATCTTCAGTTTAGTTCATTGTGGTGTTTGGGGTCCATATCGTACTTCGTCTTCTTGTGGTGCGCACTATTCTCTTACAATTGTTGATGATTATTCTCGTTGTGTATAGGTTTATTTGATGGCACATAAAACTGAGGTGGTGAAGATTTTTCAGAATTTTTGTGTTATGATTAAGACACAATTTGATAGACAAGTTAAGCAGGTTCGCAGTGATAATGGTACGGAATTTCGTCTTTTGATTCCATTTTTTATACACAAGGAATAGAATTTCAAACCTCATGTGTGGATACACCACAGCAAAATGGGAGAGTGGAACGCAAACATCGTCATATATTGAATGTGGCGCGTGCTTTGCGTTTTCAAGCAAATTTACCTCTTCGGTTTTGGGGTGAGTGCATTCTAACCTCTGGTTATATTATTAATCGCACGCCTACTACCTTGCTCAATGGAAAAACTCCTTATGAACTGTTACATAGAAAACCACCTATTTATAGCCATATTCGAGTATTTGGATGTCTGTGCTATGCAAGTATTGTCCCTCGTGATCGGAACAAATTTAATCCACGAAGTCGACGTTGTATATTTGTTGGTTATCCTTATGGCAAAAATGGTTGGCGGTTGTTTGATTTGGAAACGAAACAATTTTTTGTTTCTGGTGATGTGGTTTTATTTGAACATAAATTTCCTTACGCAATTGATTCTTTACGTACTAATAGTGAAGGATGTCATGAAGAATTGGATGACCGTTTGTTGATCTCTGCAGAACAGTCATATCTTTTGGGTGGTGAACAGGATGTACCAACCACAAGTGTATATTTTGTATTCGTGATCTCCATGCTCCAACTTGAGGGGGAGTATTAGGAGATACACATTTATTGTATATTTTGTATATATAGTTATATATTTTGTTAGTTAGGAAATCCATTTATTACGTGTAGATTTTGTTTGATCTCTACCTATTAATTCACAGGAAAACCTGTTTTGTAATTCAAGCTTTTCAATAAGAAAACTTCGATTATTGTTTTCAACCTTGTCGTTTCAGAAGTGTATATCATAGTCCACCTATTCCTATGGCAGCCCCATGGCTTCTGTTTACTGATCATGGGAGAAAAGAACATCTTTTCTATAATTTATGTGAACGACCATACGATAAAACACACAAGAGAAACATTCGAGAGATGAGTCAGTGGTTTGGCTATTTTCAGTCACCATCTCTTCAAGGATGGTTGATTGTATATTGTCATCTTCCCGGCGACAAGTATCCAGATTCGTGGAGGTTGAAATATGGAGATTGCTTTTTATGGAATCCTGTGTCATCGAAGAAGATATGGTTACCGTCTCTGCACAGCTGGATTACTAAACCTGATGAGGGCCATGTGGAAGGTGGTGTGTAATCCGCACCTCCACCCATTAATCAAACTGCTGTCGACAATGATGATTCCATGGTGTTCTACCTCCTTTATTTTATAATTAGAGATCCAGATGATGAGTACATCGATAAGCACACCATTATGTTTTCCCGCCCTGGAGACGGGCCAATGCCCAAAAATATCTTTTTGGAAGACATTTTTTCCAAAAATGTCTAGTTTTTTCAAAATTACCAAAAATGTTTTATCAAATTTTTTTTGGTCTATTTTACCCTTGATTATTATTGTTAAGACATTTAAGTCCTACACATTATGATTTTTTATTATTTTCTGAACAACTTTTTGAAAAAAAAATTTTTTTATTAATATTTTAATGTATCGAATGTGTACACATTATTTCACATTGTGTGTGTAATAACTTTTTGAAAAAAAATATTTTTTATTAATATTTTAATTGATCGAATGTGTACCTATTGTTTAACATTGTGTGTGTAATATATACAAAAATCATAATCGGCTTCGGATTGTGTACCCATTGTTTCACATTGTGTATGCAATGTATGGAATGTGTACCTATTATTTCACATTGTGTGTGCAATATATACAAAAATCATAACCGGCTTCGGATTGTGTACCCATTGTTTCACATTGTGTATGCAATATATACATTGTGTACCTATTGTTTCACATTGTGTGTGCAATATATACAAAAATCATAACCGGCTTCGGATTGTGTACCCATTGTTTCACATTGTGTATACATTGTGTACCTATTGTTTCACATTGTGTGTGCAATATATACAAAAATCATAACCGGCTTCGGATTGTGTACCCATTGTTTCACATTGTGTGTGCAATATATACAAAAATCATAACCGGCTTCGGATTGTGTACCCATTGTTTCACATTGTGTATGCAATATATACATTGTGTACCTATTGTTTCACATTGTGTGTCCAATATATACAAAAATCATAACCGGCTTCGGATTGTGTACCCATTGTTTCACATTGTGTATGCAATATATACATTGTGTACCTATTGTTTCACATTGTGTGTGCAATATATACAAAAATCATAACCGGCTTCGGATTATGTACCCATTGTTCCACATTGTGTATGCAATGTATGGAATGTGCACCTATTGTTTCACATTGTGTGTGCAATATATACAAAAATCATTACCGGCTTCGGATTGTGTACCCATTGTTTCACATTGTGTATGCAATGTATGGAATGTGTACCTATTGTTTCACATTGTGTGTGCAATATATACAAAAAATCATTACCGGCTTCGCATTGTGTACCCATTTTTATTTTTTTTAATATATACTGAGAATATTTTAATACTGGGTAAAAACCAGGACCCGGAGTGGAACTGGACCGGTCTACCGGTACAGGTACATGTCCAGGTCCTCCAATTGAAGAACCGGTCAACTCCGTGTACAGGTACCGGGTCCAACAGAAACCCGGACTCTAAGCATAAGGCATAATAATAATTATATAATGTGAACCCATTTTCCTACAATGTGCACCCATCGAACTCCACACACTCGTTTCACACGCGCACAGAACTCCACACGCTCGTTTCACACGCGCACCTCTTCCATCTTCTTTTAACACACTGAACTCATATTGTTTTGGAACGGGATCGACCAACAAACAACTTTGACAAAGGATTTTGCCAAAACATACTAACCGTGGGATCCTATACATCTGAACAGGCATCACCATTCGTTGAACTTGGTGGTCTGATAATGCAAATCGATGACTGATATATCAATAGAATATTACTCTAAATTAATTGACTTGGTTTCCCATCATTTGATTTTGTGTTAACGTAATTTTGTTCTTCTTTTCAAGTTCATATCAATGGTTTATCCTTGGCCAATTTCCCGCATTTGATTTCATGAGTACGAATCATTTCTTTCTCTTTAGGACGGAGGAGTAAAGTTTTGAAAGAATAATTAGGAAAGTTTATGGTGTTGGTTTCTGAAGCAAACGCCTCCATTAAAGCTTTGATAAGAATCATATGATGTTAAATTTACTTTGATTGGTTTGGTTTGGACCATTTGGTGCTTATAAATTTTCGGTCTGATTTACTACTGTGACTACTTGATAAATTATGTTGGTTTTATTTCTTAATTGTAATTCCCACTCTCTATTTTCACATTTTCAAGATTTTCTTTTGAATAACATTTTTTAACATGGTTGATTCACGGAAGACTACTTTTATACGGTCTTTCTTGTGATTCTTCTTCAACGAACTAGGGCTTGAGATTACAATTACAATTAAATTAATGAAAATGTAATCGGAAAGAGCTGAGACACGGAGAAGAAGGTTATCCATCTTTATTCAATTGTAGTCTGCATCCCTAAACACTGTTTACGACCAAACACAACTCAAAACCAGAATCGGTGCCACATCATCAACTATGGTAACCGTCAGATATTTAGGATCCAATGGTTAGTATGTTTTGTCAAATGCCTTTGTTAAAACTGTTTGTTGGTCGATCCCGTTCCGTTGTTTTTTTTAGCGGATCCACAAGGTATGTTGGATAACATTGCACGGCTTCAGGCTCGGGTTGATAAAGGTATTGAATTAACTAAGGATGAGCGAACCTTTTTGGAGCTAGGGAAAGAGTTGGAACATGATTTCATCATTATCTTGGAGGAACGTGAAGATATGGAAAAAGAAAAGAAGTCACAGGAAGATATTGTGACAGCTAAGAAGACATTTAATGTGATACATGAGGAAACGGCTGTAGCAGACTCCAATGATAATTTGGATACTGTTCTTGAAGAGGTTTCTTTCACGGACTCGGTATATTTAGATAAGTTGGGCCTGCAAGGGAATGGGTTGGCAAATATGGGTAATGAAACCCTGCGGAAGAATGCTATTTTTTCTCAGCTAACAAAGGAAGAACGTGAAACTTTTGGTAAAATTATAAAATTTGATACTCAACAAAAGTTTTTGAAGGACTCTTTTTCAAAAGGAGTATGTCAAGGAGACACAAGACCAACTGAAAAGAATGAAGACTCCTAAAAAGAAGATTAAATAAAGTGGAAACACTTAATCTCGATTGTTACCTTGCTATTGAAGTGGTTTTGCTTTTCGATGGAAGCTCTAGTTTCTTAATTTCGTTTCTTTTGTTAGCAAGGATCGAGCATTTTGATCCTCTTGTCTTTGTAAACATCTCTTGTAATTTAGCTATTTATTAATATATTTTTGACTTAACAAAAAAAAATTCAGCAACATATGACCGTTACACAGACAAAAATAACCAATTTAAAGATGGAAAAGACCATTAGAAAAATGAGTTCTTGGGACAACGGATACCACCGGCGTACAAGAAAGAGTCACTCTGCCTAGCTTTAGGTCTTGCACCCATTCTATTGCAGTGATAATACAATCAGCTTCACTTGCAGACCTAGCAGAGAACTGCCAAATTTTTTCCAACTGCACAATTTGGTTGTTTCATAAAAAATGCGATAAAAATAATCCTTACGAAATGAAATGGGATACTAAATACAAGTATTAAGATACGTTCATACAATACAATTACTAATAGAGATTTCCGTAACAACAAAGTGGAAACATTTTTGTTTGACTGCTCTCTTTCATTAAATGCACTACTAGCCAGCAAACAAAAATGGAATGAAAACCAAAAGAGCATAACCATGATGACACTAATCCAATCTTATCACTAGGATATGATTCCTTTAAAAAAAAGATATCATCACACTAGGTTATTATTACCTTCCATCGGCTGCCACCTCTTCCAAATGTATTGCCAACACATTCGTTCACTTCATGAAACTTTGGACCTTATTGATAACAACAATATATTATTAATATTAAGGAACTGACCCATTCCATCGTGCTCCCTTCTTCCTTGTGAGTCGCCACTAACCGAAGTTTCCAATATTAAAGCCTCGTTTCTCGCCGAAAAACATTGTTGACAGTTTGTCGGGAATAGCTCCTTGATTAACGTATCAAAGTTTCTCTTTTCTCTACTGTATCCAATTTCTGACAACTTAATTCTATCCACATAATTCAGATCCCATTCCACTGTTATTGAAATCATAACACACATGCTCTTCCATTTTATACCTTGGCCCAGTTATTTTGTGGGTAATCTCAACTAGATGTGGGCACCTGATTCATTGATACATATGTTTGATACATGCGCTACTTTTTGGACATTTATTTTACAAATTTATGTTCAAATTTCCAAGAAAATGAAATGTAGCACAAACCCAGATTAACACAAGAATATTAAAAAAGAGAATCCCATTTCAAACATTTTTTTATAAGCCTTGAAGCAGGAAAAAGATAATATAATAACTAAAGAATTATTGTAATTTAGTGCTCAAGCCGACATTACTCAAGCACACGAGAAAAGAAAGTGAATGATTATAAAAAAACTTCTCCCTTTATAAACCTCTTTGTTTAATCAACTAAATAATTTAATGAGTATATGCACAGTGAGTAAAGGAAATGGGAGAAGCATTTTATTACTCTCTTTTCGTTTCTCCTTAAAGATCCCACTACCTGTTATACAACAAGAATCAATTTATAATGCCAGTCAAAAGCAAATATTAAAAGTAAAAAGATGAGCCAAACCACCTGACTAATCATGACAGCTGATACAAAGCGAATTGACCAAGCAACGCAAACAGCTACACTTGGATCCTTCTTCTGTTAGAAAAAGTTTACGGACCACACAAAATACCAACTAAGCTCACGCAAGCAGAAGACACGCCAGCCGGGATGGTGAAAATTGCATTCTCTCCCTTCTTCATCGTCTTGATACCAAGATCCCATCCCTTGATAACTTGGCCTGCCAGAAAACAAAATTAATTAACAACAACCAAAATTAATTAACAGTAACGAGTTGGAAAGAAAAAGAATTACTGTTGATCAGAACCCTACCATACATCATTCACATCTAGTCGGTTTCTAACTTTGAAGAAACAACAATAATTGCCAGCGTATCTTCATCATCATTTTGAAACCAAAAAATAGTGACATACATGAACAACTCTCTTAAAACAGTGGTTTACTGAAATCAAACGGGTCTTCGCTCTCATCAAAATAATAGATAGTCATTACTAGCATGTTCATTTTTCAGTATTATCGCGAATAACATGATACAAACCGAATATTGGATGAAAAATCTAACAGGCAGAACACCGTAGGTTGCACTAGCTGTCTAGCTCTCTTTGCCAAACTGCACAAAATAAAAAAAACAAATCGAGCATACACAGCTGTGCACAAAGAAACCCTTACAGTAAGAAAATGAAAAAAAAATTGGTCGAACCTAATAGTCCTCTCTAAAGTCATGCCCCCATTGGCTTACACAATGATCTTTATCCACAACTATCCTCAAAGATATTGATGTGGATGCAAATTTTCCAATTGTCTCAACAAAACATCACTCCTGCACTCAAATCAGTTTCATGTGAACATGAAGGACAGTACTAAATTCCAAGGTATCTCATTACAGAAAAGGTTCCCCCAAGCTTCATTAACTCGCTCATTTAGTAGTCATACCAAAAGCAATTGTGTACTTTATCTAATTTAGGGTAAGGCAACAACTGGATTATTAAGTGCCTAATGCCTCAAAATCTCAATGGAAGCAGAACTGGTTTACTGATGGTTCTGTTACGTACTATAATGAAAGCAAGGTGACCGTAAAAATAAACAGGAAATACGGCCATTAACTAATCAGCACATTCATATATATCTAAAATTAGAGTGAGAAAGCCACTCACTTGGCAACTTTCTCGGGAGTGACATACAAGAACTTGTATTTACAGCAATTAGAGCTCAGTTCTCTAAATATCTCTTGCTGTTCAGTCCAGTCCATATTGGCAATCAAATGAGAAGCAGGGATATTGGCCTAATTCAAGCAATTCAGAGGAAATGTTAAACAAAAATCTGATACGAGAAAGAGAAGACGGTTAAAACCATTAATTAATAGAAAGTAACATAAATATCCAGTACCTGATGCAAATGCATAATTTGATCTTGAATGAGCGAGACAAGAGGTGAAATCACCAAGGTTACACCCTCACATGTAAGAGCAGGAATCTGTGGAGAACACCATGGAGTTTAAGAAAAGAACTAACTGGGTTAATATAATACACAATGTAACGAGAAAGAGAAGACAGTTACACACAATCACAGTTATCATTAGTAGATGGTTGATTACTTGTTTCATCAACGAACTGGTCACCTTCGGTTACCATCGTCTTCCTCCGTTTCTCCGCCCTAGATTCAACAACAGGTTCCCTAATTCCTGTCAATGATTTTAGTTCTCCACACCCTTCTATCCTTTCAACGTCTTTCCTCTTTCCCCCAATTTTGGCAGAACTTGTATCAGCTCGATAAAAAATTCCCAAGTAGTTAAGCCATTGCAGTGATTCTAAGGGGGATTTAAATCAACAGATGAAACTATGAAATTTCTCAATTAGTTATCTTAATTCAAAGGGAACCAAACGATTAACAAATCGAGAAATGTATGTAAGAATTACACACAGGTATCATCATCATGATCTCCACCTGAAATCATCGAAAAAACTATCAACATTTCCTCCAAGCACTTAAATTCGCTTGCAACAATGAGAGCTTTAGAATAAATAGGGTCCAAAGGAAGCCGAGCCATTTGACTCCCAATAGGATCGAAAGTTTATAATCATCTGTCGAGACCCTAGCAACAAATACTGCTCCAAAGAGTTCGCAATAGCCGTCCTGCCCGATTTGTAACAAACCCGAAAGTACCATTAGTAACCAAATCCATAAGATTGAATAAGAGCATTAGCAAACAAACTATAACAAATTTCATTAAAAACATTTTAGATCTCTCAAGAAGCGGGACAGTTAAGGTAAGGAAGAATCATTCAGCAATAGACAAGGCATGATTGTTGTTCACCTGGATGGCTTTTCCATGAAATCAAACCCCATAATATCATCAACACCTAAAGCCTTGGGCTGTAGTATAACAAAACAAAAGAAAAACATGAAAAATTTAATCTAATACCTTAACAATAAAAACCTCAAAAAAAAAAAAACTGCCGAAAAACATCAAATCAAACAATAATCGTTAAAACCCATAAAGAAATTGGACAAGTACAAAACAAAACCAAATAAAAATACGAGTAATTGAAAACCTATGACAATCGAATATTCAGATTCAGTTGTTGATTTATCTTTTAATCAACTCTTCTTCATCGTCTGAATCTTCAGATTCATTTACTGTCTTTTCAAGAACTTTTCATTGATTTGCACTCATAGTCGATTAAGGATTTTCTGTTGAAGAACTTCCAAACTAGAGTTTTCTGCTGAAGATCTCTCTCACTCTCTTAACAAAAAAAATTTGGTTTGGTAGAAGTAGGAGACGATTATACGGAGAGAGAGAGAGAGAGATGAAGAAGGAACTGCTGAGGTCGATTTTGTGAAAGAAAATATATCTAGGTTTTTAAGATTAAGAGGGAATCTCGAGAAAATATGAAGGGTAGATATAATATTTTAAGAATAGACGGTGTAGATGGATGGTTAGAAACCGTGGGCCCAGAAAAACCAAAGTGTGACCACCCTTAGTGTGACCAACCGTGTGAATAGCATGCGCGAAAAATTAGCAGGTTACGATTCGTAACAGCTACCACATGTTACGAATTCTGAAAAACCTTAGTAACGGCTTCAGCATGTTACAACTGGATTGTAACGGCTTTTTTTATATGAGAAGAATTAGTAATCGCCGCCGAGCCGTTATTTAATTTTAGTTGCGAATCCTTAAAAATGGTGTAGTGAATGGTTAAATAACTTGTTATACATGCATAACTTTGTTATCCAAATGCATAATGTGTTATGCAGTGGAGAAAATAGTTACATAATTTGTTATGCGTCTGCAGAATGTGTTATGCATCGTTTTTGGTGACTGCATAATGGTTATGTATCAAGTTTTCGAAAAATTTCCCTAAAATGAGGATCACCTCCAATTTTTTCGTGAAAAACAAAAATTTGATATTCTTGTTTGTACTCGTTGCGTAGATCTTTTAAAAAGATTTCCAACGATATAAAATTTGTAAAATTCTAAGGCGCGGATTTTTAGATATCTTATGTCTAAGTTGCGCTTCCAATTATACCCCTGAAAAATTTGGATGCATAACGAGTTATGCCTGAAAAGATAGTATGCATAACGAGTTATGTATTGATTCTCTAATAATTTCATATAATTATGGGTGTGACAGTACCAAAAATTAATTGTGGGTTTGACAACGAGAATATTTTTTTTTGGGTCTCCCCCTAATTTTCCCATTCGGATATACTTATCTAACTCTGGGCTTGGTAAGCCCAATATAGGAGTTGTTATAAAGGATCCTCTTTTCAGCAAAATTCGAAATTTCGAACGGCCATTTACCCTACGCCCCAAGCTACGATTTGGTCGGGCCACATATTCCAAGTATGTGGCCCTTCTTTTCTCTTTGACACGTCGTGTCTTTAACAAGATTTCTTTTTGAAAACGGTTTTGATAAAAGAAATATCAACTGCTTATATGGAAAAAAAATAACTAACCAAAATATCAAAACTCTCTAGTTTTTATCGGCATATATCAAAACTCTCTATTTTTTCCCAAGTATCAGAACTCTCTCCAACTAAAGTTACAGAACATTCCCAATCTTAATAATTCCGGCTAGAATATGAAGAAGATCACTATTTATGAATCACCCAACAAGAACAAAATAAAGCTCAATCCTGGAAGTAAGTAATTCTGTATGATTGATTTTTTTTATTCTGATTTTTATCAAATTTGAATTTGATTAATCAAGTGATGTCGAAAGAAACGAAAATGGCAACTAAAATCGAAGTTAATTAGAGGCTTATATCCTTTCTAAGAAGAGGGTTTGTTGTTTCCTATAATTGAGAACTTCTGTTTCTTTTAAATTGAAATTTGTGATTTTTATGTTTATAAGAAATTTATGAATTTTCATGTAATTTTGGTTCTTCAAGTTTCACTTTTGTTTGATTGATGTCAAAGGAAATGAACGCAAGGGTTCCAATTACAACTTAAGCAAATCTTAAGTAAGATTTATCTGGCGTTTTAAGTCTTAGAACGAAAACGACACCTGAAATCAACTTCATAACAATTCTTATCCCTGAAGATGCTCCTTTTCTAGACAAACAATTAAGCTTAGATAATTAGTTGGTTCTGAACATATCTATTGACTAGAAGGAGAAAAGAAAATGAGGGACCGCAAGGTAGTTAAGAATGGCAGGCTCTTAGTGTATTTGTATATCATGGCCATCAATTTAGTCACCCATTTATTCTTTTTGAAACTCAAATAATTTATATTTCATTAATCACTTAATACTTATTAGCAATGTTTTTCACTTCACTTCAGGTATGCCGTTGGGAATCTTGGGTCTCGAAGCAGGTATACCCCTCGGTAGTTTTACCTGCAGATAAGATTGCTCTTTACACATTGTTCTGAGTATGATCGTTATATTTGGATCCAAAGGTGGAGTCCATGGAGATGGGCTTGGCACTGCCTTTGGTAGTGGTGAAAATAAGATTGCTCTTTATATATTGTTCTGATTATGTGATTGTTATATTTGGATGCAAATGTGGAGTTTGGCATTACCTTTGGTAGTGGTCATCAAACTCTAAAAGCTGCATTTCCTAGGTAATGATTTCAGTAGAAAGCAATAATCGTCGATTGATTGGGGACATACATCAGCGCACAAAGTTGATGTTAAAAAGTGTGCCAACAGTAGGCACGATGAATTTGTGGCAGTGAAATGTATGCACTGTTACTATACAAAAACCATGACGTACAACTATTTTCCATTTGATGTAATTAAAACGTTTTTTTTAACCTTTCTTTGCATTCTAGAGGGTTAGAACCAAGTCTGCATAAATGAAAATTTCTAACTTAATGTTCAATTATTTTCCATTTGATGATAATTAATGGAAACGACCTTTGATTTATGAATCTAGTTACTGATGTATCGATTACTTCATTTGTATTAGGTAGTTTAAATAACTGAACCCAAACTCATGTTACTTGCATTTGTATTAGATAGAGTCTTTAAAATGTCAATGTATCCCTTCTCTAAGAAAATGAATATCGTCGTGATACCCATAATTTTGTATAAACTTCACAATCAAAATAAAAAAATAGGAAAACTCCAATATCTCTTCACAAGTTAACTACATATTTTGAACCACACCGAATACCTGACTTATTAACATTTGTGATTCTTGATCTAAGCAGCATTATATTTTGTGGTCTTTGAAACAATTTTGTTTTCCACTAAACCTTGCTCGACTCGACTAATAAATCTAAGTTGCTTTGAAGGGATAATAACAGTTTATAAGAAACTATTGGGGTTCAGAACTAAGTTTGATCAGAAACGTGGAAAAAAACACAAGAAGTATAAGCTTTTGGTCTTCAGAAAAGTAAAAAAGAAAAACAATTAAAAGTATTTTTGGTTTACTGTATTAATGGTTCTTCAGTTAAATTGGCTGAAGTATTTATAATAACTCAACTTCCTAACCAAGAATCGATAACTAAGGCAATAGCCTGACTTCCTGAGCAAACTAGCCTATTTAGAGTAACCAACTAACTAAAGAAACTAATGACTTAAACAAGGAAAAATTAAATAAGGAAAACAGGGAAGTTGTGGTGTTGGTGTCGCATCAGAAACTTACAAGGGGGCAACCGGACAAGGAAAACTGGAAAAAGGAACAATGTCATTGCAAGGGCAAACCTACGATTCAGAATTAAGCCAATTAATTGGAGTGTCAGGCTCCAGTTTATAATGCATGAAATCTCTGGGAGATGCTCTTGATTAAAGATATATTTTTGTCTAATTGGAGAGATATGAATAACCAGAATGAACTTTTGTAGGTGGAAACTGTTATTGGGTTTTGAGTTCCAAGTTCCAAGGGTTTTTGGAATCCCTATATTACTTGGATTCTGGTTTTTCACTTCCTTCCTCTCTATTTACTTATTTAAATACCACCCCCAGCTGCTTGTTATGTTATATATATATAGACCTGTTTGTAACATTAAAGAGTGTGTCTTATTAAAACTTGCTCGGGTAATCGTGAATTTCCCAGAGACTCCCATAGCGAAATCCTGTTTTGTGGGGATTACTCCTCTTTTCTTCTCTTTATACAAAACTTTTTCTGGTGGAGGAAAAAAAAGTGTATATCATCGTCCACCGGATGTTCCTAACTTCCTATGGCTGTCCCATGGCTTGTATCTACTGATCATGCAAAACAAGAGCTGCTTTTCCATAATTTTTTTGAGAGATCGTCCAATAAAACACAAAAAGGAAACATACCAGAGATGAATCCTGCATGGTTTAGGTATTTTCAGGCACCATCACATCAAGGATGGTTGATTGTATATTGTCATCGTAACAAAAAGTACCCTAAACGATCGAGGTTGAAATACGGGGATTGTTTTTTGTGGAATCCTGTATCATTGGAGAAAATATGGTTACCTTCTCTATGCAGCTGGATTACTGATCCTAAGCGCAATGTTAGAGGTGCTGTGTTATCCTCACCTCCAACTATTAATCCAACTTGCGATAATGATTCCGTGGTTTTCTTCCTCCTTGTTATGATAATAGATCGTGATGAGTACCCCCTTGAACACACCATCCTGTTTTGCCGCCCCAGAGAAAAACAATGGAGAAGTCAGACACTACCCCGAATAATATATGTTTTATCCTTAACTTGTTTTAAAGAAAAATTGCATGTTCTGTGCAACCATTACCCGAATATGCACCTTGTCATGGAAAAACAACTTGGGTCCGATGACGAAATGTCTCTCTCTATAACGACATATACAGATCCAGTAGCACAAGACGCATTAACTTTTAGTGTTAACCGTGAAATAAGTCTTTTGGAATCACGTGATGAACTATTTGTCGTTGTAGTAAACTATCATCTGAGAAATGAATACTGTTACGAGAATATCACTAGTTTTCAAGTGTTTAAGATGAATTTTCCTTTGATGGTTTGGGAAAAGGTTGAAAGTTTGGGAGATCATGTTCTATTTCTCGGAGGAAGGACTATGGCTTCATGTTCCGCAGCTGATTTACGTCTAACAGAAGGACATGTGTATTTCACAATGCCCGAAAATAAAACAGTTTATGTGTTTGATTTAAAAGATGGTACTATTTCCATTCATAGAGCATTCCCAAATTCAACGAAACCATGCTTCCAGGCAGAATGGTTGGCAATGCCTCTAAGGTATATCAAAGGAAATTGTAGAGTTAATTTAGAAGAAGAATCAAACATGAAAACTATTGTAGAAGGTAATAAAATGGAGTACTGCACCACAAAGAAGAATGAAGGAATAACAAAATTAGTAAAATCAAGAACCAGCTGGGGAAGTCTTGACATGGACATCCTAGAGTTAATCGCAAGTTATCTACATAGAGTAGATTACTTACATTTCCGAGAAGTCTGTAAAACACATCGATCAGTTGCTTCTATACTTCGCAAGAGAACCATTCAAGATATCTCACACACTACATCTTTATCTCCATGGCTGATTTTCCATCAAAACACTAAGGATTGTGTTTACCGATTCATAAATCCAATGCATAATAACGAGACATACTTCATAAACCTCTCTGAATTCTTATTAGATGCTACAACTCATTGTTCGAAAGGTGGCTGGCTACTAATGTCGCAGTCATGCAAAAGAAACTTGTTATTCTTTTTCAATCCGTTCACAAAAGATGTGATCAGACTTCCCGAGTTACCAGAACATGATTGCGAATTTGAGGGAATATCTTTCTCATCCATACCTACTTCCTCAGATTGTATTGTGTTTGCCATCAACGGAAATTGTTCAGAGCTTGTTGACACCTACTCCATCTCAAGGGGAGATGATTCTTGGTGCTTGAATCACCATCAGGATACAAACGCGTCCACTGGAGAGTATTTGCGATTTAGTTTGTGTCGAACTACTCCAGTTTTCTTCGCTGGCCGTTTCTTCTGTCTAGGTACGTGCGGAACTTTAGCAGCTTTCAACTTGCGCAGAAGTGAACATAGTCGGAGACATGATTGGGAAGTTTTTGACGATCTAGTACCGGCTTGTAGTTGTTATCATCAGAGTTTCTTGGTGGAATTTGAAGGACAAATACTTCTCTCTGTATTTGTGACACCTCTTAATAAGATGAGACCGGTTCAGATCTTTCAGCTGCGGTCCTCTAAAAGAGTGATAGGATGGAGTGGGTTGAAGTAAGAGATCTAGGAAAATATATGTTGTTTGTGAGTCATACTAGTTGTGTCGCAGCAGTCGCTCCAGTTAGTCGCATGAGGAACAAAATATACTTCCCAAGATTACATAATAATCGAATTGTTTTTTTCTCACTTGATACATGTAGGTACCAGACAATCTTCCTGACTGGCAGCAGTGATCAATGTGACTCTTCTTCAAGTTTTGACAGCACCAAGAAGCAATTATATTGCACTTGGATTGAACCTAACTGGTTAGGTACTACTACAGCTACAGATCTTGTTTGGTAGTGAACTAGTATATCAGCGAGCTTATTGTTGGCAAAAGAGCTTGGGATTTCTGTATTATTATATCAACTTTATCTTCTGTAGTTTAATGGACTTCATCGTTTCTAATTGAAGCTTAATTTCAGTACCCATCGTGATGGCTATGTAATTTTTCAAAATACCAACTCTTAACGACTACTATTCCCATGGAGTCAAAACTATCCTGGCTTGTTAGACAAATCTATCACCCTCATATCCCAAAGAAGATGTTATTCCTCAAAACAAATGGGAAAAAAAACAATAGGAAGAAGAAAATAAACAAGCAACAACTAGAAAAGAAACAACTTGTGAAACCCTATAAACCAACTGGCAATCGCGTTAGACATCGTACAGGAAAGAGACCCGTAGCTTTAGTTTTGGAGTTCACAGCTCGTTGGAAACCCTATATTATTTGAATTATAATTCCTAGCCTAAACAAGATTCATAAATTCCCTCTTTATGAAAACCACTTAGCCCTGCTTTTTATACATTAAAGTTTATTATATAATATAGATATAGATATCCTTCATGGCCAAATAATTAAATCCTTTTTTGTGGGGATAATAACTACTCCTCTTCTCTTCCTGTTTTACAACACTTTTTTTCTCCTTTTATTCTTTCGGTTCTTGTTCTTCGGGAGCTAATTTTCTTAAATTGTTTGTGGTGGACGAAAATTTAAGAGGATGAGAAGTTATTAGAATACGGGCATCCAACTTAAAACTAATTGGCAATGAGTGGAGATGCCCTAATAGATTATAAACCGCAGGATCTTAAATAACCCAACCATGTGGGACTAATAATCTCAACACGCCCCCTCACGTGTAGCCTCGGCGGGTCTTACAAACACGTGGACAATTAACTCGGCACAAATAGCCTTCTCTGATACCATATTAGAATACGGGCATCCAACTCAAAACCAATTGGATTTATTAGGAGATACACATTTATTGTATATTTTGTATATATAGTTATATATTTTGTTAGTTAGGAAATCCATTTATTACGTGTAGATTTTGTTTGATCTCTGCCTATTAATTCACAGGAAAACCTGTTTTGTAATTCAAGCTTTTCAATAAGAAAACTTCGATTATTGTTTTCAACCTTGTCGTTTCATGGCATCTGAGCCAGAATCGAAATAACCTAAAAATTGAAAATCAGAAGTTAACCTCTTCTTTGTTTGCGCCAATGCTTAGCGTCATGGCTGGGGAAGAATCGACTTCTAATGGTGAACCTAAAATTAATTTAATTTCACCGAAGAAATTGAACGTAGATAATTGTGAACAAGATGGACAAATTGTTGTTAATACGACACTTATAAATATTGATGAGAATTCAAGTGGAAGCTATCTTTCATCACAAGATCGAGTACCACTTGCTAATACTCTCACTGATGCACAGTGGGAAGCTATTGTGAATATGCTTAGTTTTTCAAATAAGGAGGGTTCGAAGGAAAAACTTTCTAGGAAGTGGATACTTGATACAGGGGCTTCAAGGCATATGACAGGAAGTAAAGATTTTTTGTGTAAAACATATCAAATAGGTTCTTCTTCCGTAAAACTTCCGAACGACACATACACAATTGCTCAATGTGAAGGCACTGTGGTGTTTGGAGACAATATTAGATTATATCGTGTTTTATATGTTCCTGATCTTCACTGTAACTTGATTTCGTTAGCATGTTTAATTAAGGATCTGAAATGTAATGTCACTTTGACTGATAAGTTATGTGTGATACATGACCGCACTACGAGGACGCTGATTGGTGTGGGAGAGGAACGAGATGGGGTCTATATCTTCCATAGTGGAGCGCATATTATGGTAAATCGAGTTGTTACTGGTGAAGATTATTACTTATGGCATAAACGTTTAGGTCATCCTTCTAATAAGATTATTTCTTTGCTTCCTGGTATGAACAAAGTCGATTGTCAGAAGTTTCTCAATGAACCATGTGATACTTGTTTTAAGGATAAACAAACTCGTGCTAGTTTTTCTATTAGTGAGAATAAAGCTAATGACATCTTCAGTTTAGTTCATTGTGGTGTTTGGGGTCCATATCGTACTTCGTCTTCTTGTGGTGCGCACTATTCTCTTACAATTGTTGATGATTATTCTCGTTGTGTATAGGTTTATTTGATGGCACATAAAACTGAGGTGGTGAAGATTTTTCAGAATTTTTGTGTTATGATTAAGACACAATTTGATAGACAAGTTAAGCAGGTTCGTAGTGATAATGGTACGGAATTTCGTCTTTTGATTCCATTTTTTATACACAAGGAATAGAATTTCAAACCTCATGTGTGGATACACCACAGAAAAATGGGAGAGTGGAACGCAAACATCGTCATATATTGAATGTGGCGCGTGCTTTGCGTTTTCAAACAAATTTACCTCTTCGGTTTTGGGGTGAGTGCATTCTAACCTCTGGTTATATTATTAATCGCACGCCTACTACCTTGCTCAATGGAAAAACTCCTTATGAACTGTTACATAGAAAACCACCTATTTATAGCCATATTCGAGTATTTGGATGTCTGTGCTATGCAAGTATTGTCCCTCGTGATCGGAACAAATTTAATCCACGAAGTCGACGTTGTATATTTGTTGGTTATCCTTATGGCAAAAATGATTGGCGGTTGTTTGATTTGGAAACGAAACAATTTTTTGTTTCTCGTGATGTGGTTTTATTTGAACATAAATTTCCTTACGCAATTGATTCTTTACGTACTAATAGTGAAGGATGTCATGAAGAATTGGATGACCGTTTGTTGATCTCTGCAGAACAGTCATATCTTTTGGGTGGTGAACAGGATGTACCAACCACAAGTGTACATGACATGTCCGGCAGTGGTTGAACTGGTACCATCACCGGTGTACAGGACCTGTCAGGTACTGACAAAACAATACAGTAACAGGCTTACAAGACCTGTCACAATGTGACAGAGTTAGTCCAGTACGGGACAGTGCTAATAATGTACGTGATAGTGCTAATAATTTACGGGAGACAAGAGAACAGAACTTGTCAGGAGGTGACAAGACTAGTACTGTCACAAACAGTGAGTTAAGTGGTGACAGGTTAATGATGGGTGATGGAAGTTTAATAGGCGTGCAGAAAGTCACATGTGACATGTTAATGATGTCTGCAAAACAGACAGGTGACGAACGTGTACCAGACGTTCAACGGGAGCCTATTGTATCAAATCAAGGGACATGTGAGACTTCACAAACTGTGAATAAAAATGTGACAGGAGAGTCAAGAAAAATTTCAGAGACTCTTGCCTCAAATGGAGGGAGTAGACAGAACGTGGGGGCCGGTGTTTTAAGAGAACATGGGACATCAGATGTTTTGTCAGCTCGTGATGTCTCATCTGGATTAAGTAAACAAACTGTTTCGCAACGTGTGTCAGGCAATGACTCACCTGGTAGTATTCGACTACCTGACAACATTTCTACAAAATGGTTACCGGAAATTTTATTACCAGTTACAGAAACTCATGTACCTATTAGTGACATTTCTGATACGACGGTTAGACGCAGTGTTCGTTCACGGGTTCCTAATTCTCGGTTAAAAGATTATGTGTGTAATACCATCGAAGCAATAGACCCCGACTCCTCCACTCCTCACTCGTCAACGTTCTCAGGTACACCTTATCCCATAGCTAATTATGTGTCTTGTGCAAATTTTTCTGCTAATCATACTCGTTTTTTGGCGGCGATTACTACTCTTAAAGAACCTACGAGTTATGTAAGCTGTTCGTCTTCCCGTTTAGTGTGTAGCTATGTCTAAGGAGATTAGTGCTCTTGATAAGAATGGTATGTTATCTGTTACGGATCTTCCCCCAGGGAAGAAGGCTATTGGTTGTAAATGGGTTTACAAAATTAAATATAATTCTGATGGTACTTTCGAGCGGTATAAAGCTCGCTTGGTTGTCCTCGGTAATAGACAAGTGGAAGGTGTGGATTATCATGAAACTTTTGCTCCCGTAGCTAAAATGGTTTCGGTTAGAACATTTTTAGCAGTCGCAGTTGCTCGTGATTGGGAGCAACATCAAATGGATGTTCACAATGCTTTTCTACATGGAGATCTTGATGAGGAAGTGTATATGCAACTTCCTCCAGGATATTCGACTAATTCTCCTGGCAAAGTGTGTCGCCTTCATAAATCTCTATATGGTCTTCGTCAAGCTCCACGTAATTGGTTTGCTAAGCTTGCAGGTGCTCTTAAGGCTTTTGGATTCGTACAGTCTTATGCTGATTATTCTCTATTTACCCTGTGACGAGGTGAGAATTCTATCAACGTATTTGTCTATCTGGATGATTTAATTATTGCTGGGAACAATTCCGCTGCTATTAGTGCTTTTAAAGCATATTTAAGATGATGCTTTCATATGAAAGATCTAGGCCATCTCAAGTATTTTCTTGGTATTGAAATGTTCCGAGGAACCGACGGCTTGTTTTTATCTCAACGAAAATACACCTTGGATATTCTGTCTGAGACTGGTCTTCTTGGAGCCAAACCAGCTTCTTCACCCATTGATTAACATCATCGTTTAGCTCTTGATGAGGGACCCCTATATTCTGATTCATCCCAATATCGTAGGCTTATTGGACGCTTGATTTATTTGACTATTACGAGTCCTGAATTATGTTACTCGGTGCATATATTGGCTCAATTTATGCAGTCTCCTCGGGTGTCTCATTGGGAAGCTTCTCTCCGAGTTCTTCGTTATCTAAAGGGCCATCTTGGTCAAGGAATTATTTTACGCAAGGATAGTGCTCTTCAACTTACTGCTTATTGTGACTTTGATTGGGCCTCCTGCCCTCTTAGTCGTCGTTCGCTTACTGGTTACTTTATTTTTTTGGGAGGCTCACCTATATCTTGGAAGACAAAGAAGCAACACACAGTATCTCGTTCTTCTGCTGAAGCCGAGTATCGTTCCATGGCTCATACTTGTAGTGAGCTCACGTTGCTAAAGGCATTATTGAAATCTCTAGGTGTGTATCACTCTCAGCCCATGCGCCTTTATTGTGATAGTCAATCCGCACTTCATATTGCTTCTAATCCTGTTTTTCATGAACGCACTAAACATATTGAGATTGATTGTCATTATGTGCGCGATCAAATTCAGTCCGGTGCTATTATTACTTCTCATGTGCGGACAACTGCTCAGCTTGCAGATATCTTCACCAAAGCTCTTGGACGTCCTCAGTTTGAGATGCTTCTTCGCAAGTTGGGCATTCGTGATCTCCATGCTCCAACTTGAGGGGGAGTATTAGGAGATACACATTTATTGTATATTTTGTATATATAGTTATATATTTTGTTAGTTAGGAAATCCATTTATTACGTGTAGATTTTGTTTGATCTCTACCTATTAATTCACAGGAAAACCTGTTTTGTAATTCAAGCTTTTCAATAAGAAAACTTTGATTATTGTTTTCAACCTTGTCGTTTCAGAAGTGTATATCATAGTCCACCTATTCCTATGGCAGCCCCATGGCTTCTGTTTACTGATCATGGGAGAAAAGAACATCTTTTCTATAATTTATGTGAACGACCATACGATAAAACACACAAGAGAAACATTCGAGAGATGAGTCAGTGGTTTGGCTATTTTCAGTCACCATCTCATCAAGGATGGTTGATTGTATATTGTCATCTTCCCGGCGACAAGTATCCAGATTCGTGGAGGTTGAAATATGGAGATTGCTTTTTATGGAATCCTGTGTCATCGAAGAAGATATGGTTACCGTCTCTGCACAGCTGGATTACTAAACCTGATGAGGGCCATGTGGAAGGTGGTGTGTAATCCGCACCTCCACCCATTAATCAAACTGCTGTCGACAATGATGATTCCATGGTGTTCTACCTCCTTTATTTTATAATTAGAGATCCAGATGATGAGTACATCGATAAGCACACCATTATGTTTTGCCGCCATGGAGACGGGCCAATGCCCAAAAATGTCTAGTTTTTTCAAAATTACCAAAAATGTTTTATCAAATTATTTTGGGTCTATTTTACCCTTGATTATTATTGTTAAGACATTTAAGTCCTACACATTATGATTTTTTATTATTTTCTGAACAATTTTTGAAAAAACAATTTTTTATTAATATTTTAATGTATCGAATGTGTACACATTATTTCACATTGTGTGTAATAACATTTTGAAAAAAAAATATTTTTTATTAATATTTTAATTAATCGAATGTGTACCTATTGTTTAACATTGTGTGTGTAATATATACAAAAATCATAACCGGCTTCGGATTGTGTACCCATTGTTTCACATTGTGTATGCAATGTATGGAATGTGTACCTATTATTTCACATTGTGTGTGCAATATATACAAAAATCATAACCAGCTTCGGATTGTGTACCCATTGTTTCACATTGTGTATGCAATATATACATTGTGTACCTATTGTTTCACATTGTGTGTGCAATATATACAAAAATCATAACCAGCTTCGGATTGTGTACCCATTGTTTCACATTGTGTATGCAATATATACATTGTGTACCTATTGTTTCACATTGTGTGTGCAATATATACAAAAATCATAACCGGCTTCGGATTGTGTACCCATTGTTTCACATTGTGTGTGCAATATATACAAAAATCATAACCGGCTTCGGATTGTGTACCCATTGTTTCACATTGTGTATGCAATATATACATTGTGTACCTATTGTTTCACATTGTGTGTACAATATATACAAAAATCATAACCGGCTTCGTATTGTGTACCCATTGTTTCACATTGTGTATGCAATATATACATTGTGTACCTATTGTTTCACATTGTGTGTGCAATATATACAAAAATCATAACCTATTTGGATTGTGTACCCATTGTTTCACATTGTGTATGCAATGTATGGAATGTGCACCTATTGTTTCACATTGTGTGTGCAATATATACAAAAATCATTACCGGCTTCGCATTGTGTACCCATTGTTTCACATTGTGTATGCAATGTATGGAATGTGTACCTATTGTTTCACATTGTGTGTGCAATATATACAAAAAATCATTACCGGCTTCGCATTGTGTACCCATTTTTATTTTATTTTTATTTTTTTTAATATATACTGAGAATATTTTAATACTGGGTAAAAACCAGGACCCGGAGTGGAACTGGACCGGTCTACCGGTACAGGTACATGTCCAGGTCCTCCAATTGAAGAACCGGTCAACTCCGTGTACAGGTACCGGGTCCAACAGAAACCCGGACTCTAAGCATAAGGCATAATAATAATTATATAATGTGAACCCATTTTCCTACAATGTGCACCCATCGAACTCCACACACTCGTTTCACACGCGCACGGAACTCCACACGCTCGTTTCACACGCGCACCTCTTCCATCTTCTTTTAACACACTGAACTCATATTGTTTTGGAACGGGATCGACCAACAAACAACTTTGACAAAGGATTTTGCCAAAACATACTAACCGTGGGATCCTATACATCTGAACAGGCATCACCATTCGTTGAACTTGGTGGTCTGATAATGCAAATCGATGACTGATATATTAATTGACTTGGTTTCCCATCATTTGATTTTGTGTTAACGTAATTTTGTTCTTCTTTTCAAGTTCATATCAATGGATTTTATCCTTGATAAATTATGTTGGTTTTATTTCTTAATTGCCAATTTCCCAGCATTTGATTTCATGAGTACGAATCATTTCTAATTTTTTCAATGTTTCTTTAGGACGGAGGAGTAAAGTTTTGAAAGAATAATTAGGAAAGTTTATGGTGTTGGTTTCATGAAGCAATTGACGCCGATTAAATGGCTAATTCATTAGAAAAAGCTTTGATAAGAATCATATGATGTTAAATAGTATACTTTGATTGGTTTGGTTTGGACCATTTGGTGCTTATAAATTTTCGGTCTGATTTACTACTGTGACTACTTGATAAATTATGTTGGTTTTATTTCTTAATTGTAATTCCCACTCTCTATTTTCACATTTTCACCCAGATTTTATTTTGATTGCATAACATTTTTTAACATGGTTGATTCACGGATACGACTACTTTTGCATACGAGTCTTTCCTAATAAAGTGATTCTTCTTCAACGAACTAAGGCTTGAGATTACAATTACAATTAAATTAATGAAAATGTAATCGGAAAGAGCTGAGACACGGAGAAGAAGGTGATGATCCATCTTTATTCAATTGTAGTCTGCATCCCTAAACACTGTTTACGACCAAACACAACTCAAAACCAGAATCGGTGCCACATCATCAACTATGGTAACCGTCAGATATTTAGGATCCAATGGTTAGTATGTTTTGTCAAATGCCTTTGTTAAAACTGTTTGTTGGTCGATCCCGTTCCGTTGTTTTTTTAGCGGATCCACAAGGTATGTTGGATAACATTGCACGGCTTCAGGCTCGGGTTGATAAAGGTATTGAATTAACTAAGGATGAGCGAACCTTTTTGGAGCTAGGGAAAGAGTTGGAACATGATTTCATCATTATGCTGGAGGAACGTGAAGATATGGAAAAAGAAAAGAAGTCACAGGAAGATATTGTGACAGCTAAGAAGACATTTAATGTGATACATGAGGAAACGGCTGTAGCAGACTCCAATGATAATTTGGATACTGTTCTTGAAGAGGTTTCTTTCACGGACTCGGTATATTTAGATAAGTTGGGCCTGCAAGGGAATGGGTTGGCAAATATGGGTAATGAAACCCTGCGGAAGAATGCTATTTTTTCTCAGCTAACAAAGGAAGAACGTGAAACTTTTGGTAAAATTATAAAATTTGATACTCAACAAAAGTTTTTGAAGGACTCTTTTTTTCAAAAGGAGTATGTCAAGGAGACACAAGACCAACTGAAAAGAATGAAGACTCCTAAAAAGAAGATTAAATAAAGTGGAAACACTTAATCTCGGTTGTTACCTTGCTATTGAAGTGGTTTTGCTTTTCGATGGAAGCTCTAGTTTCTTAATTTCGTTTCTTTTGTTAGCAAGGATCGAGCATTTTGGTCCTCTTGTCTTTGTAAACATCTCTTGTAATTTAGCTATTTATTAATATATTTTTGACTTAACAAAAAAAATTAAACAACATATGACCGTTACACAGACAAAAATAACCAATTTAAAGATGGAAAAGACCATTAGAAAAATGAGTTCTTGGGACAACGGATACCACCGGCGTACAAGAAAGAGTCACTCTGCCTAGCTTTAGGTCCTGCACCCATTCTATTGCAGTGATAATACAATCAGCTTCACTTGCAGACCTAGCAGAGAACTGCCAAATTTTGTCCAACTCCACAATTTGGTTGTTTCATAAAAAATGCGATAAAAATAATCCTTACGAAATGAAATGGGATACTAAATACAAGTATTAAGATACGTTCATACAATACAATTACTAATAGAGATTTCCGTAACAACAAAGTGGAAACATTTTTGTTTGACTGCTCTCTTTCATTAAATGCACTACTAGCCAGCAAACAAAAATGGAATGAAAACCAAAAGAGCATAACCATGATGACGCTAATCCAATCTTATCACTAGGATATGATTCCTTTAAAAAAAGATATCATCACACTAGGTTATTATTACCTTCCCCATCAGCTGCCACCTCTTCCAAATGTATTGCCAACACATTCGTTCACTTCATGTAACTTTGGACCTTATTGATAACAACAATATATTATTAATATTAAGGAACTGACCCATTCCATCGTGCTCCCTTCTTCCTTGTGAGTCGCCACTAACCGAAGTTTCCAATATTAAAGCCTCGTTTCTCGCCGAAAAAACATTGTTGATAGTTTGTCGGGAATAGCTCCTTGATTAACGTATCAAAGTTTCTCTTTTCTCTACTGTATCCAATTTCCGACAATTTAATTCTCTCCACATAATTCGGCTCCCATTCCACTGTTATTGAAATCATAACACACATGCTCTTCCCTTTTATACCTAGGCCCAGTTATTTTGTGGGTAATCTCAACTAGATGTGGGCACCTGATTCATTGATACGTATGTTTGATACATGCGCCACTTTTTGGACATTTATTTTACAAATTTATGTTCAAATTTCCAAGAAAATGAAATGTAGCACAAACCCAGATTAACACAAGAATATTAAAGAAGAGAATCCCATTTCAAACATTTTTTTATAAGCCTTGAAGCAGGGAAAAGATAATATAATAACTAATAAATTATTGTAATTTAGTGCTCAAGCCGACATTACTCAAGCACACGAGAAAATAAAGTGAATGATTATAAAAAAACTTCTCCCTTTATAAACCTCTTTGTTTAATCAACTAAATAATCTAATGAGTATATGCACAGTGAGTAAAGGAAATGGGAGAAGCATTTTATTACTCTCTTTTCGTTTCTCCTTAAAGATCCCACTACCTGTTATACAACAAGAATCAATTTATAATGCCAGTCAAAAGCAAATATTAAAAGTAAAAAGATGAGCCAAACCACCTGACTAATCATGACAGCTGATACAAAGCGAATTGACCAAGCAACGCAAACAGCTACACTTGGATCCTTCTTCTGTTAGAACAAGTTTACGGACCACACAAAATACCAACCAAGCTCACGCAAGCAGAAGACACGCCAGCCGGGATGGTGAAAATTGCATTCTCTCCCTTCTTCATCGTCTTGATACCAAGATCCCATCCCTTGATAACTTGGCCTGCTAGAAAACAAAATTAATTAACAACAACCAAAATTAATTAACAGTAACGAGTTGGCAAGAAAAAGAATTACTGTTGATCAGAACCCTACCATACATCATTCACATCTAGTCGGTTTCTAACTTTGAAGAAACAACAATAATTGCCAGCGTATCTTCATCATCATTTTGAAACCCAAAAAGAGTGACATACATGAACAACTCTCTTAAAACAGTGGTTTACTGAAATCAAACGGGTCTTCGCTCTCATCAAAATAATAGATAGTCATTACTAGCATGTTCATTTTTCAGTATTATCGCGAATAACATGATACAAACCGAATATTGGATGAAAAATCTAGCAGGCAGAACACCGTAGGTTGCACTAGCTGTCTAGCTCTCTTTGCCAAACTGCACAAAATAAAAAAAAACAAATCGATCATACACAGCTGTGCACAAAGAAACCCTTACAGTAAGAAAATGAAAAAACTTTTGGTCGAACCTGATAGTCCGCTCTAAAGTCATGCCCCCATTGGCTTACACAATGAGCTTTATCCACAACTATCCTCAAAGATATTGATGTGGATGCAAATTTTCCAATTGTCTCAACAAAACATCACTCCTGCACTCAAATCAGTTTCATGTGAACATGAAGGACAGTACTAAATTCCAAGGTATCTCATTACAGAAAAGGTTCCCCCAAGCTTCATTAACTCGCTCATTTAGTAATCATACCAAAAGCAATTGTGTACTTTATCTAATTTAGGGTAAGGCAACAACTGGCTTATTAAGTGCCTAATGCCTCAAAATCTCAATGGAAGCAGGACTGGTTTACTGATGGTTCTGTTACGTACTATAATGAAAGCAAGGTGACCGTAAAAATAAACAGGAAATGCGGCCATTAACTAATCAACACATTCATATATATCTAAAATTAGAGTGAGAAAGCCACTCACTTGGAAACTTTCTCGGGAGTGACATACAAGAACTTGTATTTACAGTAATTATAGCTCAGTTCTCTAAATATATCTTGTTGTTGAGTCCAGTCCATATTGGCACTCAAATGAGCAGCAGGGATATTGGCCTAATTCAAGCAATTCAGAGGAAATGTTAAACAAAAATCTGATACGAGAAAGAGAAGACAGTTAAAACCATTTATTAATAGAAAGTAACATAAATATCCAGTACCTGATGCAAATGCATAATTTGATCTTGAATGAGCGAGACAAGAGGTGAAATCACCAAGGTTACACCCTCACATGTAAGAGCAGGAATCTGTGGAGAACACCATGGAGTTTAAGAAAAGAACTAACTGGGTTAATATAATACACAATGTAACGAGAAAGAGAAGACAGTTACACACAATCACAGTTATCATTAGTAGCTGGTTGATTACTTGTTTCATCAACGAACTGGTCACCTTCGGTTACCATCGTCTTCCTCCGTTTCGCCGCCCTAGATTCAACAACAGGTTCCCTAATTCCTGTCAATGATTTTAGTTCTCCACACCCTTCTATCCTTTCGACGTCTTTCCTCTTTCCCCCAATTTTGGCTGAACTTGTATCAGCTGGATAAAAAATTCCCAAGTAGTTAAGCCATTGCAGAGATTCTAAGGGGGATTTAAATCAACAGATGAAACTATGAAATTTCTCAATTAGTTATCTTAATTCAAAGGGAACCAAACGATTAACAAATCGAGAAATGTATGTAAGAATTACACACAGGTATCATCATCATGATCTCCACCTGAAAGCATCGAAAAAGTTATCAACATTTCCTCCAAGCACTTAAATTCGCTTGCAACAATGAGAGCTTTAGAATAAATAGGGTCCAAAGGCAGCCGAGCCATTTGACTCCCAACCGGATCAGAAAGTTTATAATCATCTGTCAGAGACCCTAGCAACAAATACTGCTCCAAAGAGTTCGCAATAGCCGTCCTGCCCGATTTGTAACAAACCCGAAAGTACCATTAGTAACCAAATCCAGAAGATTGAATAAGAGCATTAGCAAACAAACTATAACAAATTTCAGTAAAAACATTTTAGATCTCTCAAGAAGTGGGACAGTTAAAGTAAGGAAGAATCATTCAGCAATAGACAAGGCATGATTGTTGTTCACCTGGATGGCTTTTCCATGAAATCAAACCCCATAATATCATCAACACCTAAAGCCTTGGGCTGTAGTATAACAAAACAAAAGAAAAACATGAAAAATTTAATCTAATACCTTAACAATAAAAACCTCAAAAAAAAAAAAAAACTGCCGAAAAACATCAAATCAAACAATAATCGTTAAAACCCCTAAAGAAATTGGACGAGTACAAAACAAAATAAAAATAAAAATACGAGTAATTGAAAACCTATGTAAAACATACATGTACCTGATGAAGATCGAAGAACATCAACTTACGCCGTTGATATCTGCCAAAAACCAACAAATCAAACAATAATCGTTAAAACCCCGTGAAGAAAATCAAACAAGAGAAAAATTGTAAATTAATTGTAAAATCACACCTAACTTATTCTTAATTACTAGATATAGAAGATTAAACAAAGTTTATTCGGTGATCCAAAACCACCACATACCCATCTGCTCTTAGATTAGGTGATTCAAACACAAACCCACTCTCCAATATCGTTCTCTCTCTGATTTGCAGCTTCAATTTCTCATTTCCAGAATTCAAAATCCCTAATTTCCTCCTGCAACAAAACTCAGTATTCTTCGCTGATTTGATTTCCTTCTCCCATTTCTTACAGAACAACAGCGGTAGTTCTTCCATCTTTCTCAGCTTCATAATCGTCATCTCCATCAAACCAAATGAACATCAGCAACATCCTTCACAACCCATATTCTTAAGAACGAAAAAGAAGAAAGCAAAAAAGAGAGTTTCAAAGAAGCCATTGCAATTTCAGCGGAAGAAGACAGTAGATTAGGATGGGTATGGGAATGGGAATATGAAGAATTAGGGTTTCGGCTGCTAAACTCAGATGCAGAAATCCATTGAATTTTAAAGAATCCATCCTAATCTGATGAATCGAATGGAATGGGCTTCTAGGGTATACTATGGACCGTAGATTAAGATGCCATACGGATTGCGAAAAAAATTGGATGTCATTGAACGGTAGAGATTTTATTAGGGACTGTCATACGGATCAACCACATTATGTAAGAAATTTGTGTTTCTTTCGTAAATTGTATTTCTTTGCTGAACTAAATTCGGTTTAATTATCAACTTTCGACATGAAAAAAATCTTAAAAAAAATATTAATAAATTTAGGACATTGTTATCGACATTCTGATATAAAAAAATTCAAAAAATGTATAAGAATGAATAGGGAAAATGAAAAATGAATTTCATAATTGGTGTGTTTCTTTGTGCTTCCGGTTTGAATATCGACTAGTCACATAGGTCACGAACCAAGAAGCTCCAGGAGGGTTCTGTCTTCAAACTTAGCAGGATACATCACCGAAATCGATATATATGAAACTTAAGTGTTGATTCGAACTTCAAATGTGATATAACAACATACAAACTATGAACCCAGAAGTTCCGGGAGGGTTCATACTTCAAACTTAGCATGGCACATTATTGAAATCGATAAATATGAAGCTCAATGTCGATTGAGACATCAAATATGGTATAATGGTATACAAACTATGAACCATCAAGAAGCTTCGGGTGGGTTCTGACTTCAAACTTGGGATGATACATCATCGAAATCGATAAATATGAATCTCAATGTCGATTCGAACTTCAAATTCGGTATAACGACAAACAAACTGGCATATTGTATGCACACCTTGGCTCTGAGGTAGAAACATGGCCGGGAGTGGATGACTATAAGTCGGAAACTTCGTAAGAAGGATGAATCTAACCTTTTACAAGTAAGATTCCATTGAAATATTCCCTGAAACCTTAAAAACACACGAATTCGTCAACTTTGAGAAAGAAACTAGCTCCGAGGTCGAAACCTGGCAAGAAGTGGACTACTATAAGTCAGAAACTTTGTTAGAACGATGAATCTATCCTTTTACAAGTAAGATTACATTGGAATATTCTCCAAAACCTTAAACACGCACAAATTCGTGAACTTCAAGAATGAAACTGGCTTCGAGGTTGAAACCTGGCGAGCACTGGACTACTATAAGTCAAAAACTTCTTAAGAAAGATGAACCTATCCTTTTACAAGTAAGATTCCATTGGAATATTCTCTGAAATCTGAAACACACACAAAATCGTCAACTTTGAGAAATAAATTGGCTCCGAGGTCGAAACCAGGCGAGGAGTGGACTACTGTGAGTCAGAAACTTCGTTAGAACGATGAATCTATCCTTTTACAGGTAAGATTCCATTGGAATATTCTCTGAAACCTGAAACACACACAAAATCGTCAACTTTGAGAAAGAAATTGGCTCCGAGGTCTAAACCAGGCGAGGAGTGGACTACTGTGAGTCAGAAACTTCGTTATAACGATGAATTTATCCTTTTACAGGTAAGATTCTTCCGGAATATTACCCAAAAATTTAAACAAACCCTATTCTGGCATATTGTAACCTTGGCTCTAAGATCGAAACCTGGCCGGGACTGGACTACTATAAGTCGGAAACTTCGTAAGAACGATGAATCTAACCTTTTACAAGTAAGATTCCATTTAAATATTCTCTGAAACCTTGAAAACGCATGAATTTGTCAAGTTCGAGAAAGAAACTGGCTCCGAGGTCGAAACCTGGCGAGAATTGAATACCCCGGGTTCAAAGATCAATAGTGTACGACTTGAGTTTCTAATTCGAATGAATTGAAGATGAAATATATCAGAATTGAACATCCCGGGTTCAAAGATCAATAGAGTACGACCTAAGTTTCTAATTCGGATGAACTGAAGATGAAATATATCAGAATTGAAAAATCCTGGGTTCAAAGATTACTAGAGTTAGACTTGAGTTTCTTTTTCCGATGAACTGGAGATGAAATATATCATAATTGAACATCTCGGGTTCAAAGATCACTAGAGTAAGACCTGAGTTTCTGATTCGGATGAACTAGAGATGAAATATATCAGAATTGGACTTCTCGGGTTCAAATATTACTAGAGTTAGACCTGAGTTTCTCGTTCGGATGAACTAGAGACAAAATATATCAGAATTGAACATCACAGGTTCAAAGATTACCAGAATTAGACCTGGGTTTCTCATTCGGATTAACCGAGGATGAAATATATCAGAATTGAACATCACAGTTTCAAAGATTACCAAAGTTAGACCTGAGTTTCTCTTGGTATAATGGCATATAATCTATGAACCACGAAGATCTGAGAGGGTTTTTACTTCAAACATAGCATGATACTTCAAACTTTGTAGAAACATCAACCAAGAATCAGTGGATATTCTTTCTCTTGTATACTGATTCTGCATTGATGTTTTTCATTTACGAAAAAAACTATGAATCCCCTTAACCAACTACTTTTCTTTAATTGCTAATTTACACCCCGATTAAATTGTGTTAATTTGGTCAATTGGTAGATGTTTAATCTTTTTAACCGAGAAATCAACTAATGTTAAATAATTACCAAATTATGAAAAAAAATGATTTTTTTTGTAAGAACATCAATCAAAAATCGGTGGATGTTCATTCTCTTGTATATCGATTATGCATTATGTTTTTCATTTACGAAAAACACTAGGAATCAGTGGATATTATTTACCAAAGATACCATTTATTAGAATCGGTGGCCGTGCATGTACATATAAGCCGACTCATAAAAATAATATGCATTCATTGTTTTAAGAAATTAAATAATCACATTTCATAGCTTTGGAAATTAGCGCAATACATGGCATTATTTAGTATTATTGGAAATTCACACATACATCGTCAGTGCACCTCCGAGCACGTTTGTACACCATCTCATATTTCTTCATGTGCGTGAACATTTTTTTACCTTTTCGAATATCCCATAGCTATTAAATCATTCGAGCTTAATTAAATGACGTATAAACATGTCATTTTTTCACTAAAAGGAGCCTAGGGAAGATAGTCGTTCGTCATTTTTTTAATTTTACAGAACTCCCTTTTGATGTATTTGAATTGAAATGCTAAGTCTCTCCATATGTCGTTTTTGGATTGCAGGCGCACTTATACTAAAACTATTTGACTATTCTAAAATATTGGATAAATTTTATCTGGACGTTCGCTTATAATAAAATGATTTTACAAGCTGCGTCAACTTGAAGTTTGGTTGTCATATTTTATCTCTAAAATTTGAAGATACTTGATTAGATTACTAGAGTCAACTTAGGAACATTATAAATTTTGAGACAAAGTCGTGTTACTTTGAAGAACTTGAAGACGCATCTACATCAATGTACACATCATCCTTTTGTTCGAGGTTAGTAATACAAACTTGATTTGTTTCCATTTATATCTACGTTGATTTCAAATTATTTATATTGACAACATAATATAAGACGCATCTACATCAATGTACACATCATCATTTTATATTCATATATCTCTAATATTGGTTACATGGTCATTCTACTATGATCAAAATGTCATGGAAGTATAAACTGGTTTGTTTCATACAATTTTGGTATATTGGATTATGAAGTATAACGTTTGTATTTTGTACTTCATAATTACGACATAACACTATTTGTTATTTTTTTGCTAGTTTAGTGTATTGAAAATCCATTTACAGGTAAGATTCCTTCGGAATATTCTACGAAACCTTAAACAAACCCTATTTGTGCATATTGTATGCATACCAGGCTCCGAGATCGAAACCTGGCCGGGAGTGGAATCCGACCCCTCCCACCTAAAATTTGCTGGGAAACTCGTGAATGATTAAAACTAATTTATTAATTCTTATATCTTTTTTGGATTCATTTCTTATTTTTCAGCTTCATTCTTATTTTTTTTTGGATTTTTATATATCATAATGTCGATAACAATGTCCTGAATTTATTAATACTATTTTTTATGGATTTTTTTTCGTGTCGCTAAAGCTTCATTCTTTTATATTCTTTGAATTTTTTTTATATCAAAATTATCCAGGTGCCATTGTAATACAACGATAAAGTCACTGGACGATATATCAGTGACCCGAATTCGAAATTGGCTAGCACCCTATTCTTTGTAGATGACAAGAAGAAGAAAAGAACTTTAGCGATCTGTATGATATTCATTTTGGCCAATAGGAAACCTCAAGACCATACAAATGGATCGACATGTCATTGTCAATTTCTTTCGATTTGAATCACAAAACAAAACATATGATCCGCATGATAGCCAGTTGAAAGCTAAAATCTTCGATCTTATGTCTATACATGGAGAACACAAAAGTCACGCAGATTACCTCTTTATCCAACAGTTTAAATTTTCTCCATCAATTTTCAGTTTATGTCTTATCTGTATGGTTTACAATCAGCCAATAGAAAGCTAAAGCTTTTGATCGGACGAATACAATGCAAACACAAAATTTCACACGGATTAATGCCTTGTCCAACGATACAAGATTGACTCTTCAATTTTCATTTGGCGTAAAAATATTTGGCGGCAATTTTGGCGGGCAAATTTAAATTTTCCGCCCAGAAATTTTGGATTGAAATCCAATATTGAAACCTTTAAATTGGACTTCTGACAGTGTGCTCCTCGTCAAACCACACCAGTGAAGCAGTTGTTGTGAGTATCATCCTCAAAATCTTCCATTCTGCCATTCACTTTTGAAATTGGAACCTTAATTTTGTAATCCCTGTCGCAGGGTATCATCCTCAAAATCTTAGAACTGTGAGTATCCAGAATTAAGAACCACTCAAAGGCTTGAAAAACCAAATACAAAGAGCTTAAACCAACTCGGGCTGAACGCCTCCGAACTGCCATTCCGTCGTCCTCATTTTCACAGGGAACCTTAATTTTGTTATCCTGAATTCCGAGCATTACACTGCCACCAATTTTGAAAATAATATCAATACTAAGCTGACTTATTCCCACGCTTAGCCAACTTTGTATCAACCGCGGACACCGTGACACTGCCACAGTAGCATAAGCCAACTTTGTAGCACTATTACATGGTAAAATCATGAATAAAACCATTAGCATCATATCAGTAATATCCTCTACGTCTTCCTGATTCGACACCTTGACAGCTGCTTCATCCAATAAAGACACGTCTTGATAATTCTCATCACAACAAAGAACAAATAGAAAAATATGTGTAATTGCCACTATGTTGTAATAACGACACAATAGCATCTTTATCTCTTCCCTTTTCAGAAAATTAATAACCATCAAAGAAAAAGTATCTGCCAGCATATTGACCCTACAACAAAGACTAGTTGCAACTTGCCCCCTTGCTAGAAATTCGACAGCATTAGCTGATTTATAGGTCAGTTTGAACATCTGTAAAGCACTAAGTTTGAATGGTCCAATTAGAGTTCGTCTTAACCATTGGGGCTAGCAAAATTGGCCAGGAGCCTGACCTCCAAATAAGGAGGTCAGCGGTTCGAGTTTCTGCTCAAGCACTAATTAAACTAACATTTAACATACATTTAAAAATGGGTTTCTCAAGAAGGCCGAGTTTGTTCAGCGGGGAGTAAGCTGGTGGCTACACTGTCGGGGGACAGGACGGGCCTACTATAACTACTGTTGAGAAAGCAATCCTTAAGTGAGACATTATATCAAACAGATAACACATCAAAATGATGAGTAAGATTAGCCAAAACAAAAGGGGAAAGAAAGGCAAGAAGAAAATTACCCCAAACTTGTGATTATTTCAGCAGCATGGACACCCAAAAATCCAAATCCTTCAAACGAACCAAAATTAACGCCTAATTGCAACAAAACGAAAACCCAATTAAGAAATCAATTTCTTTTCTTTAGATTAACACAAGACTCGAATAGATTTTCGAGAAATCTAATGGGAATCATAATAAATGAAAAAAATAAAGATGTAAATTGGCACCAGTGATTCAAAAGATTGAATCCACATAAACTAATTAGAGGTATGCATACCCGGTATGCAGACTGTTGATGGTGGATTTTTTACGAGGTTTAAGTTAGTAAAATCAAATATAGAATTATGTATCTCTGACCACATCAAAAACATAAGAGATTTTATCTCTAGCAACCTGGTAGCCTGAGTTTGTGTACCTGGTAGCTAATTCCACCGAGGAACCATTAGTTCTGATATTTTACCTCTCCAGTTCATCAGTTAGCTAAATCCACAGGTGATTATTGAGTCATTCCTATTAAAATCGGAGAATGTTGAGCGAAATCAAATGGCACATGGGAATATCGAGTCAATACGAGTAAGTTCGATGAATATTGAGTCAATAAAAGAAATTACAGTATGCATGCCCCTTGGTTTTACCTCTCCAGTTTGCCTATAATTCAAATCAAGTTTCCGTTCACTTCACTTAATTTTGTAAGTTATCCATCAATCTTACCCAATTTCGGCCGCCTCAATTAGTTTCAGTCAGATTTCATAGTTTCTTTTTTCTTCCAGTTATCCATAATTTTAACCAAACGTCCATTGATTTTAGTCAATTTCACCCGTTATTTATCAATCTTATCCAATATCACTCAACCTCATTCGACTTTTTCTAGAGTCCATGGTTTATATAGTTATCTGTTAATTCTACCCCCTCCCTAGCATTGAGCTTGCTTGACTCGAGTCTCCCAAGCGGATCTTAAAAATGATTTTTTTTTAATCGAAAACCACATCTACAAAAACATTTTTTTTTTTTTTTGCACATTTGTGCATTTAGTGTTTAGGTGTAGATTTTGGGCCATATATATAGACGTTACGAAGGATCTCAATTCAATATTGCTAGTTTATGGTTCCATTATAGATTTTTAATTATAGTGTCATTGATGAAATTTATTTTGGTTCCAACCAATATATTTATAATTTCGATGAAGATGGATTAGTGAGTTGTGAACTATACAAAATCAAATGGAAACAAAATAAACAAGCTTTAGCCGAAATGTATATAAACGAAGTGATAAAATGTGGATGATTCCTATTGGGGAAGGAGTTAGATTTTTTTTCCTTTCTTTTTGAAGCATGGGAAGAAATTAGATAATTTGTTGATTGAGATCAGGATAAAATATACAAAATTTTCAAATTTCAAAAAAAATGTATGAAATGTATGCAATTTTATAAAAATTCGATCGCAAAGTGTAAGTATTTGACGTATGTATGCCCCTTTTGGTTTCATAAACTTGTGAAAGCAAAAGTAATTGCCCATGTGGACTCTTCGTGGGTACATCGAATGAGCTTTGGTTGTTACCGCAGATCGCTCCTCCTAGGTTGTCTGTGGGGGATGATCTTGTATGATCAATTGTCCTTGGAGTATAGATCTTCGGGTAGTTTGTACGTCTGGAATATGAATCAACCTCACCGGAATTTGGTCTATAGGGATAAGTCCACCGTCTTCGGACACTCTTCACCGTTAATACGTACTGCCCCTCATCGTCATCGACAGACTTGAGATGGCTACACTGGTGCTGCATAGTGGCTACACTGCCACTTTGGATTTGCCTGAAGCTATCCTCGAAGTTAAGCTGGTCTTCTTTCAGTAGAGCTTTGGCATCGGACTTTGCTTATCGCTGCATGCATCAGAACTACTCCATCGTCACAAGGCTTATCTTCATAAGAACAAGGTCCGGAGCTATCATCGGGGCTTTCGATTCTGCGCAGCATCGTCGATTATCTTGATTTAATCCGTCGTTACTGCTTTGTTACCGCGCTGGCAGGTACCGAGAGTAATTAACCTGCATAAAAATGAAACGAAGAATGGAATTCCGCTGTTCTTTCAAGTTGACTATCTTCACTTGGCATCCAATTGTAACTTCTTTTTGCTTAACCTCCCATTGTCCTGACTTTATTCCGCTGACTCTCTTACGCCGGCGGCTTTCACGTTGGGTGGGGTGTCAGAGGTATCATCGTTACCATCAGATTTGAGCTAGTATCATCGTTTGGAGTATAGATCTTCGTTAGACTTTGGATCACCGCTGTTGCAGCTAAGTGTCATCTTTTTAGCAACATGAACTGAGCTACGTTGTTGGAAGCTTTGCTTGAACTTGAACTTGATCTGCTTGGCTTTATATTCACAGGGACAAAAACTTCGAACTTCTTCAACTCATAACCGGCAGGTTTAAACAGCTGTGAGTCGACCGGTTCTCAAGAAACCCCTTTCGTACAAGAGGTACATGCTATCATTAATAAGGAGTAATAAGAAGTACTGCCCCTTGGTATCATCGTACGAACTACCCTTCTAGGTACTATCAGCACCGTTATTGGAGTTTCATCCCTATGCTTGGCACCATCATCGTCCTCCTCCGCTCAATACCGTCGTTTTTGAAGGCTCAGCACCAACGTCGCTGAGGTTTGGCTTCAGAATTCTTTGTCTTTAGATTTTGCATCGTCATCATTCTACTCCGGTTGCTCTGCAACGCCGGAGATGAGCGGTAAGCATCGGAATTTAGTTGCTCTGTACCGTCGTCACCAGAATTTGAACCATCTGACTGTGGATCATTTTCAGCCTTGGATCACCAAACACCGGATGAACTGTGCTTTGGGTTGTTTCCGTGGCGCGGCGCTTTCCTGGTCATCAGTTCATCTTCATGAACTGACTTTCTTTGTAGCTTTAACTGCATGTACACAACATTACTTCTTTCATCTTTACTGGGCGTGCATCTTCTTGGTGATAGGATGGAGCGTTATCATTCGCTCTTTGAAGCGTGAATTTCCCATTGTTGACTGTGGTGAGGCTGTTTCCATGGTCCACGGATCTGAGCTGCGGAATTGAACTTCGGAATTCAGGCTTCGTAATGAGGCTTCGGCGTTGAATCTCAGCAAACACCCATGGAAGTTTTCTGACCTCAGCCTAAGGAGTAAGAGAGATGAGTTACAGACGAGGAGGATGAGGAAGATAGAGTTGTGTGAGTTTCTTTTAATACCGTAAAAAATAATGTGCAGGCAATGTGTGCACGTTATGGCATTAGAGTAAATATTCTCTAAAATTTGACCAATTTATTAACAAAATTACTGTACCAAACATTTTTAGTAATTTGGAATATTTTTGGGAATTCTGAAATAAAAAGAGACACCTACGGAAATTTCCGCCCTGGGAGACAAGCAATGGAGAAGTCAGACCCTACCGGAACAAGTAATTCCTGAATTCATAGCCTGGTTCAAAGGAAAGTTGTATATGCTGTGTGACAAGAGTATGCAACTTGTCATTGAAAAACAACTTGGGTCGTCTGATGACGACGAATTGTCTCTCTCTATAACCACAATGAAATTTTCAGGAGCACAAGCATGTGAGGTCAACCGTCAAATAAAGCTTTTGGAAACTCGTGATGAATTATTTGTCATTGTTAGAGGTTATCATCATCTGACAACTGAACATCGTTACGAGGACATCACTAGTTTTCAAGTATTTAGGATGAATTTTACTCTCATGGTTTGCAGGGGAGGAGCCAGCCTAGTTCTAGGTGTGCACTTGCACCACCTGCCCAGCTGGCTACAATGCCTAATTTGAGCCCAAAGCAAAAAATTTAACTATCTATAAGCCTAATTTTGCTTTTTTCACCCCCTAAAGTTTTTTTATCTCCCCAAAGCAAGTTTCTGCACCCCTTCTTTGAAATCTTGGCTCCGCCCCTGATGGTTTGGGAAAATGTTAAAACTTTTTTTGATCAACAAAACGATATATTATATAGATAGAAAGAATGAAAGAATCACACAAAAAGAACTGATCTAAGGAAGCAGTTCAAAATAAAAATACCCAGAACTATGTTCTGACTAAATCTTTGCATTTGAAGACTAGTTCTTCGAATCTAACATTCCTTAAGCTACGGGAAGCATGAGACCAATACAACAGGTTCGCCTTCACTTCTAAAATTATGCTGCACACATCATTGTCTGTTTGCTCTTCAGCAAACGTTCGATGATTACGCTCTTTCCACAGACTCCAACACACATCATATGGCAGAAATTTCCATAGGAAGTTTCCATTCTCAGAGAACAATTTCCTGTCAAACCCCATGTAGAGATCCTTTATATCTTCGCACTGAACCCAATTGATTCCAAAGCTATGGAAAAAGGAGGTCCATATCTCTGAAGCCACCTTGCAGTGAATAAGCAAATGATTTATGGATTCCCAACCATCTTTACACATACAACACCGGTTTACTATTGTTTTTCCTCTTTTAGCTAGGTTGTCCTGAGTTAGTATTGAATTGTGATGTACCAGCCATGTGAAGAAATTAACTTTTGATGGGACATTACTATTACAAACAACACTAATAGGGAAATGTATGGAAGTATCATGTTCGTTTAGCGCCGAATAGCAGGAACTTACCGAGAACCTACCATCTTTCGTCCATTTCCAACCCCTTGTGTCTTGTTCAGTTGTTGGAGTGAAAGTTAGAAGCTGATTTGTCAGAGCTGCCGCTTCCCGAATCTCATTCTCCGTCAACCTCCTCCTCAGGTCCAGGTTCCAATTAACTTGACCATTGCTGTCGAGAGTGTAGAACTGACTGACTCGGTGATGCTTTTTCCTAGACACCCTGAAAAGATTTGGATAAGTCGCTTGAAAGGTCGCATTCCCCAACCAATGATCCTGCCAGAACAGTGTTCTATTTCCATTACCCACTTTGTAGATGATCCCTGCTTTAAACTTTGGTAATCTATTGACAACCCCCCTCCAAATGCTGTTCCCATATGGAGTTTTTGGAATCTTGGTGTCCCAACGTGTGAGATCTTCACCATATTTCTCTTTCATTAGTCTTCTCCACAAAGCTTCTTCTTCCACAATGTATCTCCATAACCACTTACAAAGCAGCGAGTCATTAAAGGTAATCAAGTCTTTGATGCCTAGACCTCCGTTCTCCTTGTCTGTGCACACCTTCTCCCAGGCCACCAAGGGGTATTTTTTCGCTTCATAATTTCCCCTCCAAAGGAAGTTTCTCATAATACCATTTAAACGCTTCGCCACAGATTTTGGCATTGAATAAACCGACATCATGTAGATAGCTATAGCACTAAGAACGTGTTGGATGAGAACATAAATGTTAAAACTTTGGGCGATCATATTCTATTTCTTGGAGGAAAGAAAACAGCTTCGTGCTCTGCAGCTGATCTGGGTTTTATACGAGGACACGTGTATTTCACACTCCCTGAAGATAAAACAGTTTATATGTTCGATATAGAAAATAGTACTATCTCATTTGATATAGCTTTCTCAGGTTTGACGGATCAATGCTTCCAGGCAGAATGGGTGGCAATGCCGATAAGCCATATCAAAGGAAATTGTAGCGTAGAAGCAGAACCAAACATGAAAACTAGTGTACAAGCTAATAATCATAAAACGGACTACTGCAAGAAGAAGAAAAAGAAGAAGAAGAAAAACTTAGGAATAACTAAAATAGTAAACTCAGGAACCTGCTGGGGTAATCTTGACATGGACATTCTAGAGTTAATTGCAAGTTATCTACAGAATACAGTAGATTACTTGCATTTCCGAGCAGTTTGTAAAACACATCGATCACTTGCTTCTATAGTGCGCAAGGGAACAACGCTAGAGATCTCACATAATACTATATCTTTATCTCCATGGATGATTTTGCATCAAAACAATAATGATTGCGGTTACAGATTCATAAATCCAATGTATAATGATGAGACATATCTCATAAATATCTCTGAATACGTATTGGATGCTACAATTCATTGTTCGAAAGGTGGCTGGCTATTAATGTCTAAATCATGTAAAAGAAACTTGTTATTCTTTTTCAATCCGTTCACAGGAGATGTGATCAGACTTCCCGAGTTACCAGAATATAGTTGCGACTTTGAAGTAACATCATTCTCTTCCATACCCACTTCTTCGGACTGTACTGTGTTTGCCATCGGAAGATCTTATTATTCACATAGGGTTGACACCTACTTCATCTCAAGGGGAGATGATCTTTGGAGCCATGATTACCATAAGGATGCAAAGAAGTTCACTATCGAGGAAAAGTACTTGAGATTTAATTTGTGCCGAACTAATCCAGTTTTTCATGCTGGACGTTTCTACTGCTTGGGGAAGCTCGGAAATTTAGGAGTTTTCGAGATACATAGCAGTGAACATAGTTGGAAAGTTCTTGAAAATCTTGCACCCTCTTGTACTTGTTACCGTCAGAGTTTCTTGGTGGAATGTGACGGACAACTTCTCTCTGTATTTGTAACACCTCTTAATAAGACGAGGCCGGTTCAGATCTTTAAGCTACATGCCTCAGAAAAACCTAAAGAGCTGACGTGGGTTGAAGTTGAAGATTTAGGGAAATATATGTTGTTTGTTAGTCATACTTTTTGCATTGCAGAAATCGCTCCAGTTAGTCGCATGAAGAACAAGATATACTTCCCAACATTACACAACAATCGGATTATTTTCTTCTCGCTTGACACATGTAGGTACCAGACGCTCTTCCTAAGTGACAGTACTAATCAATACTCTTCTTCAAATGGTTTTTACAGCACCAAAAAACATTTATACTGTACTTGGATTGAACCCAACTGGTCAGGTACCACTACCACAGCTGCAGAGCTTGCTTGGTAGTCTTGTTTCCTTTATTTCTGCATGTGTCATTATCTCAACATGTATGAATATGGTTCTAAGTTATAACGATATAAGAAATGCTTCTATGCATCTATCCTTTGGGTTAAATGGCAAAATGCCCCAAAATCGACCCCCTAGGTTTGAAAATGCCCCGGACGTTAGGTGAAAGATCAAAATGCCCCATTCCGTTAGTTTTCTATATTTTGGTCAAAATGGGGCATTTCGACTACCTTTGACCGGTCAACTGACCTGTGAATTTTCTGTTTTGCCCTTCGACACATTATTGGGCTGACACGTGGGTCGTGAAAACAAAAGACATGTGTGCATTCTAACCTGTCGGCACGTGGACATGGACTGACACCTGTACCACACGTGTGGTTCGTACGGGTGCTTTGATTCTTATCTTCTCCTTCCTCGTGTTTGAGCCACAGAAATGAAAACAACAGAGATAGAGAGAGAAATAGAGAGACAGGCGAGAGAGATCGAAAGACAAGAAGAGATCGAGAGACATAGATCGAGATACAGGAAGAACATTGCAAATCGATAAGATAGATGAGACGGAGTAGATAAGAGATCAGTTGTTCTTTTCCCGGTGAAGAACATGTAACTTTTAACCTTAATTTAGTTTTGGGTTTTATGATTTAGGGTTTTTGAAACCCAACGTTGTGAAACTGGTATATGTGATTACGGTTTCAGAGGGTACAAATGAAATTAGGGTTTGTGTAGGATGGGTTTCACCATGAAGGTAATCTGTTTCAGGAAAAAAAAATAGGGTTTGAAAAAAATACAATTTGGGGATTATAATTTGGGGGGTTTTCCATTTTTAGGGGATAATTCAATTTAGGGGATATGTAAATTTCTTTTTGTCTATGAATTATGTGTATCAGTCTCTCAATTTTGGTATGATTACTGTAATATCATGGATGCAAACTATGGCTGCAAACATTGCAGCACCCTAGTGATAAAACACATTTGATATTGTGGACTTATGTATGATTACTGTACCAGTATGCTTTGATGGTGATTGGGACATCTTATTTCTTTACCAACTCATATGTATTCCATCCCATATATTAAGAAATATCTTACACCAATGAGTGCTCATGTTCCATTTTACGTGCTGTTAGATTGGGTATTTGGTAAGGGTTGATGTGCTTTCTGTTCTTACAAATTCATAGTGTATGATGGATTTTGATGGCTGTAAGTGGTGAATTTAATTTTAGAAAATGTGGATTGTTTTTGGGTACCTATAATGTGTTTGTTTAAGTGTCTATATGACAATTAGGCTGTCATGATAGTGAAATGGCGATGTATTCCCATTTTAGCTAGGGTCCAGACTAGCTTCAGATTAGTAAACACTAAATAATTATTTTGTAATGGTATTATTTGGTGTTCATCTCCTAGTGGTTGTAAAGCATATCTTTGCTATGCTTATTCTTAAGTTGAAATGCTTAACATCTGAAGTTTGATTGTGGTGTAACCGGTACAGGGGTGACTACTTGGGGTTCATTCCCAACTTCAATGCTTCTTGTTTTTTGTTGTTTGAAGTTATCATCTTATGCCTTATTCTCATATTACAAAGTTGACAAGAAAAAATGCATATTTCTTAATTGAATTGTTTGTTCCCTTCAATAATGTGTCGGCTGGAATATAACAGTAATGTTCTCATCATGAGGAATTCAGTTGTGAATTTGTAGGTTGTAGGCTTGCATAGTTTTTGTTTTTGTTGGCTCTAAGGTTCTTTTTCTTATTGATTTGTTTCATATTTTTGTGGGTTTGCATATTAGATAATGTATATGAACTTTGTATATGGACTTGTAAATATTTGTATTGATTTGTTTCATTTTTGTTAAATGTTTCAGAATGGGTAGTGAGGATAGAAATTTCTGGTTAACTGATATAGGTGGCCGGTTTAGAGACTTGTATTTTCTTGGTTGTAAAGCTGGTACCAGTGGAGATGCTTTTATGGCTATGGTAAAGAGTAGGCTGGTGAATGAACAGGGTATGAATTCTACACTTGAACTGTTTTTATTTAATGATCAAGAAGGGATTGCATGTGATAAGTGTGAATCAGAGGAATTGTTTATTTCATTTTGGAACAAAGGGAAACTAAATAAAGATAATTTGGTAAGATTGTGGTTCACTCCAATAATTCCTACTCCTACAGTTAGAGAATGGGGTTATGTTTATGATGCTGGCAGTGTTACTGGGGTAAGTTGTGTGACTAATTTTATCAGTCCAATGAGGAAGAAAACAGTTAGTAAAAGGGTTGAGGTTAGGAGGAGTCCAAGACTTAATAAGACTACTACTGATAGTGGGGTAAGTGATATGAGACCAACAAGACTTGATTTTGGGCATGAAGAGCAAGTGGAATTGACACAATCATCTGTTGCAGACAACCATGTTCATGAATCTCAAAGTATTCCTACACAGGCATCTGTTGCAGATAACCATGTACAGGGGTATGAAGATGATCAGGTGAATTTGCGTAATGTACATCAAGATGAGTGTCATCCTGATGACAGCCCTGACTTTCTCTTTAAGGAATATGATGAGGAAGAGGATGGTGAAGATAACAGTGAGGATGAGAGTAAAGATGACAGTGAAGATGAAGAAACGCAATAAAAGTTGAATTATGAAGATTGGGTTTCTATGTGTGCTAGAGGTATAGATGTTGGCAATGACCCTGATGATTGTAATGAAGACTTCAATGTAGGTGGTTTTTATGAAGAGCAGAGTGCACCAGTGAATTCAACTTCAGATGAAGAAGTTTCCAGACATGAAGTCACTCAAGAGGAAGAAACTAAGTGGAAAGAAGTTTTTGGTCAGCATTTAAATGAACCACAGGGTCTAGAAATGATAAATGAAGATGCCCCTGAGGTTATACCTGGTGAAATAAGTAATGGTATGGCTTTTGGAAGTATGCAAGCTTACAAGGATCATTTAAGGGAATATGCAGTGTTGAAACATAGATATTTTAAGGTGAAGAAGGGAGATAAGATCAGACACTATTCTTATTTTGCTTACAAGGATTCCCAAAAATGTGCTTGGATGGTGAATGCAAGAAAGGTACCAGAGAAAAATGATATGACAGTGACAGTCAGAGAATGCAACATAGAACACACTTGTAAAAATCCCAATGAAGACCACAGCAGAAAATGCAATGCAAAATTTGTAGCTAATTATTTGTTGAAGACGATGGATGTTGCTTCACCAGTGGACAAGGCATCTGATATAGCTAAGAAGATCATTAGACCTCAGTTGAACACTGAAATACCAAAATGGGTTGCTCGTCATGCAAGGGTATGATTTTGATGTTTTTTTTTTGTTACCTTTTGTTTGTTTACTTGATAACTTTTGGTACATTTGAGATTGGTACTAATTTTTTTATTTATGTGTGTACACAGAGATTGGTGCTAGAAGAGATGAATGGAACATTTGAGAGTTGTTACCAAAAAACACCACAACTGGTCACAGCTGCTACTTCATTGAACCCAAGGATCATAGGTCATTTCAGCTGGTCCAAAGATGGTAAAGATAACAGATTTGAGAGTGTCATTGTTTCATATAATGCACAGATAAAAGGTTTTATGAATGGATGTAGATTGGTTATTGGTTTAGATGGAGCTCACCTAAATGGTAAGTTTGGTGGTGTAATTCTTTCAGCAACTGGTATAGATGGTCAAAATGGGGTATTTCCTATATGTGTCATGATTTGTATGAGTGAAACTGAAGAAAATTGGTTTATGATGTTAAAAGAATTGAGAAAAAGGATACCAGATATGGCTGGACTGACCTTTATTTCAGATAGAATGAAGTGCATTCTTGAATCAGTTAAAAGATTGTTTCCTTTGTCAAATCATAAATACTGCTTAAGGTACATTATGTTTTGACTACTTTTTTTTTTTTAATATTTTTTTAAAGATAACAGATTTTTAACAGTGGCATTGATTAATGTTTGCCCTTGTTTTTTATTCTTTATTGTTTTTTTTTCCAGGCACCTATACAAGAATTTCTTGACCAAAGGATTCAGAAATCCAAGACTCACACAGCTTCTTTGGCAGGCTGCCAAGGCATACAAATATCATCATTGGGAGGTAAAAAATGTTTGATTATATGGAATGTGAATTTTTTAAGTCAAGCCTTATAACATCAGATGATTTAACTTAGACACCTATTTCTAGGAGGCCATGCAAGAAATAGCAGGGAAATCTCCAGATGCATACAAATACTTGATTGATGCAGAGACGAAGTCTTGGGCAAGGTCATGGTTTCCTCATGATGTTGCTTGTGAGCACATCTACTCTAACTTTTCAGAAAGTTTTAATAACATGGCCCTGAAATTCAGAGACAAGCCTCTCACTCAGTTGGTTGATATGTACACACATTTGGTGATGGTGTTGTTTTCAAATAGAAGAAAGCTTGCCGAAACTTGGCAATCTGGTGACCTTGTTCCTGCTTGTAAAGATCTCATTCAGGTGATGTGCAATCTTAGAGGTAACTATGAATGTGATCCTTCTATAGAGCGCAAATTGTATGAGGTGACCAATAAAGCTACTAGCAAAGTTTTTGTGTTAAGAGTAGAAGAAAAAACTTGTACATGTAGACAGTGGCAATTGAGGCAGTTCCCTTGCTTGCATGGTGTAGTTGCATTGTTTAAATTTAATCCTGATTGGTCCAAGTGAGTAACTTTACTACACCTTAATAGTTTAATGTGGTTATGCAATAAATGAATGATGACTGATTCTATCAATTATTGGTACAGTACTGCAGTAAGTACTACACTGTAGACTACTATAGGACCACCTACTCATGGTCAATAACACCATTGGGAGACATTGATGAGTATCAGAATAAGGTTTGATTTACATAACTTTTTCAAGTACTTTAACTTTTTCAAATGCTTTTACTTTTTCCATGGTCTGATTTCAATTTTTTTTTGTTTTGAGAATCTTTTCATTGAATAATATTATCTACATTTGTACTTTTACTTTATTGTATTATTATTTTTTTCTTTATTCTCTAGATCTGTGCATTTAAAGTATACTAACCCTAATTCTATTTTGTTTGCAGACTGGTATCAACATTATACATCCACACAGATTGAGAGATAAGGGAATACCTTGTGTTAAGAGAAAGAAGTCTTGGTATGAGAAGAACAAGCCGCGAAAAAGAGTAACAAAGTGCAGTGTATGTAAAGGTGTTGATCATAACATCCTTACATGTCAAGGTCCTCCAGTTGGTTCCAATCCAAAGAAGAAAGGAGTTAGAATGGAATGTTCTGTTAATGGGGATGAGTTCTGTATTACTGCTGCACCGACAAAGAAGATGAGGAAGGCCTTGTCTGCACCAACTAATACAACAACATCTGCATCAAAGAATCTGTTGATGTACCACCATTGTCAAAGGGAAAAGAAGTTGCTACTACACCTACTTCTTCTTCAGCCAGTTCCCAGAAAAAGGGTAAGACAACTGCATCATCCTCCTCCATTGCAGTTGATGTTGGTGCTAAAAGGAAGGTACCACATCCATCTACTTCTTCTACACCTTCTACTGCCTGTTTTAACCAAACTTATAATGGTACTGTTAATATTTCTAGACAATCAATCAACATTACTGAACCATCATCCAAAAGGGTTAGAAAGCCTAACTCCAAGTATCAACAATAGAAATGTTGGGTTCCTGTTTTATGTGTTTTAGCATTTATAGACCTATGTATTTTAGCAGCAGACATACTACTAGTTAGTTTATGTTGAAAGTGTTAGCAGACTTTTATTTATGAATCTATGGGTTTAAACAGTATGGATACAATCATGGTTTTATTTCTTAATTCAGCTCATTACATTGAGGAATATTTCCAATATGATAACATTACATTAACCTTTTCTGACATGAGTTTTGGCTGTGCTTTATCTTCTAATTCTGCACTTTATCTTCGCTTTATCTTTTAATTGTGCACAAATTTGATCTTCAATACTATGTAATTGCTTTTGTTTCTCCATAAAGATTGCATCAGAAACCCATTGGAAATCTTCACATTTTTGGCATTTTAGGTAGCCAATACCATAATTCCATGATGTTTGAGCTATGTTTAAAATCCTCACCTTTGTTGAATTGCATTTGGGGTTGATACATGTAGTCTGTGACCAAGGACATTCAACAAATTTGTGATCACCAACACAAGCTTTACAACCTCCATTGTACTGAGGTGCAATGGAGGTTATTGCATCATCAAACCATTCGAAGTATGAACACATAGGATTAGAGCAAGAGAAGAATTTCTTCCCTGAATTAGCACCATCTTTGACCTTTAGAAGTTTACGAATACCATTACAAGGAACTAATTTACACCTTGTGTATATCCAATGACAATCAATTGATTGATGATTTCTTTCATTGCACATCTCACATTCCTGCATATTAAGTAAAAATGAAAGTGAGACAGAGAAGATACTACTAAATCAGAACAATGTTCTTTGTGAAATTTTTTAAATTGAACTTACCATTTTCTTTTTCTCGCCTGAGCTAGAAGCCATTATGAAGAAAAAAATTGGTTCTTCACAATTTATAGGGATAAGAGTCAGGAGAGACAAATTAAATGAGAAAATGACCGTTATTACAACGGTCGGAATATGTAGCCGGTCAAACAAAATGAAAAAATGACCGTTATTACAACGGTCGGAATCTGTAGCCGGTCATTTGAAGTGATGTTACACGTGTCGCGATCCTAACAATAGGACACAGTGGTCATTTTGAAAAAAAAATACAAATTGCGGTAAATGTAACCCATAAATCTCATGTCGTCCATTTTTTTAGTTTCCACGTGTCGCAATCTAACCAATTCAAAAAACGGTGACACGTGAATTAGGTTTGAAAATGCCCAGAAGGGTATAAATGTCACTTTTCAACACGTGCGGGCCACATGCTTTGCCATTTGACCAGTTAACTCTCTCTAACGGAATACTTAACAGAATGGGGCATTTCGATTTCTTTTTGGGGCATTTTGATCTTTCGCCTAACGTCCGGGGCATTTTCAAACCTAGGGGGTCGATTTTGGGGCATTTTTCCATTTAACCCCTATCCTTAAGATGTAAATGAAAAAGAGTAATCGTTGAGAAAATTAAAGAATTTGCTGAAGATATCAAGTTGGTGATAAATATAAACTTTTTTCAAGTAAAACTTCGCAAATGAGATGAATGCAACCTACTCCTAGCCAGAGATTTGCCGAACCCTTACACCTATACTTAATTTTTTAAACAGTCCAAACCTATGCTGTTAAGATATGGAATCACTTCCTAAAATGGCTCGACTAGTGGTTTGTCAAACCACATTCTGCTGTTCAGTTGTTATAGTACTGTTAGGATAACTTTTATCTAAACGGAGATACTCGCAACATTTCCAACTTGATTCCAGCTATTATTATCTGGTGGCATAAGCCTTTTTGATCAATGAATTTTGCTTTAATGATAAAACAACAACAACAACAACAACAGGAGTTCAAGTAAGAAGGTGCAGATAAACAAGCACAAGTTGTACCAATTAGCAAAAACACCTTTGAGAATCTATGAAATCTGAAGTCCCATTAATATTAGAGTCAATTGTTGTTGAGAAGCCATTTGATGATTATATTCAATGCAATGGAGATGAAGTGGTTGTGCATGATTTTGAAGATTCAAATCATGAGTAGGAGGAATACGAAACAGACAATGAAGATACATGTACATGTGGAGAAGTTAAAACCCATTGAGGAGGTTTCTCGCAAAAAACCATGGTCGAGAAAGCAGCGCATGAATAAACTTTTCCTTTTGGTACCGTGTTAGGTGCTCCTTATGGAGGGAAGGAGAATTTATTTTTTAATACTAAGGAGAAATTTGATTCATCAATAGTTAAACACATTGGCGGTGTCCATTTGTAACATTTCAGATGAAATTGCGACTATGTTTTCGGGCATACTTTGCTAAACTGTCTGTAGCATGCTCAATCGTTCTGTCCACAAGGATATATATGTAACATCCCAAGCAACAAAGGAGCTGAGTCTGTCTCTAATGGTTTTAGTAATATTGTCATTTTCCCACGCTACCAAATATTCGGGACCTTTGATCGAGTTGACGACATTTGAGGCATCCATGTCCAAGAGAATGGGAGTAAGCTACAACTGTTCCGCATGATATTGATAACTGTAAGATATGTCTTGAATAATGGAACTTTCGGCTACTTAAATTTCGGCTGCTTTACAATAAACAAATCAAGCAGGCTTTCGGCTAGTGGAACAATTGTTGCAGCGTGTGGAGCAGCTGTAGTGGAGACTAGTGGAGCAGAAGCTATAGCTACCTTTCTTTCGGTGGAGGCTAGTGGAACAATTATTATGTCGACATTCCTTCATTCGTTTATCCTATATAAGCCATTGTAATTCTCATTGTTAAACATCCCAAATCAGTTCCAAAACAAGAGAGAAAGAGAGAGTGTGAGGAAGCCATTGTAGGCTTGTTCTTAAGAGAGTGTAAGGGAGTGAATCGAACTCTTGTAAACTTGTTTTAATCATAGTGCAACGTTATCGTCGTCTTCCAAAGTGGATGTAGATCATCTTGATCGAACCACTATAAATCCTTGTGTTGTGTGTGTGCCTATTTTACTTTTGATTTCATTTCTATTTAAATTCTCTATTGATTGTGCTAGGAAGAGCCGTTGGTCATAACAAATTGGTATCAGAGCTCCGGGTAAAATCGATCTACGATGGCGGCAAAGTATGAGATTGAGAAATTTGATGGAAGGAATGATTTCAATTTATGGAGGCTAAAGATGAGGGTTGTTTTGGTGCAACAAGGTTTGGTGAAAACTTTGAAGGGGAAAACGGCTCTAGCAGAAACATTTAAGGATGAAGAAAAAGATGAGCACTTGGAGAAAGCACATGGATTAATTATATTGTGTTTGAGCAACGAGGTCTTGAGAGAAGTGGCGGCGGAAACGACACCGGACGGGCTATGGAACAAGTTGGAGAAGAGGTATATGACTAAATCCGTAACTAATCGTTTATATCTTAAGAAGAAATTACATACTCTTAAAATGCATGAAGGAATGTCTATTATAGATCATATTGATGATTATAATAAAATTCTCTTGGATTTGGAAAATATTGAGGTCAAAATTGAAGATGAAGACCAAGCTTTGGGTTTGCTTTGTTCCTTACCACCATCTTATGAAAATTTTGTTGATACCGTAATGTATGGAAAAAATACAATTTCCATGGAAGACGTTAAAGCGGCTTTGAACTCTAAGGAGTTAAAGAAGACGGGTATCGACGGTAAAGATAATTCGGGAGATGGGTTGTTTGTTAGAGGAATAGGAAACCAAAAAGGCGGATTTGATAGGAGTAGATCAAAGTCAAGGTCTAAATCAAAATCCGGTAAATTCTATTGCTTTCATTGTAAGGAAAAGGGGCATTTCAAGAAGGATTGTCCAAAATTGAAGACTGTCGAGAAGAATACCAACCAAGGCACCGCAGCAAATGTTGAAGCAGAAAGTGATGATGGAGCGGTTCTCACGGTTCATACCGAAATCTCGGAGAACGGGTGGATTCTTGATTCGGGGTGTACTTTTCACATGTGTCCTCATAAAGAGTGGTTTACTACTTATCAAGCTAGAGAAGGTGGTAAAGTTCTTATGGGAAACAATGTCACTTGTAAAGTGGTGGGTGTAGGTACAATTCAAATTAAGATGTATGACGGTATGGTGAGGACTCTAACTAAGGTTAGACATGTTCCGGACCTGAGAATAAATTTTATTTCTTTGGGTACGCTTGATTCAAATGGCTGCAAGTATCAAGGTGAAGGTGGAGTTATTCGTGTCTCAAGAGGAAGTCTTACAATTATGAAGGGCGAGAGAATTAATGGTCTTTATACGCTGCAAGGTACCACTGTGAAAGGTGATGCAGCTGTATGTTCTTCAAGTTCTGATGATGATACTACCAAGTTGTGGCATATGCGGCTAGGGCATATGAGCGAGAGGGGATTGGATGTTTTGAGCAAGAAGGGATTGCTTTGTGGTCATAAAACAGGCAAGCTTGATTTCTGTGAACATTGTGTCTTTGGAAAGAAGTGTAGAGTCAAGTTTAGTACAGTTATTCATAACACCAAGGGTATTTTGGATTATATTCATTCTGATCTTTGGGGTCCTTCTCGGGTCGATTCACATGGTGGTGGTAGATATATGCTGACGTTCATTGATGATTTCTCAAAGAAAGTGTGGGTATTCATACTTAAACAAAAAGATAAAACTTTTGTCAAGTTCAAGCAATGGATGACTATGGTTGAGAAGCAAACCGGAAGACAAATCAAGTGCTTGAGGACATACAATGGTTTGGAATTTTGTGGGGGTGAGTTCAATGAGTTCTGCAAGGAACAAGGGATTGTGAGACACCGCACATTCAGAAAAACACCACAGAAAAATGGTGTTGCAGAAAGGATGAACAAAACCATAATGGAGAAGGCACGGTGCATGCACTCCAATGCCGGGTTATACCAAAGAAGTTTTGGGCAGAAGCATCAAACACATTAGCTTATTTAGTGAACAGATCTCCATCGACTGCCATTGAGTGCAAGACTCCAAATGAAATTTGGACAGGTTCGCATGCTAACTATGAAGACTTGAAGATATTCGGATGTCCAGCCTATGCTCATGTGAATGAGGGGAAGCTAAAGCCTAGAGCAAAGAAGTGTATATTTCTTGGGTATGCAAAGGGCATGAAAGGTGTCCTTCAGAAAGATCAAACAAGTTTCTTATCAGCAGAGATGTGAAATTTGATGAGCAATCGATGTTGAAGCCAAAGAATGAAGAACTAGATGGAAGAGCTGAAGAGGGTGTTAGTGATAAGGTGGAGCTTGGTGACAAGGTGGAACTTGAGGTGCAAGTTCAAGGAAGAAATGAGACTGTTGTTTATGATGATGATGATCAAGATATTGTGCAAGAACCTGCCCAGGAAGAAGAAACACAATGTCATCAGTACAATCTTGCGAGAGACAGAGAGATGAGGCAAGTCAGACCACCTCAGAGATACGGCCATGATGATTTGGTTGCATATGCATTTGCAGTAGGTAAGAGCATAGATAGGGATGATCCAACAACCTATGAAGAAGCAATCGGTGGTGAAGAATCAGCAGAATGGGGATCATCAGCAATTGAAGAAATTGAGTCTCTTGACAAGAATGTCACTTGGGAGATAGTTGCAAGACCAAAAGGGCAGACGATTGTTGGAAGCAAATGGGTCTTCAAGAAGAAACAAGGTACTTCAGATGGTGAAGGAACAAGGTACAAGGTAAGGCTTGTGGCAAATGGGTTTACGCAAAGAGAAGGCATTGACTAAAATGAGGTATTCTCTCATGCTGTTAAACATAGTTCTATTAGAACATTGCTTTCTATAATTGCTTTGAAATATCTAGAGTTAGAACAACTAGATGTTAAGACTGCTTTCCTTCATGGTGATTTGGAAGAGCGTATTTATATGCAACAACCAAAGGGGTTTGAAGTTCCTGGCAAAGAAGACCATGTATGTTTGTTGAAGAAATCTTTGTATGGTTTGAAGCAATCTCCAAGTCAGTGGTATAAACGTTTTGATACGTTTATGGTGGCAAATAGCTATGACAGGAGTAAGTATGATAGTTGTGTATATCACAGGAAACTCCAAGATGGTTCATTTGTGTATTTACTCTTGTATGTTGATGATATGTTGATTGCTTGCAAAGACATGTCAGAGATACAAAAAGTGAAGGAGCAGTTGAGTAGTGAGTTTGAGATGAAGGATTTGGGCGCAGCAAAGAAGATATTGGGCATGGAGATTCATAGAAACCGAGATGAAGGCAAGTTGCATTTGTCCCAGAAGGCTTACATCGAGAAGGTGTTGGAGCGGTTTGGTATGAAAGATGCAAAACCAGTAAGTACTCCTTTGGCAGCTCATTTTAAACTTTCTAAAAAGCAATCACCTCAAACTGCAGATGAAGCAGAGTATATGTCTCAAGTTCCATATGCAAGCGCAGTTGGTAGCATCATGTATGCTATGGTTTGTACAAGGCCGGATATCGCACAAGATGTGAGTGTGGTAAGTAGATACATGGGAAGTCCCGGGAAGGCTCATTGGCAAGCTGTAAAGTGAATTTTTAAGTATCTAAGGGGAAGTACAGATGTTGGTTTAGTGTTTGATAAACACTATGGTGATTCGACGAATGTTGTGGGTTATGTTGATTCTGATTATGCAGGTGATCTTGATAGAAGAAGGTCATTGACAGGTTATACTTTTACATTGTGTGGTAGTACTATCAGTTGGAGGTCGGTTTTGCAAAGCACGGTTGCATTGTCTACAACTGAGGCAGAGTACATGGCAGTCGCGGAAGCAGTGAAGGAAGGTATATGGTTGATGGGTTTGGTTGGTGATTTGGGTTTCAAGCAAGAGAATTCAACTTTGTTCTGTGACAGTCAAAGTGCCATTCACTTAACCAAGAACCAGATGTATCATGAGAGAACGAAGCACATCGATGTCAGGTATCATTTTATCAAGGATGCAGTTGAGGAAGGTAGGATAGCGATGCTAAAGGTTCCTACAGCGGATAACCCTGCAGACATGTTGACGAAGCCAGTTCCAAGTATAAAGTTCAAGCACTGCTTGGACTTGGTTGGTGTCAACAGGTGTTGAGAGCCCTTGTGGGACTGAGCGAAGACGATGATGATGAGCGGTGATGGTATTCAAGTCAAGGTGGAGATTTGTAAGATATGTCTTGAATAATGGAACTTTCGGCTACTTAACTTTCGGCTACTTTACAATAAACAAATCAAGCAGGCTTTCGGCTAGTGGAACAATTATTGCAGCGTGTGGAGCAGCTGTAGTGGATACTAGTGGAGCATCAGCTGTAGCTACCTTTCTTTCGGTGTAGGCTAGTGGAACAATTATTATGTAGACATTCCTTCATTCGTTTATCCTATATAAGCCATTGTAATTCTCATTGTTAAACATCCCAAATCAGTTCCAAAACAAGAGAGAAAGAGAGAGTGTGAGGAAGCCATTGTAGCGCTTGTTCTTAAGAGAGTGTAAGGGAGTGAATCATACTCTTGTAAACTTGTTTTAATCATAGTGCAACGTTATCGTCGTCTTCCAAAGTGGATGTAGATCATCTTGATCGAACCACTATAAATCCTTGTGTTGTGTGTGTGCCTATTTTACTTTTGATTTCATTTTTATTTCAATTCTCTATTGATTGTGCTAGGAAGAGCCGTTGGTCATAACAATAACTTGTTTTCACATTATTGTATCCGGCAATTCTGTTGTGCTGCTTTATATCTGGATAGTTGATCAGTTGCTTGTCGTATCCTAATAAGAATTTCTTCACAGGTGGGATTTCTGTCTATCCCGAGGTAGCGTGATTGAGCACCTTGATGGTCATAACGATATCGTTCCCAAACAGCTGAACAGTGATTGGTGTCCGTGGTCAGACTTGGAACTTTTTTACCTTTTGTACACAATATTATACCACTGTGTTTCATAAAAAATGTCTACCCCAAAATGGCTTGAAGAACTTGTGTACGTGTTAGTAACTAAATGTCTTAGGTTGACATTTTTATCAAGTCTATGGTGAGATAGATAGTGGATGCGCCTTCCTTATCCTCTCTCCTAATTTTCTTTTCTTCTTTTTATGCGCTTTTGAAGGTGGAGGATACGTAATATCTCCAGTGAACCAAGGGAAACAATCAGGTGTTAAACACATGCTTGCCATTGATTGGAAATTCTGGAAGTCTTATGTAATAACATCGTCAGCCAAATCTATAACCATTCGTATGCTTGGTAGAGTTGCGGGTACTTTGTTCTGTTGATTGCATCTACTCATTTGTTCTATAAACTCTCCGGATACAATTCCTTAAAGGAGAAAATTTCTGCTCACTTGTTTTCTCTAATTCTATCTATGATCTTTCAAGTTTAAAGTATCAAACTTACTTTCACATCTCAAAACTTGCGACTCTCACAGTTGTTGGACTAATAGATACTCATTGTAGTATAAGTACGAATTCCTGTCAAACTCACTATACCTTTCCTGCATTTGCAGCATTAAGAGAATTTCTTAGAGCCAAATCTGGAAAATACTCAGATACGACGTCTTTAATGCTGACGAGATATTGGGTTATGCCTCTTACTGAGGAGGAGGAAATTAAAGTTGAAGTGAAAAACCAAGAAGAGAAGGGGGATTAATGGAAGAAGAGTTGGAGAAGTCATCTTCTGTAGCTGTTAGCCTTGGGGGACTAACTGATGTGACTGATGAATTTTTTGATGTTCCCGAGCCATCTGATTACCCAATGGAGTACGTATGCATATGGTTGGGGTTCTGACACGAGTAAAAGAAGTGTAAAGTATAGATCAAGCTGAAGCAGTAAAAATGGATTACTGTTCTGCATAAATCGCGAGCAGAGCAGGCGAACTGCAAACAGTTACGTGCAAGTTCTTCATGAATGGTTATATTCTTGCAAAACATGCTGAACTAATTCTTGTTGAAGACATTTTTGTGCACGTCCGTACATGCTCCTAATTATCTCTGAGCAAAACATCTGGTTATGCAGGAATTCATCGACTCATACCAATTTCCCGTTAATTTTTCCAGAATTATTTTATGTATATCCATCCAGAGCACGCAAAAGTCACATCTCCCTAGTAAAGCAAAGGTGAGCTGGTTACAGCAAGGACTTGAATGTAGTAAAGCTCATCACTACATGAATTCTTTCTGAATGTAGTAAAGCTCATGAATTCTTTCTTACTTAGATGCTGCTGCTACTAGTTGGGTTCATGGCTGCTCACATATACCTCAACCAATCATTCTCTTTATTGTTGCATAATCCCGTACCTCCACCACCATCTAGTCTAGTGACTCCCAAAAACTTAGCCATACTAAATCCAATTCTAGTATATCCAACACCCATCCGTTGTTGAAACCTTACTACTCGCATTCCCAACTCCTAAAGACACACAGTCCCCTATACCACCTGCAGGTGTAGAAAATGTCAAATGGATTTAGCATGGGATCAAGCTCAAGCGGTTAAAAAAAGGATAACTGTTGGGTCATCCATGGTCTCATAAATCTCGAGCAGGTGAACTGCAAACAGATATGTGCAATTACTTCATGAATGGTCGTATTTTCTTGCTAAATGATGAACTAATGCTTGTTGCTTTCTAGATTTTTCGTGAACGATTAGGTGGAAGCCATATACCCTTTTTAATTCGATAGGCCCCTGATCTAGTTTCCATCTGACATTTTTCATTTCTACAGTTCAAGTACACTACCAAATCCAATTATTTTTGTTAGGCTTGGTATTGATGTGGTTTATTGTAAGCCTTGAATTCATTTTTGTTTCCTCTTACTGTGTCAGTTAGGTCTCGTAAATTCTTTTTGCAATAATTCTTAGTTATCTCTCCCATTATATAGACTTCGATTACACACATTTGATATTTTGAGCTGAGTTTAACTCGGTTACATATTTATCGAAATATGTGTTGGTAAACTTTCGCTTTAACCAAGTTCATCTTATATTCTTGACGAAAGTCAAAAGATGATCATGTGAAAATCGCCTGGTAACATCTTATATGATTTGAGTGAGACAGTCATTTGATGTAGACTCAGAATGTTTTGTATTGATCATTCGATCACTTGAAAATTGCATTGAAGCTAATAGTTTCTGTGAGACACCTATTATCGTCTTCTAAGAATGTTTCAATTATTGAAATGGGAGTTTAGAACTATTAACCATGATTGGATATAGCATAATATGCGTACTTGTATGCTAACTATTGTAGGTTATTCCAAGTCTGGGAACCATAGTATGCATACCCATATGCATACTCATTGGTTTAATGAAAGTCCGGGAACTTAGTATGCATATCCGTATGCGTACTTGCGTAAAGTTCATGTCCGCAAATTTCAATTGAGTTTGGAAGGTATGCAGACTCGTTCATATATTGGCGAACCCAATCTTAGTCCGGTCACTTAGGTATGCGTACCTGTTTGCATACTTGAGTAAGTTATGTTCTAAAATCGGTTTGTTCATGAACTAATACATTTATATATAATAAGGGATGCAATCTTTTGCAAATCGTTGCTATAATGTTCATGAATTGATTTGAGTGAATCAAAATCGATTTTTCTTCAATTTTTTCTTGTATACTTCTATGAGAATATAAACAACTGAACAACTCTAAAAACCAGATTACTGTTGTAGCAGTGGGAGGCCGACCAAAAAAAGATGACTGATAAAAAGTTTAATGTATTATTGTGATTACGAGTTTCGAACTAGAATTCCGGTATTATCACCGGGTGGCTTTTATTATAGAAAAAATAATAAGAAAAAAGTTTTTATTAAAAAAATTAACGAATGTTGTTCCCTATACATTCTAAAAAGAGCCCAAATACAATTGGGTCGGTTTCACAGTGTACAAATGCCTCATACATATGAGATGGTGGTGACCCTAGTTAGTAAGTTCGCGAATGATTCGCGAATTATTCCATATCACGAATTTTACCGTCTTATTCGCGTACGTTTGCAACTTTGAACCCAAGAAGGGTATTATATGGAATTCCCGGATTATTCACGAATCGTTCACGAACTTTACGTATCCCGAATAATACGCCTGCTTAATTCGCCATAAATTCTTTAGCTTTTACGTTTTCAAAGGCCCCACTTTTTGGGCTTTACTTCCTCCCGAGCATACACATCCCACTATTAGACATTGTTATAACTTTTATAAAACAAAAATGACTGAAGAGATTTTAAGGTGACGGTGAGAGAGATCTCAAACTCACTAACCAAGCATCTAAACCACTATACCACGTCCTCTTGGATGACCAACGTTGTATATATTATTAATATCATCATATTAAGTTTATTTTTTCATTAAATAACTCACAAATATGCATAAAAATTAGTTTATGTCCTTATAAATACCAATTATATTTATTATATATAGATACCGATTTTTCAGAGCCGGAATCACATTTATAATCAAATTATAAATGTATGTATGCCCTTCCGAATTACTGACGAATCACGTCCCGTTGACCGAATTTGGGTTTTAAAAAACCGTATAATACTCGTACATTTGTCGTTCCGTTCGTTTGTCGAATCCCAAATTTTTAACTAGGGAGGTGACCCCTAAAATACTAATGTTCACTACACCCAGACGTCCACCAAGACACCTAACAGTTTGACACAAAATGCACAGACGAGTAACATGTGTCAAGGGCTGTTTTGGTAGTTTTATTTTCAATTACAAAACCTAACCTAAAACGGAGTAAAACTTAATCTTGTCGTTCTCTTTATCATGTCTCCACGGCTCCGCATCCTTAATATTTAATGAAAAAATATCATTGAAGATATATGTTCGGAAGATGAAAATTTCATAAGATGTTAAGTTGTTGACGGAGAAATTACTGTGTCATCACAAAGTCATCAATCAATTTGAGTCATGTCAGTGAGTTGTATGCATCAACTTCATCTTCTTCACCTATTTTATTTTCCTTTTTGCTTAGTTTTTAGTTTATGTTAATGCAATTAATCGAATTAGATCAAACAATTCCTCATTTTGGAGTATGGGTTTGTTGTAATTATAAAAAAAAACTGAAGCAGAAATTGTTCTAATTTTCTCAAATTGAGTTTTAATTTTTTCAATTTCATGAAAAATAAAAAATTATCATCATTCATAATTCTTCAATTCGATCGATTCTAATTGATATGATAGATATTGTAAATAACTTTGAGTTGTTAATTGGTTTGTTCGATTATATATGAATGAAATTTGCAATCAATTTGATTTATTATCTGAAGATTGGCCTCAATTTTATGAAATTGGTAAATAAAATGTTTCAATTTTAATTTTCTGGGTCATTTGTTATGTCTGACATCCTGCATTATTTTGATCTTATAGAAGGCCTCCTTAACAGTCGGCCGACTAGTTTCATTTGAGTCATTTGAACTAGTTATGGTTAAGATGAATAAGTTTGATATGAAATCGTTCATATGGATAACTCCGGTTAACTATTGTTGAGCCAACAAGGTGCACACGTTTAGTTATGATTACTCTTATCTAAATGAAGTCACTTTCCATTTGTGTGTAACAAGATAAGTTTGATCTAACGGTTGAAAGATATTAGCTTGAGTCGAATCAGGTTTTCATCTAACTGTGAATATTGAATGCTTTGTTACGAAGGTAACATTGGTTACAGACCCTGATTTGAAGACTATATAAGGCAGAACTCTAGCAACTGGGAAACCTAATCCCCACACCTCCTGTGTGATACTAGTTGTGACTAGAGTCGATTCTCCTTTAACCTTAGGTTTTTTACAAAACCCTATAGGTTAACGACTTGAAGACTTCATTGGGATTGTGAAGCTAGACCCAACTATTTTCTATGTAGTTGCGTGTTCCGATCTAGCTGTTTTCTATCGTGATTGAGTACTATCTTCTCTAAGATTTGCTCGATATTTAATCTCCGATAGGCAAGATAAAAAGTAGTCACAAACATCTTCGTCTCATCGTTTGTGATTCCACAATATCTTGTTTCGCTACCATACAATTAAGATTATTATGAGGTGATTCATATTACTAAGATGTTCTTCGGGAATATAAGTCCAGTGTATCAATTGGTTCATGTTCACCTTGATTCATCAAAAGACAAAATAAAACTTCTAGTTATTTCTGTGGGAGACAGATTTATCTATTTAGTAGACTTTTCTATGTGACACATATTTTATCAAGTCTTCGAATTTGGGTCGTAGCAACTCTTAGTTGTGGGTGAGATCATCTAAGGGAATCGAGTGCATAAAGTCCTATTGCGATTCAAATACGTAAGGAACGCGATTGTACCTTGATCAGTGCAATATTGGTTAGGGCTCAACTACATTCTAGTCCGAAGTTAACTTGGAGTAGGCTAGTCTCTATAGCAGCTTCATACAGTGTGGTCTGGATTAGGTATCAGAGTTTCTCTACATTCGGTTTCCTCGTTAACAAAATTTCTGGTGTCTGTGTTATTTCTTTTCCGCATTATATTTTTTTATATAATTAAAATATCACAGGTTGTGTGTAGTTCAATCAATTAGATAATCCAACCTTTGGTTGTTGATATAAATTGATTGACACTTGAACATTAGTATTTGGTATCGTTCAAGTTGTTTCACATATTAATCAGGCTCGCGGGTTTCTATATGTTTGATTTGCTGATTACATTGTGAAACAGAGATACAACTCTTGGATATAATTCCTTTAATTGAGTTTGACTATCTAGTAGATTCTCTTGGAATTATATTGGAGTTTCTCCACACAGATTGCCTGAACGAAATATTGGGTGAGGTTTTTAGACCCCCGTTTTTTCAGTTCTTTATATACGTAAAGGAACATAACTTTCCAAATGAGTCTTATATATATCAAAATTTACAGACCTCATTAATCCTTAAGGGTAGGTTTGACCACTTGTTCATAATCTAAACAAATCGTTCTCTATTTAATGTTAGCTTCTAAACTATAATATAATTGGTTTAACATATGCATTTAATTTCATAATATATTAACACAATAATAAAATGAATCAATTAACCAAATAAATCGTTTAGTTCTTGATCGCTTTTAGTGATTAAGATTTATCTCACAACCCAATCTGATTTTAAACTAATCAAGTTAACTATCTGGCACTAAGTATTATCCATTGTCTCCCATATAAAATCTAATTGTGAGCTTTAATACCAACTTGTGACGCCCAACCTAATCACCTTCTTATCTAATAGGATTACAACATAATTGAAGCATCAAAGAAGAGAAGAATTTGTTGACAAAGTCTACACTAAGCTGAATACAACTTTCTCTGACATCCTAAGCAAGGAGGGAGCAAAGCCGGGCTTTCCATACCCTAGCACTAGGGAAATCAGCCATATAAAATGAAGGAGGCTAAGGAGTACTGCGCATACCACCAATTTTACGGACATACCACAGATACTTGCTACCACTTACGAAGTGTCATCCAGAGATTCATCGACGAAGGTAAGTTCATGGAATACGTGCAGCTACAACTAGCGGATACCGAGGAGGCACCAAAAAAAAGGGTAACGCTACCTCAGGACGGCAAATACACCAACATGATTACCTTCTCCAGCGGAAGTCAGGAAGAAATGCTAGAAGACATACTAGAGTTAGCTCGAAACAGAAAGAAGGTCGAATCCCATAAGGTGTTCAAGATAAGAGGACCACCTTCCAGTACTTGGGAAGAATATATGGCCACGCCATTAACATTCTCAACAATGGACGTCAACCATGAGGTTGAGATGCACAATGATCCACTAGTGATCACTCTTGTAATCCATGGATGCAATATTACGAAGGTCCTCGTTGAAGGGGGAAGTTCGTTAAATGTGTTATTTTACGAACCCTACCTACGCATGGGTTTTACAGCGGAGCAGATGGATTCTTCCATTTGCACAATATACGTCTTTAATGGAGCGGTCTCTAGACAAAAATGAGAAATTGTTTTACAGGTACACGCAGGACCCCTAGTAACCAACACACGCTTCTGCGTGGTGGAAGCACCTTCGCCCTACAACGTCATCATGGGCAGTGTCACACCTTCAAACGCCCTAGGAATTTTCTGCGAAAGTGTAACCCGTAAGCACAATGGTTATGTGAATAAAGCTTCACCCACTTGTACTTCAGCCTTATAAAATTGCACCTTTGCAAACAGCCAACACTTCAGGTTAACAGCGGAAGTATTTATATCCTTCTTTCACTTCTCTAAACTCATCAAATGCACCCCATAATTCACTAAATTCATTCCATACTTTACCAACAACAATCAGCCAACCAAGAACACTTAGAACATAACACAATCAACTCCTTTTATTTCATCAAAGGGAAGAAATATATAACTTGCCCACTTGGGGACTTACACAGACTTGTTCACTCCTTGAACCAAGTCTAAGTCTTACAAAAACTCTCATATTCACTCACATATGCAAACTTCACTCTCACATATGTTAGGCTAACTCTCACACAGGCTAGCTACCGAATTTCCCATGCCTTAGGACTATTTATACAGCAGCTTCGCTTGGACAAACCATGTACAACCGTTGCACACGCATGGGACAGCCATCTGTCCCATGGAGCAGTTCTGTAACCTCCAATAACCGTGCCAACTGACCAGTTCTCTTCTAAATGACGCCAATCATCCCACACTTGTTCTATTGCAGTTAGAACTCTTTCTCCCACGTTTATATACTCCTTTATAACTTTTCTACTTCATCACGCGTCATTGGCATTCTTGTGAAGCTCGTAACCAACTTGTAATTGTCACTTGAGTTGTATTGCACCACTTGTTGCGCCATACTGAATTCTTCCACGCTCCAATATGCAGCCCTCTTGGCCCTATATTTTTATTACTCTAAGCTAATGCATGGACACTCTTCAAGATTTACTTGTCGAGGCCAACTCCTTAAGATCACTCTAGTTTACTCATGCGTCACATATACTTCACTTCGCCAATTAGCTTGACAACAGCAATGCAAATCTTGCATTACTAACTTGTTTGCATTGTTCAAGCTTTGGAAAACCTTGAACTAATGTCATAGACCTACTCTTGATGTATTTCACTTTTGCATCATCCTTGAGTTTGGGCCAACTCAACTTCACGGATATGCCTCAAATGCCAACATCGCATGTTGCATCTATCACTTTGGCCATGTCTTGCCTTTCCTTAATGAAGCTTCATTGTGTCGGTCAATAAGCTTCATTCCTTAGCCAAATATCTTTACAATGTAGTTCTACACTTGCACTACATTGGCCCTGTGGGTTTATGCCATTCTTAGCACTTAACAGTCTATACAGTAATACCGCTATTATGGCTTCGCAATGCGCTATTATGGCTTTGCAATTGGCTGCCATGGCTGCATACTGACTTGGCCTTCAACTCTGTGATGCATAATCATCATGCGACACTTGCAGCACCATAATAGACTTCCCCCACTCGTTGAACGCAACCAAGTATTCTCAACATACTCGTTCTTCGGCCTTGTACACTTCTGAGCCACTCAGAATTCAGCAAATTTGTTTGGCTTTCCTTCTTGCCAAAGCTTTATGCCTAGTAACACATGCCATCACTTAGCTTTACTTCTTTGCTATTGATCCTACTGTCTTGCACTGTTGTTTTCACATTGCTCATACGTTCCAACTCCCACTACAACCGTATATCAACACCCAAATGCAATTTCGAAATTCTTCTTGCCAATTCCCTGAATTGTACTTGAACTTCGCATAAATCATTTGCGCCTAAGTGTACGCACTAGATGATTCTTCTCTATCTGATCACAATGATCATTTCCATCGCTTCCCGACTTTTCCTCTTGCATCTCACTCAACGTGACAAGGACTTATAAACGACTTGGATTCATTTTCAATCAGTTTTGTCGATTACTTCACCGTTGAACTGTTGTTCTCCACGCTCCTCATTAAGCACATCACAAAGTGAATAGGGGTTCTCTTTGCATTAGATACCCTAATTCACACTTCATGCCTCGCCAAACTCAGATTATGCAAGCATCATTCAAGAACTCATTTCTTTGGATGTGGCTACCAAGTATAAACTTTATACTTATGCCATCTTACATACCCGTACTAGAATGGTGAGTTTTATTTGCTTAGCTTCCATGCAACAAAACTATTGAGTTGCACAACCCATTTAAAACTGTTACTAACTATCTCTTTGGACATATCATTAGATAACCCTTTAGTTGTCCATATGCTATGCCTTCAAAGCCAATATGTCTCCAAATACTTCTTTGAACTGCATTGCTAATTTCCTGGAAAGTGTGTGTGTCTTTCTCTAAGGCCATGAGTTCTACCCAACTCATGCTTGTTGATAAAATGATTTCTTACTTGCTGCATCGCTTGTACTGTCGTTGCTCATCTGCCGTCGTGCCATTTTGCAATCCTCAAACAACAACATCATTTCTATGTCAACTAGGACCCCTGTCCTATGCTTTGCTTATTAGCTTTCAACTTGTCTTGCTATTTCATACGTTAGTCTAAGTATGCTACTTGCAGCATCTCCCCATGAACTAGCTTTACATCGTAAATAAAGAGGCAAGACTTTATAAACGAAAACACCCTCATTCATTACTTCTCTTACATAACAAGACCATGTACCATTACATGATTGATCATCCACTTGATCACTTTTGGAAAGCTAAAACTTCATTAACAAAGAAACTTGCTTATACCAAAGCAAAGTATATACAAACTTGAAGACTTAAATAAAGGTTTGTACAACCAAACTCTACACACAGAGTTTGCAACAACTGTCAAACTAAGCTATGCCAAACAAGATCAGAAAATACCACATTTTCTGCACTAAGTGTTGCTAAAGGAGACAACAAGACACCTTTTTGTTTATAACTTAGTTTCTACTCTTGTCGGAGTGCGCAACAACTTCGCTGAGTGGTCTCTTCCTTGAGCCCTCGCTTCGGCCTTCACGAGTATTGCTAGAATGACTCCCATAGCCATCCCTAACTGATGCATTGAGTTTTGCTTTGAGTGGACAGCTTCTGGTGAAAGGCAAACCTTTGCAAATGAAACATCCCCTATACTTCCGAGATGAATTGAATAATTCATCTTCCTTTGGTTCATGCTTACGCTTGCTGCCTACATATTTTTCATTCCTTTCGGATTCACCTTCACAGCTTCGCACATCTTCAGTCGTTGTGCAACTAGTAAGCCCTCTTACCGCTTGAATAGACATCTGGATACTCTAGATTTTGCGCCTCTTAAGTTCAGCAATTACACTCGAACTTGCGCCAGCCAAAATTTGGAACATCTGATCTTCTTCACTCATGCCACGTACTTCTTGCACCAATGCAAGAAATTTTTCAGCATAGGCCTGTGGTGTACTCGTCATTTTTAGCCTACGTAAACTTTCTCTTGCATACCAAGCACCATTGCTTGTGAAGAACTGACATCTCAGTCCATCTTTCATGTCATTCCATGACATAGGATTGGCATAACCAGCCGCTTCATCTTCTTGCATCATAGTTCTCCACCAAACCTTTGCATCACCACCTAGGTAATTGCCTGCGAGAGTTACTTTTTGTTCTTCCCTAGTTCCATTTTCTTCAAAGTATGTCTCAATGTCATACAAGAAATTCTCAATTTTTCTAGCATTTCTGGAACCTGCGTAAATTCTTGGCTCGGAGACTTGATTTGAGCTTTCTCCATGCACGATTTCCCCTACAAACATGATGTTACTGATTAACCCGTGAATTCCTACCACTTCCTCTGACATTTGCTTCGCATGGTTTGTTAGTATGGTCTTTATGTCACTAAATTGCACCTTCAATTCAGTCACTTCAGCATTGGTTTCACAATTCAACAAGGTTGCATCAGATACTTTATCCTCGACTGCACCTACCCTTTCGTCAAATTATTTAAACCAATCTCATGTTCTTCCTTGAAGTAGGTCTAGCCTGCCCTTATCTTCAGAAACAAGAGTATTTTCAAGGCTATCACAGTCCATGTCTATGGCCAAATCACCAAGATTTCCAAACTCTTCAAGTTGATCAAAAGTACCCGGTAGTTCTTCGTCGATCATCAAGCCATTAGAACTCATTTCTAATGCAATATTCTAAAAATAATGTGCCACTTACTTGCTCACAGGAAAGTATCTTTAGAGGGAAAGAAGTACTAGTGTATTATCCAACAAATACACTCGAATTGTGCACCAAACATAGCTCTGATACCCGAATTGTCACACCTTCAAACGCCCTAGGAATTTTCTGCGAAAGTGTAACCCAAAGAACAAAATGGTTCTGTGAATAAAGCTTCACCCACTTGTACTTCAGCCTTATAAGTTTGCACCTTTGCAAACAGCCAACACTCCAGGTTAACAGCGGAAGTCTTTATAGCATTCTTTCACTTCTCTAAACTCATCAAATGCACCCCATAATGCACTCAATTCATGCCGTACTTTACTAACAACAATCAGCCAACCTAGAACACTTAGAACATGACACAATCAACTCCTTTTATTGCATCAAAGGTAATAAATACAAAACTTTCCCACTTGGGGACTTACACATACTTGTTCACTCCTTGAACCAAGTCTAAGTCTTACAAAAACTCTCTTATTCACTCACAAATGCAAACTTCACTCTCACATATGTTAGGCTAACTCTCACACAGGCTAGCTACCGAATTTCCCATGCCTTAGGACTATTTATACAGCAACTTCCCTTGGAAAAACCGTGTACAACCGTTGCACACGCATGGGACAACCATCTGTCCCATGGAGCAGTTCTGTAACCGCCAATAACTGTGCCAACTGACCAGTTCTCTTCTAACTGACGCCAATCATCCCACACCTATTCTATTGCAGTTAGAACTCTTTCTCTCACGTTTATAAACTCCTTTATAACCGTTCTACTTCATCCCGCGTCATTGGAATGCTTGTGAAGCTCGTAACCAACTTGTAATTGTTACTTGAGATGTATTGCGCCACTTGTTGCGCGATACTGAATTCTTCCACGCTCCAACGTTCATCCCTCTTGGCCCTACATTTTTATTACTCTAAGCTAATGCACGGACACTCTTCAGGCTTTACTTGTCGAGGCCAACTCCTTAATCTCACTCTAGTTTACTCATGCGTCACATATACTTCACTTCTCCAATTAGCTTGACACCAGCAATGCAACTCTTTCATTACTAACGTGTTTGTATTGTTCAAGCTTTGGCCAACCTTGAACTAATTCCATAGATCTACTCTTGATCTATTTCACTCTTGCATCATCCTTGAGTTTGGGCCAACTTAACTTCACGGATATGCCTCAAATGCCAACATCGCATGTTGCATCTATCACTTTGTCCATGTCTTTCCTTTCCTTAATGAAGCTTCAATGTGTCGGTCAATAAGTTTCATTCCTTAGACAAATGTCTTTACAATGTAGTGCTACACTTGCACTACATTGGCCCTGTGGTTTTATGCCATTCTCATCACTTAACAGTTTATACAGTAATACCGCTATTATGGCTTCGCAATGCGCTATTATGGCTTTTCAATTGGCCGCTATGGCTGCATACTGACTTGGCCTGCAACTCTGTGATGCATAATCATCATGCGGCACTTGCAGATCCGTAATAGGCAGGCTATAGGTCTATCGATTGCGATGAACATCTTCGACATACCACTAGTACCTACGCTTTCCTACACCTATGGGTGAAATGGAAATAAAAGGAGACCAGCAAGATGTAACGCTATGCAACCTGGCAAAGGTCAGACTCAACGAACAGAGAACTGCGGCTCAGCAGCAGGAAAGAAAGAAACGCAAAGCAAGCAGCAAAAAAGTGCAGGACGGAGCCTCCTTGGTACCCAAAGGAGCCTCCACACCAGAAGTAGGCATCTCCGCAACAACGAATGCAGATGCCTCCAACAAATGACAATTACAGAAAAGCACTCCTCAATGGCCTCAACATCAAATCTGTTCACCAGTGGAACCGACAAAGAAGATCAAAATCGGGACAAAAGCAAATCCAAAGATACTCAATATTGGAACTTTACTTGAAGAGGATGAGGAGATGCATCTACAAAAGTTACTGGCATAATACGCAGATGGTTTGGAATTGTTCAAGCAATGGATGACTATGGTTGAGAAGCAAACCGGAAGACAAATCAAGTGCTTGAGGACAGACAATGGTTTGGAATTTTGTGGGGGTGAGTTCAATGAGTTCTTCAAGGAGCAAGGGATTGTGAGACACCGCACAGTCAGAAAAACACCACAGCAAAATGGTGTTGCAGAAAGGATGAACAAAACCATAATGGAGAAGGCACGGTGCATGCACTCCAATGCCGGGTTATACCAAAGCAGTTTTGGGCAGAAGCAGCAAACACATTATCTTATTTAGTGAACAGATCTCCATCGACTGCCATTGAGTGCAAGACTCCAAATGAAATTTGGACAGGTTCGCATGCTAACTATGAAGACTTGAAGATATTCGGATGTCCATCCTATGCTCATGTGAATGAGGGGAAGATAAAGCCTAGAGCAAAGAAGTGTATATTTCTTGGGTATGCAAAGGGCGTGAAAGGTGTCCTTCAGAAAGATCAAACAAGTTTCTTATCAGCAGAGATGTGAAATTTGATGAGCAATCGATGTTGAAGCCAAAGAATGAAGAACTAGATGGAAGAGCTGAAGAGGGTGTTAGTGATAAGGTGGAGCTTGGTGACAAGGTGGAACTTGAGGTGCAAGTTCAAGGAAGCAATGAGACTGTTGTTTATGATGATGATGATCAAGATATTGTGCAAGAACCTGCCCAGGAAGAAGAAACACAATGTCATCAGTACAATCTTGCGAGAGACAGAGAGATGAGGCAAGTCAGACCACCTCAGAGATACGGCCATGCTGATTTGGTTGCATATGCATTTACAGTAGGTAAGAGCATAGATAGGGATGATCCAACAACCTATGAAGAAGCAATCGGTGGTGAAGAATCAGCAGAATGGGGATCATCAGCAATTGAAGAAATTGAGTCTCTTGACAATAATGTCACTTGGGAGATAGTTGCAAGACCAAAAGGGCAGATGATTGTTGGAAGCAAATGGGTCTTCAAGAAGAAACAAGGTACTTCAGATGGTGAAGGAACAAGGTACAAGGAAAGGCTTGTGGCAAAGGGGTTTACGCAAAGAGAAGGCATTGACTAAAATGAGGTATTCTCTCATGTTGTTAAACATAGTTCTATTAGAACATTGCTTTCTATAATTGCTTTGAAATATCTAGAGTTAGAACAACTAGATGTTAAGACTGATTTCCTTCATGCTGATTTGGAAGAGCGTATTTATATGCAACAACCAAAGGGGTTTGAAGTTCCTGGCAAAGAAGACCATGTATGTTTGTTGAAGAAATCTTTGTATGGTTTGAAGCAATCTCCAAGGCAGTGGTATAAACGTTTTGATACGTTTATGGTGGCAAATAGATATGACATGAGTAAGTATGATAGTTGTGTATATCACAGGAAACTCCAAGATGGTTCATTTGTGTATTTACTCTTGTATGTTGATGATATGTTGATTGCTTGCAAAGACATGTCAGAGATACAAAAGATGAAGGAGCAGTTGAGTAGTGAGTTTGAGATGAAGGATTTGGGCGCAGCAAAGAAGATATTGGGCATGGAGATTCATAGAAACCGAGATGAAGGCAAGTTGCATTTGTCCCAGAAGGCTTACATCGAGAAGGTGTTGGAGCGGTTTGGTATGAAAGATGCAAAACCAGTAAGTACTCCTTTGGCAGCTCATTTTAAACTTTCTAAAAAGCAATCACCTCAAACTGCAGATGAAGCAGAGTATATGTCTCAAGTTCCATATGCAAGCGCAGTTGGTAGCATCATGTATGCTATGGTTTGTACAAGGCCGGATATCGCACAAGCTGTGAGTGTGGTAAGTAGATACATGGGAAGTCCCAGGAAGGCTCATTGGCAAGCTGTAAAGTGAATTTTTAAGTATCTAAGGGAAGTACAGATGTTGGTTTAGTGTTTGATAAACACTATGGTGATTCGACAAATGTTGTGGGTTATGTTGATTCGATTATGCAGGTGATCTTGATAGAAGAAGGTCATTGACAGGTTATACTTTTACATTGTGTGGTAGTACTATCAGTTGGAGGTCGGTTTTGCAAAGCACAGTTGCATTGTCTACAACTGAGGCAGAGTACATGGCAGTCGCGGAAGCAGTGAAGGAAGGTATATGGTTGATGGGTTTGGTTGGTGATTTGGGTTTCAAGCAAGAGAATTCAACTTTGTTCTGTGACAGTCAAAGTGCCATTCACTTAACCAAGAACCAGATGTATCATGAGAGAACGAAGCACATCGATGTCAGGTATCATTTTATCAAGGATGCAGTTGAGGAAGGTAGGATAGAGATGCTAAAGGTTCCTACAGCGGATAACCCTACAGACATGTTGACGAAGCCAGTTCCAAGTATCAAGTTTAAGCACTGCTTGGACTTGGTTGGTGTCAACAGGTGTTGAGAGCCCTTGTGGGACTGAGCGAAGACAATGATGATGAGCGGTGATGGTATTCAAGTCAAGGTGGAGATTTGTAAGATATGTCTTGAATAATGGAACTTTCGGCTACTTAACTTTTACCGCTTTACAATAAACAAATCAAGCAAGCTTTCGGCTAGTGGAACAATTATTGCAGCGTGTGGAGCAGCTGTAGTGGATACTAGTGGAGCAGCAGCTGTAGCTACCTTTCTTTCGGTGTAGGCTAGTGGAACAATTATTATGTAGACATTCCTTCATTCGTTTATCCTATATAAGCCATTGTAATTCTCATTGTTAAACATCCCAAATCAGTTCCAAAACAAGAGATAAAGAGAGAGTGTGAGGAAGCCATTGTAGCGCTTGTTCTTAAGAGAGTGTAAGGGAGTGAATCATACTCTTGTAAACTTGTTTTAATCATAGTGCAACGTTATCGTCGTCTTCCAAAGTGGATGTAGATCATCTTGATCGAACCACTATAAATCCTTGTGTTGTGTGTGTGCCTATTTTACTTTTGATTTCATTTTTATTTCAATTCTCTATTGATTGTGCTAGGAAGAGCCGTTGGTCATAACAATAACTTGTTTTCACATTATTGTATCCGGCAATTCTGTTGTGCTGCTTTATATCTGGATAGTTGATCAGTTGCTTGTCGTATCCTAATAAGAATTTCTTCACAGGTGGGATTTCTGTCTATCCCGAGGTAGCGTGATTGAGCACCTTGATGGTCATAACGATATCGTTCCCAAACAGCTGAACAGTGATTGGTGTCCGTGGTCAGACTTGGAACTTTTTTACCTTTTGTACACAATATTATACCACTGTGTTTCATAAAAAATGTCTACCCCAAAATGGCTTGAAGAACTTGTGTACGTGTTAGTAACTAAATGTCTTAGGTTGACATTTTTATCAAGTCTATGGTGAGATAGATAGTGGATGCGCCTTCCTTATCCTCTCTCCTAATTTTCTTTTCTTCTTTTTATGCGCTTTTGAAGGTGGAGGATACGTAATATCTCCAGTGAACCAAGGGAAACAATCAGGTGTTAAACACATGCTTGCCATTGATTGGAAATTCTGGAAGTCTTATGTAATAACATCGTCAGCCAAATCTATAACCATTCGTATGCTTGGTAGAGTTGCGGGTACTTTGTTCTGTTGATTGCATCTACTCATTTGTTCTATAAACTCTCCGGATACAATTCCTTAAAGGAGAAAATTTCTGCTCACTTGTTTTCTCTAATTCTATCTATGATCTTTCAAGTTTAAAGTATCAAACTTACTTTCACATCTCAAAACTTGCGACTCTCACAGTTGTTGGACTAATAGATACTCATTGTAGTATAAGTACGAATTCCTGTCAAACTCACTATACCTTTCCTGCATTTGCAGCATTAAGAGAATTTCTTAGAGCCAAATCTGGAAAATACTCAGATACGACGTCTTTAATGCTGACGAGATATTGGGTTATGCCTCTTACTGAGGAGGAGGAAATTAAAGTTGAAGTGAAAAACCAAGAAGAGAAGGGGGATTAATGGAAGAAGAGTTGGAGAAGTCATCTTCTGTAGCTGTTAGCCTTGGGGACTAACTGATGTGACTGATGAATTTTTTGATGTTCCCGAGCCATCTGATTACCCAATGGAGTACGTATGCATATGGTTGGGGTTCTGACACGAGTAAAAGAAGTGTAAAGTATAGATCAAGCTGAAGCAGTAAAAATGGATTACTGTTCTGCATAAATCGCGAGCAGAGCAGGCGAACTGCAAACAGTTACGTGCAAGTTCTTCATGAATGGTTATATTCTTGCAAAACATGCTGAACTAATTCTTGTTGAAGACATTTTTGTGCACGTCCGTACATGCTCCTAATTATCTCTGAGCAAAACATCTGGTTATGCAGGAATTCATCGACTCATACCAATTTCCCGTTAATTTTTCCAGAATTATTTTATGTATATCCATCCAGAGCACGCAAAAGTCACATCTCCCTAGTAAAGCAAAGGTGAGCCGGTTACAGCAAGGACTTGAATGTAGTAAAGCTCATCACTACATGAATTCTTTCTGAATGTAGTAAAGCTCATGAATTCTTTCTTACTTAGATGCTGCTGCTACTAGTTGGGTTCATGGCTGCTCACATATACCTCAACCAATCATTCTCTTTATTGTTGCATAATCCCGTACCTCCACCACCATCTAGTCTAGTGACTCCCAAAAACTTAGCCATACTAAATCCAATTCTAGTATATCCAACACCCATCCGTTGTTGAAACCTTACTACTCGCATTCCCAACTCCTAAAGACACACAGTCCCCTATACCACCTGCAGGTGTAGAAAATGTCAAATGGATTTAGCATGGGATCAAGCTCAAGCGGTTAAAAAAGGATAACTGTTGGGTCATCCATGGTCTCATAAATCTCGAGCAGGTGAACTGCAAACAGATATGTGCAATTACTTCATGAATGGTCGTATTTTCTTGCTAAATGATGAACTAATGCTTGTTGCTTTCTAGATTTTTCGTGAACGATTAGGTGGAAGCCATATACCCTTTTTAATTCGATAGGCCCCTGATCTAGTTTCCATCTGACATTTTTCATTTCTACAGTTCAAGTACACTACCAAATCCAATTATTTTTGTTAGGCTTGGTATTGATGTGGTTTATTGTAAGCCTTGAATTCATTTTTGTTTCCTCTTACTGTGTCAGTTAGGTCTCGTAAATTCTTTTTGCAATAATTCTTAGTTATCTCTCCCATTATATAGACTTCGATTACACACATTTGATATTTTGAGCTGAGTTTAACTCGGTTACATATTTATCGAAATATGTGTTGGTAAACTTTCGCTTTAACCAAGTTCATCTTATATTCTTGACGAAAGTCAAAAGATGATCATGTGAAAATCGCCTGGTAACATCTTATATGATTTGAGTGAGACAGTCATTTGATGTAGACTCAGAATGTTTTGTATTGATCATTCGATCACTTGAAAATTGCATTGAAGCTAATAGTTTCTGTGAGACACCTATTATCGTCTTCTAAGAATGTTTCAATTATTGAAATGGGAGTTTAGAACTATTAACCATGATTGGATATAGCATAATATGCGTACTTGTATGCTAACTATTGCAGGTTATTCCAAGTCTGGGAACCATAGTATGCATACCCATATGCATACTCATTGGTTTAATGAAAGTCCGGGAACTTAGTATGCATATCCGTATGCATACTTGCGTAAAGTTCATGTCCGCAAATTTCAACTGAGTTTGGAAGGTATGCAGACTCGTTCATATACTGGCGAACCCAATCTTAGTCCGGTCACTTAGGTATGCGTACCTGTTTGCATACTTGAGTAAGTTATGTTCTAAAATCGGTTTGTTCATGAACTAATACATTTATATATAATAAGGGATGCAATCTTTTGCAAATCGTTGCTATAATGTTCATGAATTGATTTGAGTGAATCAAAATCGATTTTTCTTCAATTTTTTCTTGTATACTTCTATGAGAATATAAACAACTGAACAACTCTAAAAACCAGATTACTGTTGTAGCAGTGGGAGGCCGACCAAAAAAAGATGACTGATAAAAAGTTTAATGTATTATTGTGATTACGAGTTTCGAACTAGAATTCCGGTATTATCACCGGGTGGCTTTTATTATAGAAAAAATAATAAGAAAAAAAGTTTTTATTAAAAAAATTAACGAATGTTGTTCCCTATACATTCTAAAAAGAGCCCAAATACAATTGGGTCGGTTTCACAGTGTACAAATGCCTCATACATATGAGATGGTGGTGACCCTAGTTAGTAAGTTCGCAAATGATTCGCGAATTATTCCATATCACGAATTTTACCGTCTTATTCGCCTACGTTTGCAACTTTGAACCCAAGAAGGGTATTATATGGAATTCCCGGATTATTCACGAATCGTTCACGAACTTTATGTATCCCGAATAATACGCCTGCTTAATTCGCCATAAATTCTTTAGCTTTTACGTTTTCAAAGGCCCCACTTTTTGGGCTTTACTGCCTCCCGAGCATACACATCCCACTATTAGACATTGTTATAACTTTTATAAAACAAAAATGACTGAAGAGATTTTAAGGTGACGGTGAGAGAGATCTCAAACTCACTAACCAAGCATCTAAACCACTATACCACGTCCTCTTGGATGACCAACGTTGTATATATTATTAATATCATCATATTAAGTTTATTTTTTCATTAAATAACTCACAAATATGCATAAAAATTAGTTTATGTCCTTATAAATACCAATTATATTTATTATATATAGATACCGATTTTTCAGAGCCGGAATCACATTTATAATCAAATTATAAACGTATGTATGCCGTTCCGAATTATCGATTTAATCACGTCCCGTTGACCGAATTTGGGTTTTAAAAAACCGTATAATACTCGTACATTTGTCGTTCCGTTCGTTTGTCGAATCCCAAATTGTTAACTAGGGAGGTGACCCCTAAAATACTAATGTTCACTACACCCAGACGTCCACCAAGACACCTAACAGTTTGACACAAAATGCACAGACGAGTAACATGTGTCAAGGGCTGTTTTGGTAGTTTTATTTTCAATTACAAAACCTAACCTAAAACGGAGTAAAACTTAATCTTGTCGTTCTCTTTATCATGTCTCCACGGCTCCGCATCCTTAATATTTAATGAAAAAATATCATTGAAGATATATGTTCGGAAGATGAAAATTTCATAAGATGTTAAGTTGTTGACGGAGAACAAAGTCATCAATCAATTTGAGTCATGTCAGTGAGTTGTATGCATCAACTTCATCTTCTTCACCTATTTTATTTTCCTTTTTGCTTAGTTTTTAGTCTATGTTAATGCAATTAATCGAATTAGATCAAACAATTCCTCATTTTGGAGTATGGGTTTGTTGTAATTATAAAAAAAACTGAAGCAGAAATTGTTCTAATTTTCTCAAATTGAGTTTTAATTTTTTCAATTTCATGAAAAATAAAAAATTATCATCATTCATAATTCTTCAATTCGATCGATTCTAATTGATATGATAGATATTGTAAATAACTTTGAGTTGTTAATTGGTTTGTTCGATTATATATGAATGAAATTTGCAATCAATTTGATTTATTATCTGAAGATTGGCCTCAATTTTATGAAATTGGTAAATAAAATGTTTCAATTTTAATTTTCTGGGTCATTTGTTATGTCTGACATCCTGCATTATTTTGATCGTATAGAAGGCCTCCTTAACAGTCGGCCGACTAGTTTCATTTGAGTCATTTGAACTAGTTATGGTTAAGATGAATAAGTTTGATATGAAATCATTCATATGGATAACTCCGGTTAACTATTGTTGAGCCAACAAGGTGCACACGTTTAGTTATGATTACTCTTATCTAAATGAAGTCACTTTCCATTTGTGTGTAACAATATAAGTTTGATCTAACGGTTGAAAGATATTTGCTTGAGTCGAATCAGGTTTTCATCTAACTGTGAATATTGAATGATTTGTTACGAAGGTAACATTGGTTACAGACCCTGATTTGAAGACTATATAAGGCAGAACTCTAGCAACTAGGAAACCTAATCCCCACACCTCCTGTGTGATACTAGTTGTGACTAGAGTCGATTCTCCTTTAACCTTAGGTTTTTTACAAAACCCTATAGGTTAACGACTTGAAGACTTCATTGGGATTGTGAAGCTAGACCCAACTATTTTCTATGTAGTTGCGTGTTCCGATCTAGCTGTTTTCTATCGTGATTGAGTACTATCTTCTCTAAGATTTGCTCGATATTTAATCTCTGATAGGCAAGATAAAAAGTAGTCACAAACATCTTCGTCTCATCGTTTGTGATTCCACAATATCTTGTTTTGCTACCATACAATTAAGATTATTATGAGGTGATTCATATTACTAAGATGTTCTTCGGGAATATAAGTCCAGTGTATCAATTGGTTCATGTTCACCTTGATTCATCAAAAGACAAAATAAAACTTCTAGTTATTTCTGTGGGAGACAGATTTATCTATTTAGTAGACTTTTCTATGTGACACATATTTTATCAAGTCTTCGAATTTGGGTCGTAGCAACTCTTAGTTGTGGGTGAGATCATCTAAGGGAATCGAGTGCATAAAGTCCTATTGCGATTCAAATACGTAAGGAACGCGATTGTACCTTGATCAGTGCAATATTGGTTAGGGCTCAACTACATTCTAGTCCGAAGTTAACTTGGAGTAGGCTAGTCTCTATAGCAGCTTCATACAGTGTGGTCTGGATTAGGTATCAGAGTTTCTCTACATTCGGTTTCCTCGTTAACAAAATTTCTGGTGTCTGTGTTATTTCTTTTCCGCATTATATTTTTTTATATAATTAAAATATCACAGGTTGTGTGTAGTTCAATCAATTAGATAATCCAACCTTTGGTTGTTGATATAAATTGATTGACACTTGAACATTAGTATTTGGTACCGTTCAAGTTGTTTCACATATTAATCAGGCTCGCGGGTTTCTATATGTTTGATTTGCTGATTACATTGTGAAACAGAGATACAACTCTTGGATATAATTCCTTTAATTGAGTTTGACTATCTAGTAGATTCTCTTGGAATTATATTGGAGTTTCTCCACACAGACTGCCTGAACGAAATATTGGTGAGGTTTTTACACCCCCGTTTTATCAGTTCTATATATACGTAAAGGAACATAACTTTCCAAATGAGTCTTATATATATCAAAATTTACAGACCTCATTAATCCTTAAGGGTAGGTTTGACCACTTGTTCATAATCTAAACAAATCGTTCTCTATTTAATGTTAGCTTCTAAACTATAATATAATTGGTTTAACATATGCATTTAATTTCATAATATATTAACACAATAATAAAATGAATCAATTAACCAAATAAATCGTTTAGTTCTTGATCGCTTTTAGTGATTAAGATTTATCTCACAACCCAATCTGATTTTAAACTAATCAAGTTAACTATCTGGCACTAAGTATTATCCATTGTCTCCCATATAAAATCTAATTGTGAGCTTTAATACCAACTTGTGACGCCCAACCTAATCACCTGCTTATCTAATAGGATTACAACATAATTGAAGCATCAAAGAAGAGAAGAATTTGTTGACAAAGTCTACACTAAGCTGAATACAACTTTCTCTGACATCCTAAGCAAGGAGGGAGCAAAGCCGGGCTTTCCATACCCTAGCACTAGGGAAATCAGCCGTATAAAATGAAGGAGGCTAAGTTGTACTGCGCATACCACCAATTTTACGGACATACCACAGATACTTGCTACCACTTACGAAGTGTCATCCAGAGATTCATCGACGAAGGTAAGTTCATGGAATACGTGAAGCTACAACTAGAGGATACCGAGGAGGCACCAAAGAAAAGGGTAACGCTACCTCATTACGGCAAATACACCAACATGATTACCTTCTCCAGCGGAAGTCAGGAAGAAATGCTAGAAGACATACTAGAGTTAGCTCGAAACAGAAAGAAGGTCGAATCCCATAAGGTGTTCAAGATAAGAGGACCACCTTCCAGTACTTGGGAAGAATATATGGCCACGCCATTAACATTCTCAACAATGGACGTCAACCATGAGGTTGAGATGCACAATGATCCACTAGTGATCACTCTTGTAATCCATGGATGCAATATTACGAAGGTCCTCGTTGAAGGGGGAAGTTCGTTAAATGTGTTATTTTACGAACCCTACCTACGCATGGGTTTTACAGCGGAGCAGATGGATTCTTCCATTTGCACAATATACGTCTTTAATGGAGCGGTCTCTAGACAAAAATGAGAAATTGTTTTACAGGTACACGCAGGACCCCTAGTAACCAACACACGCTTCTGCGTGGTGGAAGCACCTTCGCCCTACAATGTCATCATGGGCAGTGTCACACCTTCAAACGCCCTAGGAATTTTCTGCGAAAGTGTAACCCGTAAGCACAATGGTTATGTGAATAAAGCTTCACCCACTTGTACTTCAGCCTTATAAAATTGCACCTTTGCAAACAGCCAACACTTCAGGTTAACAGCGAAGTATTTATATCCTTCTTTCACTTCTCTAAACTCATCAAATGCACCCCATAATTCACTAAATTCATTCCATACTTTACCAACAACAATCAGCCAACCAAGAACACTTAGAACATAACACAATCAACTCATTTTATTTCATCAAAGGGAAGAAATATATAACTTGCCCACTTGGGGACTTACACAGACTTGTTCACTCCTTGAACCAAGTCTAAGTCTTACAAAAACTCTCATATTCACTCACATATGCAAACTTCACTCTCACATATGTTAGGCTAACTCTCACACAGGCTAGCTACCGAATTTCCCATGCCTTAGGACTATTTATACAGCAGCTTCGCTTGGACAAACCGTGTACAACCGTTGCACACGCATGGGACAGCCATCTGTCCCATGGAGCAGTTCTGTAACCTCCAATAACCGTGCCAACTGACCAGTTCTCTTCTAACTGACGCCAATCATCCCACACTTGTTCTATTGCAGTTAGAACTCTTTCTCCCACGTTTATATACTCCTTTATAACTTTTCTACTTCATCACGCGTCATTGGCATGCTTGTGAAGCTCGTAACCAACTTGTAATTGTCACTTGAGTTGTATTGCACCACTTGTTGCGCCATACTGAATTCTTCCACGCTCCAATATGCAGCCCTCTTGGCCCTATATTTTTATTACTCTAAGCTAATGCATGGACACTCTTCAAGATTTACTTGTCGAGGCCAACTCCTTAAGATCACTCTAGTTTACTCATGCGTCACATATACTTCACTTCGCCAATTAGCTTGACAACAGCAATGCAAATCTTGCATTACTAACTTGTTTGCATTGTTCAAGCTTTGGACAACCTTGAAATAATGTCATAGACCTACTCTTGATGTATTTCACTTTTGCATCATCCTTGAGTTTGGGCCAACTCAACTTCACGGATATGCCTCAAATGCCAACATCGCATGTTGCATCTATCACTTTGGCCATGTCTTGCCTTTCCTTAATGAAGCTTCATTGTGTCGGTCAATAAGCTTCATTCCTTAGCCAAATATCTTTACAATGTAGTGCTACACTTGCACTACATTGGCCCTGTGGGTTTATGCCATTCTCAGCACTTAACAGTCTATACAGTAATACCGCTATTATGGCTTTGCAATGCGCTATTATGGCTTTCAAATTGGCTGCCATGGCTGCATACTGACTTGGCCTTCAACTCTGTGATGCATAATCATCATGCGACACTTGAAGCACCATAATAGACTTCCCCCACTCGTTGAACGCAACCAAGTATTCTCAACATACTCGTTCTTCGGCCTTGTACACTTCTGAGCCACTCAGAATTCAGCAAATTTGTTTGGCTTTCCTTCTTGCCAAAGCTTTATGCCTAGTAACACATGCCATCACTTAGCTTTACTTCTTTGCTATTGATCCTACTGTCTTGCACTGTTGTTTTCACATTGCGCATACGTTCCAACTCCCACTACAACCGTATATCAACACCCAAATGCAATTTCGAAATTCTTCTTGCCAATTCCCTGAATTGTACTTGAACTTCGCATAAATCATTTGCGCCTAAGTGTACGCACTAGATGATTCTTCTCTATCTGATCACAATGATCATTTCCATCGCTTCCCGACTTTTCCTCTTGCATCTCACTCAACGTGACAAGGACTTATAAACGACTTGGATTCATTTTCAATCAGTTTTGTCGATTACTTCACCGTTGAACTGTTGTTCTCCACGCTCCTCATTAAGCACATCACAAAGTGAATAGGGTTCTCTTTGCATTAGATACCCTAATTCACACTTCATGCCTCGCCAAACTCAGATTATGCAAGCATCATTCAAGAACTCATTTCTTTGGATGTGGCTACCAAGTATAAACTTTATACTTATGCCATCTTACATACCCGTACTAGAATGGTGAGTTTTATTTGCTTAGCTTCCATGCAACAAAACTATTGAGTTGCACAACCCATTTAAAACTGTTACTAACTATCTCTTTGGACATATCATTAGATAACCCTTTAGTTGTCCATATGCTATGCCTTCAAAGCCAATATGTCTCCAAATACTTCTTTGAACTGCATTTCTAATTTCCTGGAAAGTGTGTGTGTCTTTCTCTAAGGCCATGAGTTCTACCCAACTCATGCTTGTTGATAAAATGATTTCTTACTTGCTGCATCGCTTGTACTGTCGTTGCTCATCTGCCGTCGTGCCATTTTGCAATCCTCAAACAACAACATCATTTCTATGTCAACTAGGACCCCTGTCCTATGCTTTGCTTATTATCTTTCAACTTGTCTTGCTATTTCATACGTTAGTCTAAGTATGCTACTTGAAGCATCTCCCCATGAACTAGCTTTACATCGTAAATAAAGAGGAAAGACTTTATAAACGAAAACACCCTCATTCATTACTTCTCTTACATAACAAGACCATGTACCATTACATGATTGATCATCCACTTGATCACTTTTGGAAAGCTAAAACTTCATTAACAAAGAAACTTGCTTATACCAAAGCAAAGTATATACAAACTTGAAGACTTAAATAAAGGTTTGTACAACCAAACTCTACACACAGAGTTTGCAACCACTGTCAAACTAAGCTATGCCAAACAAGATCAGAAAATACCACATTTTCTGCACTAAGTGTTGCTAAAGGAGACAACAAGACACCTTTTTGTTTATAACTTAGTTTCTACTCTTGTCGGAGTGCGCAACAACTTCGCTGCGTGGTCTCTTCCTTGAGCCCTCGCTTCGGCCTTCACGAGTCTTGCTAGAATGACTCCCATAGCCATCCCCAACTAATGCATTGAGTTGTGCTTTGAGTGGATAGCTTCTTGTGAAAGGCAAACCTTTGCAAATGAAACATCCCCTATACTTCCGAGATGAATTGAATAATTCATCTTCCTTTGGTTCATGCTTACGCTTGCTGCCTACAGATTTTTCATTCCTTTCGGATTCACCTTCACAGCTTCGCACATCTTCAGTCGTTGTTCAACTAGTAAGCCCTCTTACCGCTTGAATAGACATCTGGATACTCTAGATTTTACGCCTCTTAAGTTCAGCAATTACACTCGAACTTGCGCCAGCCAAAAATTGGAACATCTGATCTTCTTCACTCATGCCACGTACTTCTTGCACCAATGCAAGAAAGTTTTCAGCATAGGCCTGTGGTGTACTCGTCATTTTTAGCCTACGTAAACTTTCTCTTGCATACCAAGCACCATTGCTTGTCCAGAACTGACATCTCAGTCCATCTTTCATGTCATTCCATGACATAGGATTGGCATAACCAGCCGCTTCATCTTCTTGCATCATAGTTCTCCACCAAACCTTTGCATCACCACCAAGGTAATTGCCTGCGAGAGTTACTTTTTGTTCTTCCCTAGTTCCATTTTCTTCAAAGTATGTCTCAATGTCATACAGGAAATTCTCAATTTTTCTAGCATTTCTGGAACCTGCGTAAATTCTTGGCTCGGAGACTTGATTTGAGCTTTCTCCATGCACGTTTTCCCCTACAAACATGATGTTACTGATTAACCCGTGAATGCCTGCCACTTCCTCTGACATTTGCTTCGCATGGTTTGTTAGTATGGTCTTTATGTCACTAAATTGCACCTTCAATTCAGTCACTTCATCATTGGTTTCACAATTCAACAAGGTTGCATCAGATACCTTGTCCTCGACTGCACCTACCCTTTCGTCAAATTATTTAAACCAATCTCATGTTCTTCCTTGAAGTAGGTCTAGCCTGCCCTTATCTTCAGAAACAAGAGTATTTTCAAGGCTATCACAGTCCATGTCTATGGCCAAATCACCAAGATTGCCAAACTCTTCAAGTTGATCAAACGTACCCGGTAGTTCTTCGTCGATCATCAAGCCATTAGAACTCATTTCTAATGCAATATTCTAAAAATAATGTGCCACTTACTTGCTCACAGGAAAGTATCTTTAGAGGGAAAGAAGTACTAGTGTATTATCCAACAAATACACTCGAATTGTGCACCAAACATAGCTCTGATACCCGAATTGTCACACCTTCAAACGCCCTAGGAATTTTCTGCGAAAGTGTAACCCAGCAGCAAAATGGTTCTGTGAATAAAGCTTCACCCACTTGCACTTCAGCCTTATAAGTTTGCACCTTTGCAAACAGCCAACACTCCAGGTTAACAGCGGAAGTCTTTATAGCATTCTTTCACTTCTCTAAACTCATCAAATGCACCCCATAATGCACTCAATTCATGCCGTACTTTACTAACAACAATCAGCCAACCTAGAACACTTAGAACATGACACAATCAACTCCTTTTATTGCATCAAAGGTAATAAATACAAAACTTTCCCACTTGGGGACTTACACATACTTGTTCACTCCTTGAACCAAGTCTAAGTCTTACAAAAACTCTCTTATTCACTCACAAATGCAAACTTCACTCTCACATATGTTAGGCTAACTCTCACACAGGCTAGCTACCGAATTTCCCATGCCTTAGGACTATTTATACAGCAACTTCGCTTGGAAAAACCGTGTACAACCGTTGCACACGCATGGGACAGCCATCTGTCCCATGGAGCAGTTCTGTAACCGCCAATAACTGTGCCAACTGACCAGTTCTCTTCTAACTGACGCCAATCATCCCACACCTATTCTATTGCAGTTAGAACTCTTTCTCTCACGTTTATAAACTCCTTTATAACCGTTCTACTTCATCCCGCGTCATTGGAATGCTTGTGAAGCTCGTAACCAACTTGTAATTGTTACTTGAGATGTATTGCGCCACTTGTTGCGCGATACTGAATTCTTCCACGCTCCAACGTTCATCCCTCTTGGCCCTACATTTTTATTACTCTAAGATAATGCACGGACACTCTTCAGGCTTTACTTTTCGAGGCCAACTCCTTAATCTCACTCTAGTTTACTCATGCGTCACATATACTTCACTTCTCCAATTAGCTTGACAACAGGAATGCAACTCTTTCATTACTAACGTGTTTGTATTGTTCAAGATTTGGCCAACCTTGAACTAATTCCATAGATCTACTCTTGATCTATTTCACTCTTGCATCATCCTTGAGTTTGGGCCAACTTAACTTCACGGATATGCCTCAAATGCCAACATCGCATGTTGCATCTATCACTTTGTCCATGTCTTTCCTTTCCTTAATGAAGCTTCAATGTGTCGGTCAATAAGTTTCATTCCTTAGCCAAATGTCTTTACAATGTAGTGCTACACTTGCACTACATTGGCCCTGTGGTTTTATGCCATTCTCATCACTTAACAGTTTATACACTAATACCGCTATTATGGCTTCGCAATGCGCTATTATGGCTTTTCAATTGGCCGCTATGGCTGCATACTCACTTGGCCTGCAACTCTGTGATGCATAATCATCATGCGGCACTTGCAGATCCGTAATAGGCAGGCTATAGGTCTATCGATTGCGATGAACAGCTTCGACATACCACTAGTACCTACGCTTTCCTACACCTATGGGTGAAATGGAAATCAAAGGAGACCAGCAAGATGTAACGCTATGCAACCTGGCAAAGGTCAGACTCAACGAACAGAGAACTGCGGCTCAGCAGCAGGAAAGAAAGAAACGCAAAGCAAGCAGCAAAAAAGTGCAGGACGGAGCCTCCTTGGTACCCAAAGGAGCCTCCACACCAGAAGTAGGCATCTCCGCAAAAACGAATTCAGATGCCTCCAACAAATGACAATTACAGAAAAGCACTCCTCAATGGCCTCAACATCAAATCTGTTCACCAGTGGAACCGACAAAGAAGATCAAAATCGGGACAAAAGCAAATCCAAAGATACTCAATATTGGAACTTTACTTGAAGAGGATGAGGAGATGCAGATACAAAAGTTACTGGCATAATACGCAGATGTCTTCGCATGGTCAATGGAAGACATTCCAGGAATTGACCCGAATTTGGTCTCATACCACCTTCGGTTAAAACCGGAGATACCACCATTCAAACAGCGTGTACGAAAAGTGGCGGACATCTACCACGAAGGGGTGAAAAAGGATTTGCAAAACTTACTCACAGTAGGATTCATACGAGAAGTCAAATATCCCAGATGTATATCCAACATGGTCATCGTTACTAAAAATAACGGAGGCATACGCATTAGCATCAACTTTAGAAATCTCAACAAGGCGTTCCCTAAATACAGCTACCCGCTGCCAAACATTGACCAACTGGTCAATGCAACCGAAGACCATCGAAAACTATCCTTTATGGATGGATACTCAGGCTACAACCAAATAGATCTTGCAGAAGAATACCAGGAGAATACTGCGTTCTTTACCCCACGAGGCATGTATTGCAATACAAGGATGCCGACTAAAGAACTCAGGGGAAACATACCAATGATTAGTAGACAAAATCTTCAAACCATGGATAGGCAAAATACTGGAGGTCTAGATGGACGACATGCTTGTCAAAAGCAAAGAAGAAAAAGACCATCTCTCACACCTAAGGGAGATATTTGAAGTCATGAGGAACTTTCACATGAAGGTGAACCCGGAGAAATGCACGTTCGGAGTTACCTCATGAAAATTCCGGGGATATCTAGTAACTCGGCGAGGAATAGAAGTAGACCCAGAAAGGGTCAGAGCTATAATGGAGATGCTATCAACGCAAAATCTAAAAGGAGTACAAAAGAAAAATGGAATTTTAGCTTCCATGGGAAGATTCATAGCAAGATCATCGGATAAATGCAAAGAATTTTTCCATAACTAAGGAAAGGAAACAGGTTCATGTGGACAACAGAATGCGAACAAGCCTTTCACAAGATCAAAGAATACTTGGTGTCCGTACCCATCCTACAGAAACCAGAACCAGGTGAGATACTTACCCTATACCTAGCAGCAACAAGCTACGTTGTGAGCACAATACTGGTACGAAACCAAGGACAAGTAGAAAATCCCGTGTACTATATCAGCAAGACACTCAGTTCAGCGAAGCGTAATTACACCAAGGTGGAACAACTCATATATGCCTTAGTAGTGGAAACACAGAAGCTAAGGATATATTTTGATGCACACACCATCCGTGATTTTACAAAGTCTCAGATAAGTCAAATTCTCGACAGCACGGAGAAAATTAGAAGAGTGTCAAAATAGAATGCCATGATCAAACAGTTTCACGTAATCTTCGAAACCAGGAAAGCGGAGAAGTAACAAATCTTAGCAGACTTATTAACGGACCTACCTCTGAATGATAAAGCGGAGATAGACGGCATCCCAGGAATGGCGGAAGAAAAACTGAACCTAGAAGACCTCTTGGAGCCACAAAACTCACGAAGGTGGGAAATATTCGTAGATGGCTCCTCCAACAGAGAAGGCGCATGCATAAGGATTGTGATAACAACCCCCACCGGAGATAGACTCATCCACATATTCAGGTTAGAATTCGATCAATACACTAACAAAATCAAGGAGTATGAGGCTGTCATACATGGCCTATGCCTAGCACAGGAGCTGGGCCTATCAGATATTCGTTTGACTAGTGACTCTCAATTGGTCATTAGACAAATAGAGCTCAAATACCAAATCCTGGATCCAATACTGTCTTCGTACCTAAAGCTAGCACAGGAGCATGCATCAAAGATCAACAAGGTCACATTCAGGCATGTCTGTCGAAAAGATAACAGACACGTAGATGCCTTAGCATTCATATCATAAATGATAAGGGACAGAAACACCACCTCCGTCCAAATTGGGAGAATTTATGAACCTTCGATAGAATGACTAACCTCAGTAGAAGAAACCTTGGTCGTCCAGACCAGGGGCATGAGAGAATCAGAGAAAGAAAAAGAAGATTAAAGAATGAAAAAGACGTACAACGAAGCCTACAAGTCTAACGAAGATCAATCAATATCAGACAGAAGCGAAGAAGGTGATCTAGAAGATGATTGGAGAATTCCAATCCACCAGTACCTTGACAAAGGTACCCTACCTGTAGATATCAAAGAATCTCAAAAAATCGAGTCAAAGGAAGGAATGTACAGCCTACGGGATGGGATACTATACAGAAGGTCATTCCTTGGACCTTTGATGTGGTGCCTCTCACAAACCCAAGGTAAAAGAATTCTACATGATATACACAGCGAAGAAGCTGGAAATCACAGCGGAAGAATATCTCGTGCAATCAAAGACAAAATGCAAGGATATTGTTGGCTAATCATGGACGAAGACGCAAAGAAGGTAGCAAGGCATTGCGAAAGATGCCAATGCTTTTCCAGGAAGATTAAAGTGCCAGCAACGGAGCTTAACTCTGTCATCAGCCCATGGCCATTTTCCAAATGGGAAGTTGACATTATTGGACCCTTGATAGAGGGAACATCAAAAATAATGTACCTCATAGTAGTTACGGACTATTTCACCAAATGGGTGGAAGCAATGGCTTTGGCAAGGATTAGGGATACAACTATCTTTAAATTCTTGTTTGAGAAAATTATTTGCAGGTTCGGGATACCGACGGACAGAGTCTCTGACAATAGCAAGCAGCTGGAAGGAAAGAACATAGACACGCTGTTTAACGCTTTGAACATCTAGAAAAACAAGTCTACTCCGATATACCATAAGAGCAATGGACAAGCGGAGGCCACTAACAAGACGATAGCAATGAACTTGATAAATAAGATGGGAGCATACAAGAAAATATGGTACGAGCAGCTGCACAACGTCCTGTGGGCCTACCGTACCACAAGAACGAAAAACGGAGCCAAAGCAGTCATCCCAACGGATATAATGTTGCCAACAACGAAAAATGGAGGCATGGGAAAAGAACCTAATAACGGATCTTATGCTAGAAAAGCTGGACGACCTCGAAGAAAGGCGTGAAGTGGCTTTGCAAAGGATGGTGAACTACCAGCGAAGGCTATATAATACAACAAATGGGTAATTCCTAGAAACTTTGTGGTTGAAGAATACGTACTACGTCAAACACCACCATATCAAAAGAACAAATAATGGGGAAAATTATATGCAGCATGGGACGAACCCTACATCATATACGACATTGACGGGAAGGGTTCATACTACCTATGGAACCTAAAAGGAGAAATATTGCAACTCCCTTGGAATGCAATGTACCTAAAAAAGTATTGTCCGTAAGTGAATGGTTATCACTCAAGAGAAGAAAGGAAGGGGTGACAACCAACCATGTTCTATCCCTGATCGATGGTAGTGCAAACTTAACTAATCAATGAATGAAACTTTTTTCTAAGAAAAGTACGTGTTGTTTAAAATACAATTTGGGTTAGAAATTACACCCACCCTCCGTCATAATTGACGATAAGGCAAGGCACGACATAATTGCGCATAAGTCAATCTCGGATCCTAAGGGAGAAGGTATCTCTATTAAAGGCAGAAGTAAGCAATATATCCAATAAAGAGAGATACCTTGTCGAAAGTAAAGAAGTCATCGCTGAACACGTAGGGTTACAAGAAAATATTTCCCCACGTAGGGACCTTCGCCGCCACGGTACCTTCTGATCAAAGGATATCCTGGTAGGATGTTGAATGCTCCACCAAGGTTAAACAAAACCTTAGCACCTTATGATGACAAGAATGTGCGAATAACTAGGCACAATACGTCTACATACTTTCATTCAACAATGAAGGTACCATAACAAAGTATTACCAAAACACGACTAATATGTCTTAAAAGTTGCAGATGACAAAGTTTTAGAATGTAACGAAGGGTATTTCAGAGAAAGGAGACATCAAAGGCCCCTCAGCTAGGGGAAAATACAACAAAAGAGTTCAATTGAAAATGAAATAGAAATAGCATAATCAAGGGTAAAGAAGACGTGGAAAGACGAATCCCTCAGCCTGAAGCTCAGCCTTAGCAAAAGCATTATTGATGTAATCAATGGAGAAACGCTCATATTGCGCCTTCATCCGAGAATCTTGAGCCTACGAATCCAAAGTCGACTTCTGACGAAGCTCCACCACCTAAGCACTAAGATGATCATTAGCTTGCTGAAGTGACTCAGCTTTGAGCTTAGCCGCAGCATTAAATTGGAGAGATATTTCCAACGCAGATATATGACCCTCAAGGCGATTAATCATGGCGTTTACACCTACCAACTTCTCCTGAAGACCTGCGGATGCAAAGGGTATCAGCGACAAGAAAGGAAGATATAGACACGAAGGATGCTACGGAAAAATAAAAGTCCTAATCTACCTCCAGCATGGCTAAGGGATTCTTCTAGACTATGTTGAGCTTCAGCAAGGGTCACCTCATCTGCCTCAATATCTTCCTCAAGGGTATCCTTTTTTGACCGAAGATCATCAACATCTATCCGGAGCGAAGCATTCTGAGAGGACAAAGCTTGGTACACACTTTTTAACTCCTCAAACCTTTTTACTAAGGATACATAAGACATGGAAGAAGACTCGGAGCCCGCATCAACAAGTTTGTTCTTAAGAGAACGAACCTCAGAAGCCAAGACATTGCGCTCCGCAGTCACCTTAGCTAAGGAAGCACAAGAATCTTCAAAATCGGCATGATATTTCTTTCGGATAATATCTTAGGCTGAGAGACATTTGTCGACTAAGGAAATATCCTCTTTTTCTTTAAAATGAGACTTTCCTTCCAACTAAGGGCTTCATCATGCTATTTACGAAGCAAAGCCATCTTCTTTACTAAGTCCGCATTATGAGAAGATTCCAGGGAGAGTTGAACCTCATTATGGACAGTTACATTCATCAACCTATCAGACTTCTTTTTGTAATACCAAATATCTGAAGTTAACTTGGCCCCTCGATCTTAGAGATATCTAAGTTCACTAAAGCCACCAGCTGGAAGACGAAGGTTGGCTCAGGATTATGCATCCCGCAAAAGTAAATAAAAAGCTAAGGAGAAGAAGAAACAAACCTATGGCTTTGGAGGACTAAGTGGCTAAAGCAGCATCAGCAGCCCTACGACCATCCTCAACAACCTTGTAAGAATTATTAGCCCTCCAAAGATCCAACAAGCAATCTTCCATAGACCTATGCGTCTTCCTCAAATTATCTTCCAGCGAAGCTATCTTAGACACAGAAGCTGCGTCACTTGACAAAGGATGCTTTGCAAAAGAAAGTGCATACTGTTGGTGAGCACATTCCAATAAGGCACTCAAATGAGTACACTTAGACTTATAAACCTTGAATAAGGTATATCTAACATCGATCTGCTTACAAAGATGCAAACAAAAGAGCGTAAGAGCAGACGAATGATCAAATTAAGAAGAAAAAACCCTAATGTAAGAATCACTTACTGAGAATGCTGAAAGACGATGAAGAAAGGTGGCATAGGCATCTATGAAATCTTCCATATCTTGGATTCTACCCCTGAGGATCTCACTAAAGCTTTGACTAGAGCGTAGACATCAGGGTCAAAGAACAAGTCCTTAGACGCGCGGTACTGCGCAGTCAGCACATCCAACTGCGAAGCTACTTTAATAAAACTATCAAGATGATGGTGATCAACTCCAACAGAGAAGGGACCTTTTTAATCCCGGAGGACAGCTTCAAGAATAGCATCATCAGATCTACCTAAGCTCAAGCTCTCCAGCAGCTTACTATGGCTAGATTCGGCACCAGCATGAGGCACGACTACCGAACCATCACCACGACAAAGAGAAGGCATGGTGGACAATCTAGGAATTGAAGAAAGGCCTCGAGAATTACTCAAATCCATGTCACCAGCAGAAGGAAGATTGCCTAGTACGGTCCAGTCTGTTAAGGAAGGGGGAGGTCCAACATCTTTTCTAGAAAGGGCATTACAAACAGACTGAGCACTCCTTAGTGAAGTAGGAGCAACGTTGAAGTAGAAGCTAGCTAGTGAAATCACAACCTTCTTCTTCGGCTGCGAATCCAAATTACCATCCTTCGTCGTAGGTATAACAACCTTGGGAAATGAACCACTTGATTGAAGAAAGGTGAAATAAGACGAAGGAAGACTCTTCGAATCCACAATAGCAGCTCCAACAGCGGCATAAGTAGCAGGCAAGGCTACGCTAGGTGCAGAAAATGAAGGCATCTTCAAAGACAGCGTAGGAACAGGGGCTTGAACAATAACAAGCTCGACCAACTGGGCAACATAACCAACAAGAAGGTTCCCACCATCAACTGAATCATCCAAATGAGGGCTAAGGCCAGTATCCTCGATATCCTCCATGTCCTCGTCACGTGGTGCTCCGCCAGCATACTTAGATGATAGACACATTTTTGTGTCTAAATTGTCCTCAATGTCTCTATTGTTGGTGCAGGATTTTGTACTTATTTTGGTGTTTTTATGTTTGTGTAAGTCTTTTTGGAGAAATACACTTGTGAGTAAAACGTTGCTCAAAAATTTCTTTTTGGACCCCCGGAGGAGATTTGCTAAACAGACCCCCTTTACGCATAAGGGGAATCTCAATTAATAAGGGGCACCTTCTTTACTATTTTCACCCCAGGGCGCCATTTGCTAAATGCACCCCATTACTAGTTAGGGGGGGGTCATCTTCATCGTTTGAATTTAGAAAAATGGCGGGAAAATTCCATGCAACCTGCGTATTTTGTGAAATTGGTTTTGGACGAGATTCTAGGGGACTCATTCACGGGAATGAATCGGTATCACCTTGATGCATCGAAACAGGAGTGGTAATGACTTTGGTTACATGATATAATGGAAGATTTTCTTTCCTTTTCAAAATAGGGAATGAGGAAATACTCGAGTCACTCAAGTTTCTTTAGGTGTTTACTATTGGCAGTTACGTGGATAAAATGAGAGAAAATATTTTCTGAAGATTTAATTCTATCTCTATTGGAGTTTGACAGCTAACAGGAGACGCGTGGGAAGTAAACAGAGTACATGAGAGGTTCACGGGATTCTGTGGAGTTTGTTTGAGGATATTACAAGTGTAGATAGTCCATGCATGAGTTCTAGTCGGTCTGGAAGTTTTGAAAAACGATTTAAAGTGTGTTATTTACATGTACATGCGTGCAGCAGATAAAAACGGAATATTATTTTCGTGTCTCTCTGAGAAAGGAAACAAGATCACCGAGGAATTATTGTTGTGATTGGAAGGGCCTGTTGAGTATAAATGAGTTTATGTGGTTTCATAAAGGGGTATGGAGCGATAGGGGATAAATCAGAGAGGTGCAGAGAGCAGAAATATCGAGTTGCAGTGCAACTTCTGCTGCTGTTGCTGAAGGTTCATACGAAGAACATGGAACTGTTAGGAACTGTTGTTCATCAGCGTCATATTTTGTATCCTTAAACGATAATTCTTCTGCAACCCTAGAGAGATATTGTTCTTTGTTAACAGTTGTAACGTCACTCTGTAAAAACGACTGGGTGTTGCAAATTCCCGGTTTATGCTAGTTCTCCTCTTCTTAACCATTGTACACACTTTTTGAGCAATATAAAAATCATTTGAGAGTGTCTACCACATGAGGAGATAGAATCCATCACTGGGACGACGAAGGAAGATGTTTTTCACCCACGTGGTAATTCTATTTAATTCCTTTATGACTGTTTGCACTATTATAATCGATTTATGATTTGTCTTGATTATTTGTGATTTCATTAGATATCGCATGCTTAGTCTTAGGTACTTTAGATATGTCATGCTTGTGATTTACATATAATTCATTATAAAATCTACCTTTGCAAAGATTTAGAGTCGATGTTTGTTATTTTATGATCTTTAATTGTACGGAATTAATAGTTGAACCGCATGAATGTGAGAATTGGTGGAATCCGAGTCCCAGTCATCTCTTCATCCTGTGACAATATTTTGTATATATTTTTCTCTTATTTTAGTTTATTAATTCTTAAAATCAATCTCATCAAGTCCGAGTGAACGACAACTCTACTTACCACTATTAAAATTCGATCAATTTTTGGCGCCGCCGACGCGGATTTGTGTATAGATTTGTTTTTAGGTTTTATTTTTATTTTTGTTCTTTTTTACGCGTTTTGGTATTTTCTGTTTGCTTTCATATTTGGAGCTAAGCTAAAGAAAAATAGAAAGTGCTGAAGACATGTCGGGACAAATACACACATCACCCGGTTTTCCATAATTTTTCTCATATTGCATTTGTCTCATCATATGTTTTATTGCCCAATGGGAGACGTTGAACTCTATTCTTTGGAGCAACTTAGTATATTGAAGAAATTGAGTCATCCTTTCCATTGAGCTTTTCTCAAAAGCCTTATTGATCCTATCGATATCAGCCTTAAAGTGTTGCTTCATTGCATCGGTGACCGTAACCACGTTTCCTTGGCCGGACTGGATGAGATCTTTAAATCTCCCATGAGAGGACTCTGATATACTAGATGCTTCATTCCCGTAATGTCTATAACGATTTATCCACACACGCACAAATTTTTCCTTGAACTTATCCAACCAGTTATCCCGACAATATGAGGCGGCACTTGGATAAACTTCATTATATTTGGCAATAAACATGTTAAATCTCTTTTCATACATGTCCTCGGTAAGAGACTAATAAAATTTCTCCCAATCCTTTATAAATTCCAACCACCTTTTGTGATTTTCACCGTGTTCTTTGTCGACTCGCTCTTTAATCTTTCCACTTTAATTTTCTTCTTCTTTGGATGATAGTTTCTCTTTGCGAATATCTTCCTCTAGTTGAGCAACAATTCTCTTCTTAATATCTGACTTAGAGGGTTCGAACAAAGCATGACAATGTTTTTTCACATTTTCACCAATATGATATGTACATAGGAAATTTTGTGTATCCGGATATACGTCGGATATGGCATTCATTAGTGTGTCAAATTGATCGGGAACAATAATTTCAATTGTCGCAATGCCCAATGATAATTGTAATCCCTCTCGTTTTCCATTAAACACCAAGCCAATGTTAATGTTACCTTGTCCGATGTTTGCCACACGATGTTGAACAACGACATGTTATATTTGTTTGTCTTGTAGGTTCAGTCCATCATAAGAACATCACAACACGTATGAGCCAATTGTGAAAGCAAAGGATGTGCAGTGAATATTTTAATGGGATTCTCGTCCGGACCTCTTTTAATGATACGCGTGTAATTGTGATCACAAACTATCTTCTCAAATACTTTCATAACGGTCCTCCCTTCCCATTCCAACCTTCTATTGGTTGCGCTATAAATTGTACTTACTGAAGAAACGTTCGTCTCATCCTTTTCCTTGAAGCCTCTGAGAATCACTCTTGGTTTGATACATGCTTTGGTCATTATCTTTACATACTCGAATTGATGAGGTTTTAGATTCGCAACTAGGGAGTGACCAACAAAATCTTTCGGATCCCGATGGTTATGATGCCCAAACCACAGCGTACAACCCCATTCTTCTTCTTTTTTTCCTTGGTGTGTTATATAGAATACAAGCTTAAAGGGGCAGTCATCCTTCCTCGTATGAGTCTTGTATACCCTATTAGTCTTCTTTTCATATACATAACCCTTTCTCTTTTGGATATTCTTCTCCTTGTATTTGCCGTGTCTCTCACAAACCACCTCAAAACGAACATCTGAAAGTTGTCTATTCCTCACTAAGACACACATGTTCTTAAGAGCCATCTCTTTTGCCCAAGCTATTGCTTCCTCTCGAGATTTTATTCCCTACATAAGGACAACAATGGGAGATTATAAGGTTAATTACAAGAAATCCCAACATAAAATTGTAAAAACTAGGTGAAAGTATTGTTTGGTAACATACCCGAGGAATTTTATAGTATTCGTACGTATCCCCAAAGAGAGGTTTGGAATTTGGATCGATGTATGTCACAATCTAAGGCATTAATGAAAATAAAATTTAATTAGTTCCACATAATAAGGTTCCATCATTGTATGTTATTGAACTGCAATGCCGGGATTGCTCATACCGGCATTGTTGAAAAGAAAAACTTCGCGCCGGTATCCAGTGCCGGCGTTCACGATAATTTAGACTCAACGCCGGTACTGAAGTTCAAAATATCATTAACTCATTATGTTTTTACTTGTAAAACCGGCATCGTATATATATATATATATATATACAAACGACGCATGTACTGACTGTCGTCTTCTCCCATAATATACAAACTACGCCGGTACAAAGTGTCGACGTTCATGAAAAAATAAATAGGAAGCATGTATTTAAGTTCGAAATTCCAAAACTCATGTATGTTTTTCTTGTGGTACCGGCATAGTTAGTTAAGAGTGAACTATGCCGGTATGGATATTCCATGGAATATTCGGTGGTAGGTAAAAAGTGTAAATGCAAACCGGCATGGATATGTGGTTTGAATACCACGCCAGCATACTTTTTGAATATGAGGGATTTTTTGTACCGGCTTGAAAAAAGTATGAATACTATGCCGGTTGTTAGGGTTCTGGCGTAGTATTTATATTACGAGTGTGCCATCACTAAGCTTTTTCAGAGAAAAAATGGCGGTTTGAAAAAAAAAATCAAATTTTCGACCTCTTTGAAGCATTACATGTTTGTTGGGGTTACTTGTATGTTGAACATGTTTACTTTCTTGGGTTGGTTCTTCACAAAACAATTCATGGTCACGAAAATCATGATCCAAGAGTATTGGTTCATCATATAACTCCAATTGTGAGTTGTTATCATTAACCGAAGATTGAAGATATGATTGTTGTTGTAGTTGAGCTAAAGATTCTGCAGCTGCAAATCTCTCATCACAATCATCTTTCATTTTCAAAAAAAAAATTCCACTCAAAAAATTTTTTCCCTCCTTCACTCTCAAGTAACCCACATAAATTCAAATAAAAATAAATACACACTAATTTATCCCCCAAATACTTAATATTTTACTAATTATAATTAATCACTAACCTGGAATAATGGGGCTAGATTAGGAATTAAAAAAATAATTACATAGGGGGTCACTCAGAATTGCTATTGGGACACTGTTTTTGTCCTGTAGCTATATCCCCCAATTAATTCCCATATCCCCCAATTGGGGGTTCAAAAGAAAGGCAAATCCCAAGAAAGAAAGAAAAGAGAAATCCAAAGGAGTGAAGAAGAACATTTTTGTATATAGTTATTATTTATTTTTATTGGATTTTATTTTATTTTGATTTTATTTTATTTTATTTTTTATTTTTAGAAATTGTATTTAGGGTATTATTTTTGTAAATTTTTTTTTTGGACTTTTTTTTTTGGACTTTTTTTTTGGAACATTGTTTTGGACATTATTTTTAAAACCCTAAGGAAGGGTTAATTTAAATATAAACTGCGCATGGAAGGACGACAGTTACGATACTGTCTTGGCCCCTCGGGTTCATACACTGACATAGGAGTCGGTGACCCGAGTCGACTTCAACGGTTCATCCCCCGTATGGAACGGGAGGTAATAATTCTAAAAACCCGCGAATCCCCTGTCAGTGGGTTTACTGGATGATTTTGTATGCATATATGTTGAGGTCTTGAATACGGCTGCTTTAATTTCCTAGTAAAGGGCAAGGACTGGCCATACAAGATAAGGGTTCGGATTTCATCACTGTTCTGTTCTTTCCCGCCTTAGGAAAACGATACCAAACGCCAACCTAAGCTTAAAATACTGACTAGAACGAGACCGATAGGGTAACGAGCTTAATAGGAAAGTCATTCGAAAAATATTGGTTACTCTTTTAAGCATACTTCGAAGTTCATGATGGTTTCTGTAAGTTGAATGCGTGATTGCGCCGCCTTGTAATGTGGTGAGGCCTTGGGTATCAAAGCTCCACGCAGCTTCCCTCGCCTCTATTCAACTTACTTTGACTCGGATTGATTACATAGGGGTTTTCTTAAATTGTAACGAATTCCCTTTCGAAGGAATTATAAGTTGGTCTAGAAACAATCTAAGTGGAGCCATCGTGCTTTTTGTTTGATATAAAACAGTAGGTTTGTTGTGGTCGAGTCATCCTTGTTTGTGCTTGTGTAGAATTCCCTTACAGTTAGGATGTCGAACTGGTATTACAATAGACAATACAATGAATATCCGACTAATTTTCAAAATGGACATTTCAACTTTGACCATAGTATGAATAGTGGTTGGGAGCATCCACCTTTTCAAGGTTATGGTTCGTACCATGGTGAGCCCAATTACTATTCGCATACTCACCAGTCATATGAGCAAAACAATCCTTCTATTTCTATAGAATAGGCTTTCAAGAATCATTCCTTATTTGTGAAGGAAACCTTAAATATTCCAGACGAGTCCCCAGAGCAGTCAACTAGAATATCTTTAGAAGAGACTCTTAAGAAATTTACTGAAAGTACAAATAGGATTGTTGAAAAACTTGCTCGAAATAATCTTAATTTCCAATACAGTGTCTCCAATAATACCCTTGAAAATGAAGATAGTTATTTGCATAATCAAGATGACGAGGTTAGAATTGGTAACACTACTTTAGATGAGGTCGATCATTTTCATGTTATTATAATGATGATTATGATGAGGATACTGTTGATGATGAATTAGAAATATGTAGGCATAGTGATCAGGAATTTGTTACTCCACCTTATCTTTACCATGATAATATTTCTAGTTCAAATCCAAATAATTTTAATAATCATTCTCCTATTCAAAAGGACGAGGATTTGACTAGAGATACCACTGTTTTAGACGATGTAGTATTTCCTTTTGACTACGAAGCCAATAATGGTTTAGAGGAACGAGTTTATTATGAGAATACTGTTTTAGAGTCCAATGATTTAAAAACTATAGTCTTAGACAAAGAAAATGAACTCGTAGAGATGAGTGAGGATGTACCCGACTTAGAAGAATCAATTGACCATTTTCAGGAATCGGATGACCTTGAAATTAGGGAAGTTGTGACTAGTCTTTCTATAGACACTGAAAACTCAAAGTTTGGGGGTGATTATCATTCTCCATGTTCTTTAACTCTTAAAAAGGTCCCTCACTTGGGACTTTACATATGTGCCTCAACCATTTTACAAGATTATCTTCATACACGTTTCCCTGAACCTAGTGATGTCCATAAGGAAGTTCAGTTGTTAGAAACCCATCCTCTGGTTGATGTGGTTTACCCAGGCTATGATACTCAGATTGACTTTGTTTTCCCACCAAATATTTATCTTCCACATGAGTGAACATATGAGTTACAAATGTGTCAGTTATTAAGTTTTGAGACTAAACCTAATTACTTTCAGATATTAGGGTCGACACATTTTTCTATCAATGACCACCACCGTGGTCAACTGTGTGAGTCAAATCTGATTGACTTAGAGGATCCCCAGTTATTTTGGTTAATGTTATGTTATTCTAAGTTCTTACTCGAGTTTTTCCAGACTCTAGGACCTGAACATTCGGATCTAAATTTTGAGAAAATGCAACCCATGAAAATATGTTATCTTGACCCAGTTATAGAACTTGAACTTGAACCACAGCTATTTGTAGTTGTCTTAAAAAGGAAACTAGACAAGGGTGTGCTTTATTTTCTAATTTTCTTGGGATGTTGTAGAGTCCTTTTTCTTGTGATAGCCCTATTTGGTTATGGTGATCCGCAGTTATTCCGGCTATTACTTTATGATTCTATGAGGTGACTAATTACATCTGATGTCTGGCTGAAGACTTTAAACTTAGCACTTCTTGGGAGGTAACCCGTTCTCATGCAACAAGGTAATATCTTTTCTTAACTCTTTTACTTCAAGTGGTAACAGTTTCTCCTTGTTCATGCTTGTAATTCTATCTTTAGAACATTAAGGACAATGTTAGATTTAAGTTTGGGGGTATGGGAGAAACTTGTAGTTGCAATAAAAACTCCAGAGCCTAGAAATTTATATTTATTAAGGTCGGCACTAACCAATCTAACCGGATGGAAACATTTTGGTTTTAGGAGTTGAGGAACCAATCTGATTAGATGGAAACATCTAGAAGAGTCTATTCATAAAAGCACAGAGCTCGGGTGTTAGAAAAGAAAACATGGTAGTTTCGCCATTTCCTCATGATGTAAACATCGAAAGAATCCTGATCACTTCTTTTATTTTTCTTTTTACCATTGCTAGGTGAAATAGAGTGACTGAGATATCAAAAAAAATTAAATAAAATGAGACCAGACCGCTAGACCAACCGGAATAAATACAATAAAGTTGACTACTGGTACCCTTGTATATGCCAGATGAGTTGACCTAGAGTTAGGATTATCGACCACTGGTCCCCTTGTATATGCCAGTGTGTTGATATTAGTACAGACCAGTATCTCAGTCCATTAGGATAGGTTCACCTTAGTCAACATCATCCACTTTTTTCTATACATCGATCTTCTTAATCTATCCATGTGATTGGTTGACTCCGGCTTATGATGTCCAGAAACTATCTGAGTAAAGCTCTGTCACTTTATATGAATTTTAGTATGCCTGAGTGCAAACTCGTGTACAGCAATTGGAATTTCGCATCAGGGTACTTCCTCCTATAATCAATGATTGTATGCCAACCAAGGAGATTCTTTAATGCCTTTCAAGGTTTTGCGTAGATAGCTAGGGTCTGGAGTAATGGTTTTCTGGGCACACCTCTGGTAAACCCTCCCAAGATTAACTCGGTCACTGGGTCCACCTAGTGAGTTATAATTTTATTTTCTAGATTAGTTTTGCTCGAGGACGAGCAAATAATAAGTTTGGGGGTATTTGATAGACACATTTTTGTGTCTAAATTGTCCTCAATGTCTCTATTGTTGGTGCTTGATTTTGTACTTATTTTGGTGTTTTTATGTTTGTGTAGGTGTTTTTGGAGAAATACACTTGTGAGGAAAAGGTTTCTCAAAAAGTGCTTTTTAGACCCCCGGAGGAGATTTGCTAAACGAACCACCTTTACGGATAAGGGGCACCTTTTTACTATTTGCACCCCAGGGCGCCATCTGCTAAATGCACCCCATCACTGGTTAGGGGGGGGTCATCTTCATCGTTTGAATTTAGAAAAATGGCGGGAAAATTCCATGCAAACTTCGTATTTTGTGAAATTGGTTTTGGACGAGATTCTAGGGACTCAATCACGGGAATGAATCGTATCACCTTGATGCATCGAAACAGGAGTGGTAATGACTTTGGTAACATGAGATAATGGAAGATTTTTCCTTTTCAAAATAGGAAATGAGGAAATACTCGAGTCACTGTTGTTTCTTTAGGTGTTTACTATTGGCAATTACGTGGATAAAATGGGAAAAAATATTTTCTGAAGATTTAATTCTATCTCTATTGGAGTTTGATAGCTAACAGGAGATGCGTGGGAAGTAAACTGAGTACATGAGAGGTTCACGGGATTCTGTGGAGTTTGTTTGAGGAAATTACGAGTATAGATAGTCCATGCATGAGTTCTAGTCCGTATGGAAGTTTTGAGCAACGATTTGAAGTGTGTTATTTACATGTAGATGCGTGCAGCAGATAAAAACAGAATATTATTTTCGTGTCTCTCTGAGAAAGGAAACAAGATCACCGAGGAATTATTGTTGTGATTCGAAGGGCCTGTTAAGTATAAATGAGTTTATGTGGTGTCATAGAGGGGTATGGAGTGATAGGGGATAGATCAGAGAGGTGAAGAGAGAAGAAATCTTAAGTTGCAATGCAAATTATGCTGTTGCTGCTGAAGGTTCAGACGAAGAACATGGAACTGTTAGGAACTGTTGTTCATGAGCGTCATATTTTGTATCCTTAAATGACAATTCTTCTACGACCCTAGAGAGATATTGTTCTTTGTTAACAGTTGTAACATCACTCTGTAACAGCGACTGGGTGTTGGAAATTCCCGGTTTATGCTAGTTCTCCTCTTCTTAACCATTGTACATACTTTTTGAGCAATATAAAAATTATTTGAGAGTGTCTACCACATGAGGAGATAGAACACATCACTGGGAAGATGGAGGAAGTATTGTTTTTCACCCACGTGGTAATTCTATTTAATTCCTTTATGACTGTTTGCACTATTATAATCGATTTATGATTTGTCTTGATTATTTGTGATTTTGTTAGATGTCGCATGCTTAGTCTTAGGTACTTTAGATGCGTCATGCTTGTGATTTACATATAATTCATTGTAAAATCTACCTTGGCAAAGATTTAGAGTCGATGTTTGTTATTTTATGAGCTTTAATTATACGAAATTAATAGTTGAACCGCATGAATGTGAGAATTGGTGGAATCCCGAGTCCCAGTCATCTCTTCATCCTGTGATAATATTTTGTACATATTTTCTCTTATTTTAGTTTATTAATTCTTAAAATCAATCTCATCAAGTCCGAGTGAACGACAACTCTACTTACCACTATTAAAATTTGATCAATAGCCTCCTCCTCCAAATCATCAAGATCAATAACAGTCTTCAACTTACCGCTCCTATGAGAAGACTATAAAGAAACACATACGACATCTAAGGATCAGGGGAAATATACTAAGGAACTTACAAACTCAAAGGTATGATAAATGATCCTTACATACGCATGTGTTTCAACCAAAGATTTTCTCTTCATAGTCCTTGTGGCAATGGAGTTACCAGCAGATCCTGAAGCAGCCCCAGCAGAAGAAGCAGGGACATACTGATAAACAAAATTATAAGCAGACAAAGGTGTCAAAAGAGACAAAGGTTCCAAAGAAGACAAAGATGTCAAAGCATACAAATGTGCCAATTCAGACAAAGATATCAAACCAAAAAATGGTATTAGAAGCAAAGGTACCTCATGGGAAGCTGTAGGATTAAAAATCCAAGGATGATATCCGTCATACTTCTCCGGCAAAGAGCGAGTTGAACGAGGAATATAAGGGTCCACGGTGGTGAAACCATAGGCCTAAGGACCAACAATACAAATAGGAGTATGATCCCAGCTGCCATCATGATTAAGACGGATGCGGTCATTCTTCGTCAAAGGAAGCCTATCGGAATAAGGAATGGTAGTCAAGCTAGTCTTATCAATCTCCTCCAACAAGTGAAAGTTGTTACCCTCCCTGATTTGCCTAGCGGTAACGTGGATACGACGAGGACCAACACTCCAAGGAAGAATATTAGTCTTCTGAATGGCATTATCATATGTAGAATTGAAGTTGGTAGGAGTATAATCATCACGCTTAGACCTTCCTTATGCAAAGGGGTCATAAGACTCCATAGTTGTCTTCAGCAGAAGAAGCAGGGACAGACTGAGAAACAAAATCATAAGCAGACAAAGGTGTCAAAGGAGACAAAGGTTCCAAAGCAGACAAAGATGTCAAAGCATACAAAGGTACCAAAGCAGACAAAAATGTCAAAGCATACAAAGGTTCCAAAGCAGACAAAGGTGCCAAAGTAGACAAATGTATTAGAAGAAAAGGTACCTCATGAGAAGCTGCAGGATTAAAAATCCAAGGATGATATCCGTCATACTTCTCCGGCAAAGAGCGAGATGAATGAGGAATAGAAGGGTCCACGGTGGTGAAACCATAGGCCCAAGGACCAACTATATGAACAGGAGTACGAGCCCAGCTGTCATCATAATCAAGACGGATGCGGTCATTCTTCGGCAAAGGCAGCCTAGCGGAATAAGGAATGGTAGTCAAGCCAATCTTATCAATCTCCTCCAACAAGTGAAGTTTGTTACCCTCCCTGATTTTCCTAGCGGTAACGTGGATACGACGAGGACCAACACTCCAAGGAAGAAGATTAGTCTTCTAAATGGCATCATCATATGTAGCATTGAAGTTGGAAGGAGTATAATCATCACACTTAGACCTTCCTTTAGCAAAGGGGTCATAAGACTCCATAGTTGTCTTACCCTTTCTACGGTACCAGATTTCACGAAGGGCGCGCCAGAAGTTACCAGTATATTGCATAACTCCTCTAACTTGAGTCTTGTTTACTGGATCATCCGTCGAAGACAAAACATCATAGTAGAAGGGGTCCTTCCTACTAAACAAAGGGAGGAGCATACCTGCGGACAACTGGACAACACTAACAAGAAGGTTATTCTCGTCCTAAGGAAAATCCCGGATGAGAGACTCAGTAAGAACGTTAGGACCATTGACGAAGGAAACTTCGAACTTGTGAAGACGAAAAGAATTAACGATCTCAGCAATACGCAAATGAGCATAAATGTCCTTATCACGAAGTTAGAGCCTCGAAATCTCATAGTGAGGAGGAAGAGGAGGAAGATCTCCAGCAGCAACTTCATCAACCTCAGGGCCCGCAGCCTCCTCAGCAACCACAGCCACCTCAACTCCAGTAGAAACCTCAGAATCCTCAGGAGGAGGAGAAGGCGTAGCATCAGGGTGATCCATCCACGGATGGGGATCAGCAGACGAAGATATCCTCGGTACCTTACACGTAGGCTTCTCGATGCGTGTCGTATGCGTCAAAAATAATTCACTTCCTCACTTTACTAATTATAAATATAGTATTCGATAAGAAAGAGTTCGTATCCACAGAGAGGCGATTGTTGTTATACAATTTTCAGATTCTTATGTAACCAAATAACCCAAGATGTGTTTTTGTTTTTATCAAAGTAATAAAACTAAATAAAGCAAAGTAAATAGTTGGAATAATCAATAAGGAGAAGATATTGGTCACGGGATAGTATCATTCATAAACATGTATTTTTCATCTATGATTAGAATTGGTATTTAATCTCTCAATTATCAAAAGTCCTAGGATATCTTGAACGCAAGAGTATCCCGTTTATTTCCTGATTTTATCACAAACAACATTAAAAGATGCTATTGTGAAATCTTCTTAAAAAGCAACCTAAAGTGTAAAAGCACAATTAGATTTAACTCCCTAAGAGCAATAAGTTCTATGAAATAAGACTAATCGATGCAAACAAACGTGTAAAAACACTAATTCGTTTTAACAAAGGTTATGATTCATATGCGATTAAAAAAAGATGTATCACTACAAGTATTAACCACAAGATGCTACTATAAATCAGAGATAACAACTTTTACGTATTGAAAACCCTAATATAGCTATAGAGATGAAAACAAATCCAATTGATTCCGGACTCAACCAAACTAGCATTCAAATCATATGATAATAAAAATAATGAATCATAAATGATAAAATTGAGACAAAACTAATTCATAGAATCAAATAACATGCTTGAAGAAATCAACTTTTATCCCATAACCAATAATAATATTTAGTTACTCATATTCATGGAGTTCATCATCATAATATTCAAATAAATAAGATGAAACATAAAAGAAAGCAAACCCTAGAAGTTGTTCTCTGCAAAAGCTCCAAGAATAGAATAAAACGTTGTATAAAATTGTGTAGAAAACTTCCTTTTTATAGCTTTTTCTCCTTCCAAAAATAGGTTTTGTCTTCAAAGTCCATTAGTTGGAAATTCACCCGGCCCACGAGCAAGAGAAACCCATGTAGAAAATATGTCCCAAAAGTGGTCGCCGGAAAACTAGAGTTTTGACCAGAATTGGACCGGAATCCGGCAACGAAAAGTCGCCGCCGGTCGCCTGAAAATTCACTGCCGTCGAAGGAATATTCTATCAGATTCCGTTGGAGTTAACCATTGACATAACGGTCTTCTATTAGTCAACCGGGTCAAACTAATGGGTCAGCCTGGGTCAAACTCACTAAGTCAGAATCGAGTCAGCAGCTAACTCAGCTGACTAGGCAACTGCACATGCCAGAAATGTTCACGGCCAACATGGTCGTGACTTCTCTAAACTCCAGCCATCTTGGTTGTTCAAGCTTACTTTCCACCAAAACCACCAGTTTACTTTGCCATTAGCATCAACTGTAATTACCACCAAGTGCATCAATTTGCAGCTTATATAACCCATGAAAATCCTCATTGTTCACTGCCACCAATTCATCCATTAGCAACAGCTGCATCTGTAATACCAACTGAAGCTCATAACTTCACCAGCATCTGTACCTTAAACCTCTTAATTCCACCATAACCTGCCCAACTGTAACCCATCTACTCATACATTCAACTATGAACTGCACCTGCATGTTTCCCAGTTCATATCCATCTAACATGGCACCTTATTAAACCAATTCCAACTGCCATTTCCATTGCAGCACCACCACCAACACATGACTCAATCCTGTCAATTATTCAACCACAGACCTCAACCACCTGTGTACTGCTCAACCTTCTCAGCCAATGAAGACATTTCTTGCACAATCCATCTCTTGCCATCTCCACTACCATACCTCCAACTTCATCCCATGCCCATCTACTTCAGGTGCACATCTATAGCTTATTTATCATGCATCCATAGCAAACCTACTGAACCTGCTATCAACACCACTCCCATACAGCACCTGAAACTTCCAAGCTCCATTCCAACCTTTCCTGCAATCCACACAGCAACAGATACTTGAATCTCTTCCATCTCTTCACTTCCTTGCATCTGATGAGCTAATCACCAGCTGCTACCAAAAACAACATCTACACCTTCAATACTGCCAACATCTGTAACTCCAGCTGCAAGCTTATGTACACAACTCTGGCAGCTCAATCTCCCAGATAACTCCTTGCCCAGATGCACTCCACTCAGCCATTACCTGTGGCTTTCTCCCTGTAATTGCTTCTAGACAAAACCACCACCACTGATGAGTGCCAAATATTGCATATTCATACACCTTTTCATTGGCACTTAACTCATCTTTCGCGCTTCAAAGTCATATATTATCCCAAATTCTGCATTTTTACCATTTTCAAGAATAAATATTTGTATTAATTAATTTTGTGTTTTTAAGTACTAAATAAAGCTTGGAAGAATTGAGAAGACAAAAAAGAAGAAAGTTGGAAGCGTTGCAACCCGCTCGCGCATCAGTGGCAACCTGTTTACAAATTCATGGGATTAAACAACCCATGATCCAAAACCCATGATCCAAAACCCAAGACCCAAATCCATTTCCACCTCACCCCCATTGGATTCTTTCCAAAACATCCACCTCACCCCCATTCTCTCACTCAATCACTCCCAATTTGTTTCCCACAACCAAATATATTCCATCAATTAAGAAAACATGTTTTGTTGAGTGGATGAGTGCCAAAATTCGGATCCAAGTGCTTGAGGGAATTTTGTGTATAAATAGAGAGGGTTGTTGTGTTGAAAAACCATCCAAGAATAGCTTGTTCATGTTAGTTTATCAAATTTCAATTTTGTTGTAATGTTCTTCATGTTCTAATTTCATTTACTAGGGTTTAGATGAGGCCCTAATCTCATTGGTATGTATTCATATCTTGTATCTTGTTCTTGAAAGTTTAGAATTGTTTAAAGATATAATTTAATCCAAGTTTGTCAACATCTTGCTCTCACAATGTATGCCATGCATCCATTGTAGTTAGAATATCTCTATGTTGATTATGCTACAACTCATGCTTAACCAAATATTGATCTTTAGATTAGTTGTGCTTAGTTAGACAATTAATGCTTTGGAGAAATACTTTAGTTGTGATTAAATTATCCATTGGAGAAACACCTTAGTTATACGGTAGACTTGAATCTACTATAAGGACAAGAATAATATTATAAGTTGAATGCATATCATAGGTTATTGGTGGATTTGAATACCCTAGTATCCATATTATCATTGTTTACATATCTTGTTATTTACATCTTTTACTTTTATTATTTCGGTCACTTGAAAATCATATCGTCGTATCGACAAAATCAAACCCCTTTTGGTTACTCTCTGAATCAGGATTTAGAATCAACTTCTACACTCTCCAAGTCTCTGTGGTTCGACCTGTGCTTGCCATGTGCTTGCCCTGTGTTGCTTGTCGACACTGTGCACTTGCAGTATACACAATAGTAGGTATCTTTCTGAGCCTACCAAGTTTTTGGCGCCGTTGCCGGGGATCGAAGTTCTTGTCCAGGAGAATCCAAAACTTGGTAGGCTCAGAAAGATACCTACTATTGTGTATACTGCAAGTGCACAGTGTCGACAAGCAACACAGGGCAAGCACAGGTCGAACCACAGAGACTTGGAGAGTGTAGAAGTTGATTCTAAATCCTGATTCAGAGAGTAACCAAAAGGGGTTTGATTTTGTCGATACGACGATATGATTTTCAAGTGACCGAAATAATAAAAGTAAAAGATGTAAACAACAAGATATGTAAACAATGATAATATGGATACTAGGGTATTCAAATCCACCAATAACCTATGATATGCATTCAACTTGTAATATTATTCTTGTCCTTATAGTAGATTCAAGTCTACCGTATAACTAAGGTGTTTCTCCAATGGATAATTTAATCACAACTAAAGTATTTCTCCAAAGCATTAATTGTCTAACTAAGCAAAACTAATCTAAAGATCAATATTTGGTTAAGCATGAGTTGTAGCATAATCAACATAGAGATATTCTAACTACAATGGATGCATGGCATACATTGTGAGAGCAAGATTTTGACAAACTTGGATTAAATTATATCTTTAAACAATTCTAAACTTTCAAGAACAAGATACAAGATATGAATACATACCAATGAGATTAGGGCTTCATCTAAACCCTAGTAAATGAAATTAGAACATGAAGAACATTACAACAAAATTGAAATTTGATAAACTAACATGAACAAGCTATTCTTGGATGGTTTTTCAACACAACAACCCTCTCTATTTATACACAAAATTCCCTCAAGCACTTGGATCCGAATTTTGGCACTCATCCACTCAACAAAACATGTTTTCTTAATTGATGGAATATATTTGGTTGTGGGAAACAAATTGGGAGTGATTGAGTGAGAGAATGGGGTGAGGTGGATGTTTTGGAAAGAATCCAATGGGGGTGAGGTGGATGTTTTGGAAAGAATCCAATGGGGGTGAGGTGGAAATGGATTTGGGTCTTGGGTTTTGGATCATGGGTTTTGGATCATGGGTTGTTTAATCCCATGAATTTGTAAACAGGTTGCCACTGATGCGCGAGCGGGTTGCAACGCTTCCAACTTTCTTCTCTTTTGTCTTCTCAATTCTTCCAAGCTTTATTTAGTACTTAAAAACACAAAATTAATTAATACAAATATTTATTCTTGAAAATGGTAAAAATGCAGAATTTGGGATAATATATGACTTTGAAGCGCGAAAGATGAGTTAAGTGCCAATGAAAAGGTGTATGAATATGCAATATTTGGCACTCATCAAATACCCCCAAACCTGAATTTTACTTGTCCTCAAGTGAAACAGAAATCCAGAAATCCTAACTATACCACTGTCGCTGGTCTCTCGAATGCATTTAGCGTATGCACTAAGCCTTTAAACCCCTAGGTGTCCCTAGTGGACGAGTTGTAGTCTCGTGAGGGCCTACCAAAGATGTACCCACAAAACCTTCTCCAATTTCAGATCATCCATAGAAATGTCTTCGTCTTCGGTCTTCAACTGTAGATGATGAACTTCGGAATTTCGTAGAACCATGAAAATTTGTAACCAATTTTTTTTTTTTTTTTTTTTTTAAGACCCGCTATACAGCTGGTCATCATTTTTTTTTTTTTTTTTTTTTGAGACCCGCTACATAGCTGGTCTTAGAAGACAACAGAAGACCCGCTATACAGCTGGTCATAGAAACAAAAGACTGCAAGACCCGCTACACAGCTGGTCATAGAAAACACACTACAAAAAATGCAAAAGACTACAAAAGATCCTACAAAAGACCCGCTCCACAGCTGGTCATAGAAGACAACAAAAAAAATGCAAAAGACTACAAAAGATCCTACAAAAGACCCGCTACACAGCTGGTCATAAAAAATGCAAAAGACTGCAAATGATCCTACAAAAGACCCGCTACACAGCTGGTCATAAAAAATGCAAAAGATTGCAAATGATCATACTAAAGACCCGCTACACAGCTGGTCATAAAAAATGCAAAAGACTGCAAATGATCCTACAAAAGACCCGCTACACAGCTGGTCATCATACAAATACTCCCCCAAACCTAAATCTAACATTGTCCTCAATGTTTCAAAAGATAACAGAAACAACAACAAAACATGAGAACAAAACAGATTCAAAGAAAATAGATTACCAGATGCCAAACCAGAGACAGTAGGGTATGTCCAAAGCAACCAGCAGGGAAGATATCTTGTGGTATGTACAGGGGGAACTTTTTAGTCCACATAGATCCGATCATCAAGATCAGTTGTTTCAATTTCAGGTGGAATTGGTTCAAGGAATGGATTCAGTCTCTGCCCATTGACCTTGAAGACATTCTTGGTTGTGACATCTTCTAGTTCTACCGCCCCATGGGGGAAAATTGTTCGCACCAAGAATGGGCCTGTCCATTTAGAACGTAATTTACCTGGAAAAAGGTGCAAACGTGAGTTGTACAATAAAACTTTCTGGCCTGGAGTGAATGACTTGCGCAAAATGCGCTTGTCATGGAACACCTTCATTCTATATTTGTACAACTTTGCACTGTCATAAGCATCATTTCTTAACTCTTCCAACTCATTGAGTTGAAGATTCCTTTAGGTGCCAGCTTTATCTAGATCAAAGTTCAGTTTCTTTACAGCCCAATATGCACGATGTTCTAACTCTACAGGGAGATGACAAGCTTTACCGTACACAAGTCTGTAAGGGGACATACCAATGGGGGTCTTGTATGCAGTTCTATAGGCCCATAAAGCATCATTCAATCTTAAAGACCAATCTTTTCTAGACGGGTTAACCGTCTTTTCTAGAATGTGCTTAATCTCCCTATTTGAAACCTCTACCTGGACACTGGTCTGTGGATGATATGGGGTTGCAACTTTATGAGTTATGCCATACTTACGGACTAAGGACTCAAAAGGCCTATTGCAGAAATGTGAACCACCGTCATTGATTATAGCTCTAGGGGTGCCAAATCGAGAAAATATGTTTTCCTTTAAGAACGAAAGTACCACCTTGTGGTCATTAGTTTTGGTTGCAATTGCTTCTACCCACTTAGAAACATAGTCAACAGCAACAAGAATGTACAACTTTCCTTCAGAGCTAGGAAATGGACCCATGAAATCAATGCCCCATACATCAAATAGCTCAACAATCAAAATGGGTTGTAAGGGCATCATGTTTCGTTTTGATATACTTCCCAATTTCTGGCACCGGTCACAAGAAATACATAATTCATGGCTATCCTTAAACAATGTTGGCCAGTAAAAACCACTCTGCAAGATCTTTGCAGCAGTTTTCTTTGCACTAAAGTGGCCTCCACATGCTTGATCATGACAAAAAGAGATGACATCCCTTTGTTCAGAGTTGGGGACACATTTCCTAATGATTTTGTCAGGGCAGTATTTGAACAGATATGGGTCATCCCATAGGAAATGTTTCACTTCGGCCAAGAACTTAGACCGGTCTTGTTTAGACCAATGAAGTGGCATCCTACCTGTAGCAAGGTAGTTCACGATGTCGGCAAACCATGGCATTTCAGAAACTAGCATCAGTTGTTCATCTGGGAAAGATTCTCTAATAATCTTTGATTCATCAGTAGACTCGACATTCAATCTAGATAAGTGATCAGCAACAACATTCTCTGACCCTTTTTTATCTCGAATTTCGAGGTGGAACTCTTGTAACAAGAGTATCCATCGAATTAGACGAGCCTTGGCATCTTTTTTAGATAAAAGATATCTTAATGCGGCATGGTCAGTATAAATGATGATTTTAGATCCTATCAAATAAGATCTAAACTTATCTAATGCGAACACAACAGCTAGCAACTCTTTTTCGGTTGTTGAATAGTTCATTTGAGCCTCATTCAGTGTCTTACTAGCATAGTAGATCACATAGGGGTGTTTGTCGACTCGCTGACCTAAGACAGCTCCAACAGCAAAATCAGATGCGTCACACATGATTTCAAATGGCAATTTCCAATCTGGAGGTCGGACTATAGGTGCTGAAGTTAGAAGAGTTTTGAGCTCTTCCCAAGCATGCACACAAGTATTATCAAACACAAAGGAAACATCTTTACTGAGTAGATTACACAGTGGTCTTGAGATCTTAATGAAATCTTTAATGAATCTACGGTAGAAACCAGCATGGCCTAAAAATGATCTAACCTCCCTCACAGAGCGAGGTTGCGGCAAGTTTTGAATGAGGTCGACTTTGGCTTTGTCTACTTCAATGCCTTTTCAGAGATGATGTGTCCTAGAACTATGCCCGAGTTCACCATAAAATGACATTTCTCCCAATTTAAAACCAAATCTTTCTCTTTACATCTAATCAGCACGCGAGTAAGATGGTTCAAACATTCATCAAAAGATGATCCAAACACAGAGAAATCATCCATAAAGATCTCAAGGAAGTTATCTATCATATCAGAAAAAATGCTCATCATACAACGTTGAAATGTAGCGGGTGCATTGCACAACCCAAAGGGCATACGACGATAGGCAAACGTTCCAAATGGACATGTAAATGTAGTCTTTTCCTGATCTTCGGGTGAAATATGAATCTGGTTGTAACCAGAAAAACCATCCAAGAAACAATAGAATTTACGCCCAGATAATCGTTCAAGCATTTGATCTATGAATGGAAGAAGGAAGTGATCTTTCTTTGTAACTGCATTCAACTTCCTATAATCAATGCAAACTCTCCACCCTGTGGTTACTCGAGTAGTGATTAACTCATCTTTATCGTTTTGAACTACAGTAACTCCTGACTTTTTCGGCACAACCTGAATTGGGCTAACCCATATGCTATCTGAGATTGGGTAGATGATACCCGCATCAAGAAGCTTTATAATCTCACTCTTAACAACCTCTTTCATGTTAGGATTGAGACGCCTTTGCATCTCCCTAGATGGTTTAGCATTGTCCTCAAGGTTTATATGATGCATGCAATCAGTGGGACTTATGCCTTTAAGGTCCGAGATGGTCCATCCTAAGGCTTCTTTATGCTCCTTAAGTACTTCTAAAAGTTTACTTTCCTGTTATGTATCTAAGGAAGATGAAATGATTACAGGCAAAGTATTAGAAGGTCCCAAAAATGCATATTTAAGAGTATCAGGCAATGGTTTCAGTTCGAGCTTTGGTGGCTCAACAAGAGAGGGAACAGACTTGGATTCCAAGAGTGGAAGTGGTTCCACTCTAGCTTTCCACTTAGTCGTGTCCATAAGTGGTGTGGATTCAAGCAAAGTATTCACTTCACTTATGTATTCATCATCAAACAAATCCAAGTCAAAATTATTCAAACAAGCATCCAAAGGGTCAACAGACATGCTACTAGACAACGAATCCTGAATCAAACTTTCAATCATGTTGATTTCATGCACATCATTATCATCATCAAGATCTAAATGTTGTTGGATAGTATTGAAAACATTCAACTCCACAGTCATATTACCAAATGACAACTTCAACACTCCATTACGGCAGTTAATGATTGCATTGGACGTTGCTAAGAAGGGACGTCCCAAAATGACAGGAATGTGACTGTCAGGGTTTTGCACAGGTTGAGTATCTAAGACGATGAAGTCCACAGGAAAATAAAACTTATCAACCTTAATCAAAACATCTTCTACCACACCACGTGGTACTTTGACGGATCTGTCCGCCAATTGCAGAGTTATAGGTGTTGCCTTCAACTCTCCAAGACCTAACTGCACATATACTGAATATGGTAGTAAATTCACACTTGCCCCTAAGTCTAGCAACGCCTTCTTAACCGTTTGGTCACCTATTTTGCATGTGATAGTTGGACTACCTGGGTCTTTAAACTTAGGAGGTGTGTTGCTTTGAATGATTGCACTCACTTGATCAGTGAGAAAAGCAAGCTTATGCACATGAAGCTTTCGCTTTTGTGTGCACAGATCCTTAAGGAATTTAGCATAAGCAGGGACTTGCTTGATTGCATCAAGAAATGGGATGTTGATGTTAACTCGTTTGAACATTTCCAAAATCTCGTTGTACTGTATACTCTCTTTTTGATGCACCAATCTTTGTGGTAATGGAGCAACATGTACATGAGATGGTGCAGAGACATTAGAATTATGGGAATTCTTATGTTGCTCAGATTTGTCTTCAACAATAGGTGTTTTATGTGGGATTTTATGCACTGGTGAGTCTGATGTAGACTCACTCGACTGTGGTACACCTACATTTTTTTCAACAACTTTACCACTACGAAGAGTGGTGACAGCATTTACTTGATTATGTGAGGCCTCATTTCGAGTTGAATTTTCTGCCTGATATACATTTTTTGGATTTTGTTGGGGCTGACTAGGTAGTTTTCCTTTGTCTCTTTCATTCAATGCTTCACAAATTTGACCCATTTTAAGTTCTAGACTTGTAAAACGTTGGTCTGTGGTCTTTTGGAGTTGTACCAAATTTTGGGTCAACAAACCGAAACTTTCTTCGAAGCTAGGATTTTTATCTACATGGTACTGCACATGTGGTTGCACTTGGGGGTTTCTAGGATAAGGGTATCCTTGGTTATTATTTAATGTTCCCCCTTGGACGGGCCCTTTAGACCATGAAAGGTTAGGGTGATTTCTCCACCCTGGGTGGTAGGTCTGAGAATATGGGTTGTTCTCTTGCCTTTGGTACAAAACATTGGCTTGCTCGGTTTTAGACTCTTGAAATGCATGGAGTTCTGGACAAGTGTCCACTAGATGGTATGAACTATGGCATGCGGCACAAGTGGCCATTTCAATTTGACTACGGAGAGTAGGGATATTAGTTTTTCCATTCTTTTCTAGTTCTAGCTTTTCTATTCTCCTGGCCAAGGATGCCATCTTTGCACTTCCTTCGAAGTCAGAGTCAATTCTATGAACATTGGATGCAAGGGTAATCCTATTTGGTTCACGGGGGGATTCCCACTGCTGAGTCTTTTCAGCGACTTCGATTAAGAAATCCCAAGACTCATCAGCACTTTTTTCAATAAATTGACCATTGCACATGGTCTCAACTGTAGTTCGGTTCTTGACATCTAAGCCTTCATACAAAATTTGCACAAGTCTCCATTTTTCAAAACCATGGTGAGGACATTGGAGCAATAATTCATTAAATCTCTCCAAATATTTTGCCAAAGTTTCCTCCTCTAATTGCACAAAACTATTCAGACTTTGACGAATTGTCGTAGTCTTATGGTTTGGGAAGAACTTTTTGAAGAACTCTTTCGTAAGAGCATCCCATGTATGAAATGACTGTGGATGTTGAGCACACATCCAACCACCAGTGCCATAACATCTCAGTCTTTGTTGATCTCAATTTCTGATCTTCAATTCACCATTTTAGGCCACCTCTGTAGCTGCAAAAAATCAATTCCATTTCCAACCACCAACACAGCATCTGTACCACCTACTCATACCCTGATTTCATTTCAATTTGCTTGCTTTTCCCCTCAGCAGTGCCACCACAACCACAGAGTCAATAATTCCTTCATCCCAGCAACCACCAGCAAATTCGGTGCAAACCTATTTCTTCAATCATCTCATATTCACAGTAAAACCCATCTTCTCTTCTGAACCTCTTCATGATACCAACATCTCATAGATCCCCTTTTGTTTCTTCTCAAACCCTAGACGAGAGCGGCAATTCTTCTCTATTCGATTTCAAACCAATTCTTCCATTACTCAGCAGCAGCAATCACCCATTTTCCATCTCCTCTCTGTGAATTCATCTCTTGATTTCTCTATCTATTTCTCGATACAACAGCTCTGTTGTTCTTGGTTTCAGGTGTGGGAAGAAAATGAAAATGATTGAATAGAAAGCTTCTTCTCGATTTTGGTTTATAAAAACGGCCGGATTAAAGCTCCCCACTATTTGACACCCCAGGCTGGATAAGGGTAATCCAAAAATACTAGGCTTTTCGGTTCCGAATAACCGACAACTTAAATTCGACTCAATGGTCAGTTATGCGAAATTGACACTTCATTCTTCACTTACTTCTCGCACACCTTAGCCCGATCCAAGTATAGATCGCCCGTACATTGACCGCTTTGCCCCTTTTATGCTCCAATTGAACGCTTTCTCCGAGTTCCTCCGCTAACAGGAACCGCTCCTTATTTCTCATATTCACTTATACTCTTCAATGAGAATCATCACTAAAGTTTTCGTGCTTTTCAGACAGAATTTGCATCACTAAAGCCGACATACTTTTCAGACAGAGATGAAGAAATAAAAGCAAATAATGAGAAATAATCTGCCTCCAAAAGCCATTGCACATGAGATGAAGCTTTCCGCACTGTTTTCTCTTCTTTTTTTCCAAATGACTCCAAAGTACCTAAATACTCAAAAACAAAACATAAGATACATAATTTACAAGAAAAATAGCAAAGAAAGCATAAATACTAGATATAAAATTAGGTGTTTTACAACACCTATCAAATTCCCCCACACTTAGACTTTGCCAGTCCTCGAGAAAATCAAACAAAACAAAAACAAATACATACCACTCCGTCTCATCGAGGCTACGGTCACTTTAAGCATAAATAACAAGCCTTTAAACCCCTAGGTGTCCCTAGTGGACGAGTTTTAGTCTCGTGAAGGTTTACAAGAGGTCTGCCTACAAAACCTATATTTCCAACTCCATCTATTTGTGACAAATCAATGAACGAATCCAAAATGACTACAGGAGGAGGTACCTTGCACAAATTCAATTCATATATTAGTAAATAAAGCTTTAATTAGATAGTCGAACAAGCCACAATACTCGAAAACTAACAAACCACAATCACAATGAAAATATTAAGAAGATGGATATAGATGTAGATGTTGGCGAATGTTCACAAGTGATCGATGTTTCCCATATCTATCTGAAGGTCACTGCCAAGATGAACCTACGCCTATTGGATTGAGCTAATTGGCTGAATTCTACATCAACTCACTAGCATATACAAGGGAACCAGGAGTGACTTTATTCAACCAAAATAATACTTTTTTTTTCTTTTCACTTTTTTTTTCTTTTTTTTCTTTTTTTTTTTAGACAACATGATTGGATCAAACTGGATCCAAGCGCATGATTCTTGTCAGCAAGTACATGATAGTTGCCTTGGATCCTGTATTCCATGCTTGTTTAGGCGACGGAGACAGGGACTACATTTCACACATACTGTTATTCCCAAGTGTCATTTTATTCCGTTTTGGTCTAATTGGTCGGTCTCTTTTTTTTCTTTTTCTAGTAACTCAATCACTCTATTTCATCCTAGCAGTAATAACACGTCGATGTTTAGTGACCCACCAAAGCACTTAGAGAACAATAGATAAATATGGAAAAATAAAAATAGAATGCGATATGGTGATATTCCGAGATATGGTAACAACTATCATGTTAATTGTGATTTCTGAGCTATGTTCGTCCTGTTTAGTTAATTGGTTCCTCAACTCCTGCATTCAAAATGGTTCCATCCACTAATGGTGTCATCCTAAAGGCACAAGTTTCTAGATTTCGAAGTTCAAAAAGCACAAATTTTTTCTTGGTTTTTCTAATTTTCTGATTTTTTTTTTTTACTAAAAGGCATAAAACAAACTATACAAACATATAAATGCTCCCCCACACTTAAACTTTACATTGTCCTCAATGTAAAATTGAATCATCCTAAGAAAGTTCAAGGTGGGAAATTCCGCAAATGATATGCAAAAACAAAGAAAATAAAGCGAAAAGTAAATGCATAAAGAATAAAAAGATAAAGGTAAAGATACAAAACCGGTGGGTTGCCTCCCACTTAGCGCTTGGTTTAAAGTCGTCAGCCCGACGTTCTCCTTGTTCACTAAGACTCCTCCAGAGGGAGTGCATCCACAAAGTTCACACCTTCCACAACTTCGGAAGTAAAGTTCTCATAATATGGTTTCAGCCGGTGTCCATTCACTTTAAACTCCTTTCCTGTAGCTATGCTACGAATTTCTACTGCACCATGAGAAAACACATTAGTAACAATAAAAGGTCCGATCCAACGTGACCTTAGTTTACCCGGAAATAATTGCAAGCGAGAATTAAACAAAAGCACTTTCTGCCCAACACAAAATTGTTTTCTAGAAATCATAGAATCATGAAATGCCTTAGTTTTCTCCTTGTAAATGCGCGATCTTTCAAATGCATCATTGCGTAACTCTTCTATCTCTTGGAGTTGCAACTTCCTTTGTTTTCCAGCACCATCTAACTCCAAATTGCATTGCTTAATAGCCCAAAATGCCTTATGTTCAATCTCAACGGGTAGGTGACAAGGTTTACCGTAAACAATCCTAAAGGGAGACATCCCAATAGGTATTTTGTATGCGGTTCTATAAGCCCACAAAGCATCATTGAATCGCATGCTCCAATCCTTCCTTGTTGGATTCACCGTCTTCTCTAGAATGGATTTCACCTCTCGGTTCGACACCTCGGCTTGTCCATTGGTTTGGGGATGATAAGGTGTCGCAATCTTGTGCGACACATTGTACTTCTTCAACAATCCTTGTAAGAACTTGTTTTTGAAGTGAGAACCCCCATCGCTAATTATGGCTCTTGGAATTCTAAACCTTGCAAAAATGTTAGCTTGCACAAAATATGAAACCACTTTAGAATCATTAGTTGGGGTGGCTTTAGCTTCCACCCATTTCGAGACATAATCAACAGCAAGTAAGATATAAAAATTCCCATGAGAGTTGACAAAAGGACCCATAAAATCTATACCCCATACATCAAAAACTTCAATAAATTGAATAAAAGTTTGGGGCATTTGATTTCGGGCACCTAGATTGCCTGTTCTTTGGCACCTATCACAAGTTGTGCAAAATATATGTGCATCCTTAAATAATTTTGGCCAATAAAAACCGCTTTCAAGTACCTTGTGAGTTGTTCTTTTACTCCCAAAATGTCCGCCGCAAGCATAGGAGTGACAAAAAGACAAGATAGAGTTAAATTCAGATTCGGGAACGCACCTTCGTATGACTTGGTCGTTGCCATGTTTCCATAAGTATGGATCATCCCATATATATTGGTTCCCTAACCTCTTAAGTTTGTCCCTCTCAGCACGAGACAAGTTCTTTGGGATTTGTTTAGACACCAAGTAATTCACAATATCCTCATACCATGGTTCCGCAAACGCAATTGAGAATAGTTGCTCATCCAGGAAACTTTCACGAAACGGGATAGCTTCCTTTTCCACAGCAAGACGGCTCAAATGATCTTCCACGGTGTTCTCAATTCCTTTCTTGTCCTTGATTTCAATATCAAACTCTTGCAAGAGTAAAATCCATCGTATGAGCCTCGGTTTCGCCTCTTTCTTTGTAGGCAAGTACCTAAGTGCTGCATGATCTGAAAAGACAACAAATTTTGTACCAATTAGATAAGAGCGAAACTTTTCCAAAGCAAAAACAATAGCTAATAACTCTTTTTCAGTGGTAGTGTAGTTTTGTTGGGCTTCATTTAACGTTCTAGAAGCATAATAAATAGCATGAGGTATCTTCCCCACACGCTTCCCAAGCACCGCACCAACCATATAGTCACTTGCATCACACATGAGCTCAAAAGGCTTGCTCCAATCCGGTGGTTTAATGATAGGGGCTGAAATAAAAAGTTCTTTCAAATGATTGAATGCCGCCACACACTTTTCGACAAAGTTAAAAACCACATCTTTTTGCAATAAGGTACAAAGTGGTGATGCTATCTTGGAAAAATCCTTGATGAATCTACGATAAAAACCTGCATGACCAAGGAAAGAGTGTATCTCCCTCACCGTAGTGGGATGGGTTAGAGCACAAATAAGGTCTATCTTAGATTTATCAACTTCCAAGCCTTTAGAAGATACTATATGGCCTAAAACTATGCCATGAGTTACCATGAAATGACACTTCTCCCAATTTAGCACAAGATTTGTTTCAACACATCGTTCAAGGATTAGTGACAAATTGTTCAAACAAAGGTCAAATGAATCACCAAAGACACTAAAGTCGTCCATGAACACTTCGATTATGTTTTCAACATATTCTGAAAATATACTTACCATACACCTTTTAAAAGTAGCTGGAGCATTTCACAAGCCAAAAGGAATCCTTCTATAAGCAAATGTACCGAAAGGACAAGTGAAAGTGGTTTTCTCTTGATCCTCCGGCGCTATCACAATCTGATTATAACCTGAATAGCCATCAAGAAAGCAATAATAAGAGTGTCCAGCTAGACGTTCAAGCATTTGATCAATAAAAGGCAATGGAAAGTGATCTTTTCTAGTAGTGGCATTAAATTTCCTATAATTAATACAAACCCTCCAACCGGTTTGCACACGAGTTGGGACAAGTTCATTCTCATCATTCTCCACCACCGTCACACGTGATTTATTTGGTACAACTTGTACTGGGCTCACCCACTTGCTATCGGATATGGGGTAGATAACATCCACTTCCAAAAGCTTGAGTATCTCCTTTTTCACAACTTTCATCATAGGGGGGTTCAAACGACGTTGCGCTTCCCTTGTAGGCTTTGCATCATCCTCCAAACGTATCTTGTGCATACAAACGGCAGGGCTTATACCCTTGATATCGGCAATTGTCCATCCTATGGCCGTCTTGTGCTTCCTTAGCACCCTTAGAAGTTTTTGCTCTTGTAATTCACTAAGCTCGTTAGAAACAATCACAGGTAACTCTTCATTGTCACCCAAGTACAAGTACTTTAAGTGACTAGGAAGAGGTTTCAATTCTAACTTTGGAGATTTAACAATAGAAGGTAAAAGTTTTTCATCACTGCATGGTAAAGAAATAAAAGAGATATTATGAGTTTTCGGGCATCCTTGTAGTGAGTTGAGATCACCAAGGGATTCTTTGACCTAATTACCACATTCTACACCATTATCAATGGATGTAGTTAGAACGGTTTTCAAAGCATCTTCACCATTCAATTCAAACATTTGTTGTGCCAAAGTATCCATCACATCAACGGAGAAGCAAGAGTGGACATCACTAGGATATCTCATTGTCTCGAAAATGTTGAAACGTATTACTTCTCCGTCAAACTCCATAGTTAGCATTCCCTTATCCACATTAATAATGGTCTTCGCCGTTTTCATGAAGGGACGCCCAAGTAGCAATGGAAGAGACGAGTCCGGTGAACCTTCATCCATCTCTAAGACACAAAAATCTGCTTGAAATACTAGTTGATTAACCTGCACAAGAACATCCTCAACAATACCCATTGGGTAGACATTAGAGTGATCGGCTAATTGCAACACAATTTCAGCCTTTTTGAGAGGACCTAAATCAAGTGACTTATACATAGATGCAGGCATAACATTAACGGATGCACCTAAGTCTAACATTGCTTTGTCAAATGTAGTGTTACCAATTTTTACGGGAATATCAAAGCTGCCCGGGTCTTTGCATTTCAGTGGGAGTTTGTGTTGTAAGATTGCCGAAGCATTCTCCCCCACACTAAGCACTTCATTACCTTTGAGCCTTTGCTTATTGGTACATAAGTCCTTCAACACTTTTGCATACTTTGGAACTTGCTTAATAGCATCAATGAGTGGTATGTTCACATGAATCTTCTTAAGAACGTCTAAAATCTCCTTTTCTAGTGCCTCCTTATTAGAATTTGCAAATATGCGAGGAAAAGGTAAAGGAGGAACATAAGTAGGAATATGAGTTTTAGAGTTAGGAATAGGTACCTCAGAAGTTTGGGGAGAATCCTCGTTCTTCTCCTCCAAAACAGGTTCCTTTGGTGTTTCCACCTTGCCCGAATCAGCAACTTCGGGTTGCACAAGTTGTGTACCACTTCTCAACGTAATTGCATTCACATCTCCTTTTGGGTTGATAGGTTGAGAAGGGAGTTTCCCACTATTTTGTGCCTTCATTTGGTTCAACTCAAGAGCCATAGAACCAACTTGAGTTTGCAACTCTTTCATCGTGCCCTCCGTTCTTTGCATAAAAGATTTCATCAACTCTTCCATACTTGACCCCTGATTTTGAGGTTGTTGTTGTTGAAATTGTTGACGCGGCTGGAATTGTTATTGTTGAGGTTGATATCCACCCGAATTGTTGAAAGTAGGTTGTTGAACCGCTCCTTGATTTTTCGCATAGCTAAAATTAGGGTGATATCTCCATCCCAGATTGTAAGTGTTGGAATAAGGATCATACCGTCTTTGCTGATTTGGAAAAACCGCATTAGCTTGCTCATTGACGTCTTCATACCCATGAGAATTTGGTATCACCGTGGCTGAAACTTGTTGTAGCATTGCCGAGATGTTACCCATTTGTTGACGAAGTTCCTCCACCTCGCTCACTTCATTGACTCTCCGAAGAAGCACATCCGAACCACGACTCAAGAATTTTTGAGAGTTTGCTGCCATGTTTTCAATCAACTCTCTAGCTTGTGCCACCGTCTTGCTCACTAGTGCACCACCACCCGCTGCGTCAAGAAGATTCATATCACTTGATTGGAGACCTTCATAGAAGTATTGGATAATCATAGCGTCACTAAATTGATGATGAGGACAGCTTGCCACCAATCTCTTGTATCGTTCCCAACATTCATATAACGATTCTCCCATATTTTTCTTTATCCCGCAAATATCCTTGAGAATTTGAGTAGCTTTAGACGCAGGAAAATATATCTCTAGAAAGAGTTTTTTCAACCCATTCCATGTTGTGACACTTCTGGGAGGCAATTAATATAACCAATCCTTAGCACTATCCGCCAAAGAGAATCGAAAAACCTTCAACATAGCACCATCGGGCTCCATATTTGCTGGAAGCATAGCCGTGACAATAGTGTGGAAGTCCATAAGATGTTTGTTTGGATCTTCATTCACCATGCCATGGAACTTTGGTAATTCTCTAAGCAATCCCGGCTTTATCTCAAAAGTAGAGTCGGTTTGAATACAACCTCGCTGTGTATCCAACTTGTGCGAATCCAAGTCCTTGAGTGTATGATTTTCAGCGTCACCCATTGATTCTTCTCCTTCTCCTTCTTCTTCAAAAGGAATCTCGTGTTCTACTTCCTCTCCTTCTTGCCGAAGAGCTTCGTGTTCTACTTCCAAGTTGTGTTCTTCTGTTGTGCCTTGCCTTAGTTGGAGTATTGTTCCTTTTCGAGTAGCTATCCCGCACCTTGGATAATTCCAATATTTAGAAGCCAGAGATTAGGTACCTGAAAAAAATTCTCGCAAACAAGTGAGAAACAAGACAAGAAACGAAACAAAAGTATGCAAGCAGAAAAATAATAAAAAGAAACTAAAAACTAGATAACAAGTCGAATGCCTCCCCGGCAACGGCGCCAAAATTTGATGCGTGTCGTATGCGTCAAAAATAATTCACTTCCTCACTTTACTAATTATAAATATAGTATTCGATAAGAAAGAGTTCGTATCCACAGAGAGGCGATTGTTGTTATGCAATTTTCAGATTCTTATGTAACCAAATAACCCAAGGTGTGTTTTTGTTTTTATCAAAGTAATAAAACTAAATAAAGCAAAGTAAATATTTGGAATAATCAATAAGGATAAGATATTGGTCACGGGATAGTATCATTCATAAACATGTATTTTTCATCTATGATTAGAATTGGTATTTAATCTCTCAATTATCAAAAGTCCTAGGATATCTTGATCGCAAGAGTATCCCGTTTATTTCCTGATTTTATCACAAACAACATTAAAAGATGCTATTGTGAAATCTTCTTAAAAAGCAACCTAAAGTGTAAAAGCACAATTAGATTTAACTCCTTAAGAGAAATAAGTTTTATGAAATAAGACTAATCGATGCAAACAAACGTGTAAAAGCACTAATTCGTTTTAACAAAGGTTATGATTCATATGCGATTAAAAAGATGTATCACTACAAGTATTAACCACAAGATGCTACTAGAAATCAGAGATAATAACTTTTACGTATTGAAAACCCTAATATAGCTATAGAGATGAAAACAAATCCAATTGATTCCGGACTCAACCAAACTAGCATTCAAATCATATGATAATAAAAACAATGAATCATAAACGATAAAATTGAGACAAAACTAATTCATAGAATCAAATAACATGCTTGAAGAAATCAACTTTTATCCCATAACCAATAATAATATTTAGTTACTCATATTCATGGAGTTCATCATCATAATATTCAAACAAATAAGATGAAACATAAAAGAAAGCAAACCCTAGAAGTTGTTCTCTGCAAAAGCTCCAAGAGTAGAATAAAACGTTGTATAAAATTGTGTAGAAAACTTCCTTTTTATAGCTTTTTCTCCTTCCAAAAATAGGTTTTGTCTTCAAAGTCCATTAGTTGGAAATTCACCCGGCCCACGAGCAAGAGAAACCCATGTAGAAAATCTGTCCCAAAAGTGGTCGCCGGAAAACTGGGGTTTTGACCGGAATTGGACCGGAATCCGGCAACGAAAAGTCGCCGCCGGTCGCCTGAAAATTCACTTCCGTCGAAGGAATATTCCGTCAGATTCCGTTGGAGTTAACCGTTGACATAACGGTCTTCTGTTAGTCAACCGGGTCAAACTAATGGGTCAGCTCGGGTCAAACTCACTGAGTCAGAATCGAGTCAGCATCTAACTCATCTGACTAGGCCACTGCACAGGCTAGAACTGTTCACGGCCAACATGGCCGTGACTTCTCTAAACTCCAGCCATCTTGGTTGTTCAAGCTTACTTTCCACCAAAAACACCAGTTTACTTTGCCATTAGCATCAACTGTAATTACCACCAAGTGCATCAATTTGCAGCTTAAATAACCCATGAAAATCATCATTGTTCACTGCCACCAATTCATCCATTAGAAACAGCTGCATCTATAATACCAACTGAAGCTCATAACTTCACCAGCATCTGTACCTTAAACCTCTTAATTCCACCATAACCTGCCCAACTGTAACCCATCTACTCATACATTCAACTATGAACTGCACCTGCATGTTTCCCTGTTCATATCCATCTAACAGGGCACCTTATTAAATCAATTCCAGCTGCCATTTCCATTGCAGCAGCACCACCAACACAGGACTCAATCCTGTCAATTATTCAACCACAGACCTCAACCACCTGTGTACTGCTCAACCTTCTCAGCCAATGAAGCCATTTTCTGCACAATCCATCTCTTGACATCTCCACTGCCATACCTCCAACTTCAGCCCATGCCCATCTACTTCAGGTGCACATCTATAGCTTCTTTCTCATGCATCCATAGCAAACCTACTGAACCTTCTATCAACACCACTCCCATACAGCACCTGAAACTTCCAAGCTCCATTCCAACCTTGCCTGCAATCCACACAGCAACAGAGACTTGAATCTCTTCTATCTCCTCACTACCTTGCATCTGATGAGCTAATCATCCGTTGCTACCAAAAGCAACAGCTACACCTTCAATACTGCCAACATATGTAACTCCAGCTGCAAGCTTATGTACACAACTCTGGCAGCTCAATCTCCCAGCTAACTCCTTGCCCAGCTGCACTCCACACAGCCATTACCTGTGGCTTTCTCCCTCTAATTGCTTCCAGACAAAACCACCACCACCAGTGCCATAACATCTCAGTCTTTGGTGCTCTCAATTTATGAGCTTCAATTCACCATTTCAGGCCACCTCTGTAGCTGCAAAAAATCAATTCCATTTCCAACCACCAACACAGCAGCAGTACCACCTACTCATACCCTGATTTCATTTTGATTTGCTTGCTTTGCCACTCAGCAGTGCCACCACAACCACAGAGTCAGTACTTCCTTCATCCCAGCAACCACCAGCAAATTCGGGATAAACCTATTTCTTCAATCATCTCATATTCACAGTAAAACCCATCTTCTCTTCTGAACCTCTTCATGATGCCAACATCTCACAGATCCCCTTTTGTTTCTTCTCAAACCCTAGACGAGAGCGGCAGTTCTTCTCTATTCGATTTCAAACCAATTCTTCCATTACTCAACAACAGCAATCACCCATTTTCCATCTCCTCTCTGTGAATTCATCTCTTGATTTCTCTATCTATTTCTCGATTCAACAACTCTGTTGTTCTTGGTTTCAGGTGTGGGAAGAAAATGAAAATGATTGAATATATGATTCTTCTCGATTTGGGGTTATAAAAATGGCCGGATTAAAGTGCCCCACTATTTGACACCCCAGGCTGGATAAGGGTAATCCAAAAATACTAGGCTTTTCGGTTCCGAATAACCGACAACTTAAATTCGACTCAATGGTCAGTTATGCGAAACTGACACTTCATTCTTCACTTCCTTCTCGTGCACCTTAGCCCGCTCCAAGTATAGCTCGCCTGTACATTGACCGCTTTGCCCCTTTTATGCTCCAATTGAACGCTTTCTCCGAGTTCCTCCGCTAACAGCAACCGCTCCTTATTTCTCATATTCACTTATACTCTTCAATGAGAATCATCACTAAAGTTTTCGTGCTTTTCAGACAGAGATGAAGAAATAAAAGCAAATAATGAGAAATAATCTGCCTCCAAAAGCCATTGCACATGAGATGAATCTTTCCGCACTGTTTTCTCTTCTTTTGTTCCAAATGACTCCAAAGTACCTAAATACTAAAAAACAAAACATAAGATACATAATTTACAAGAAAAATAACAAAGAAAGCATAAATACTAGATATAAAATTAGGTGTTTTACAACACCTATCACTTCTTCGGGAGCCTCATAATGTCTGACATCAGCACGAAGAATTTCTCCATCAACAATGGCAAAAGAAAATTTCAGTCCTTTCGAAAATAAGACAGGGGCAAAAACTGGAGTACTTTGGGCATAGGTTTCACTAAACCAACCAAAGGAAACAGTTTGACTATGCTATAATGGAAAAATGAACATCATACATCACGGGAAGCAAGATTTTGGGGCATATGATGATCACGGCGAAATCATTATCGAAGAACAAAACGAAATAAAACCCAAGTTTCAATGCAGTACAAGCAAATAAACGTGAGTAACAATTCTCACATGCAAGTAAAACATCAACATCAACAAATCTCATAGTCGAAGTAGGAAACACAGGGTAGAATATGACAAGAACCAAAAATGAAAAGCGAGTAATACTTACTTGAATGATCAATCGTGAAGCAAGAGCACTCGAAGAACCAAAGGAAACAGTTAGTGGTGAAAGAAAAATCTCGAGGAAAGAGATGGAAAGAGACAGTTCGAAGAGGAATAATGGGAGTTAAGGAAAATTCCTTCTCTTTATTCCCCTCTTATAGGCGGCTGAAGAATCCAAAAATTTGGAGGTCCCGAAATTCAACAAGAAGTTATTGCATGAAATGGCATGTATAGACCACCCAATCGGTACGTGCAGAAATGGCGATGTAACGGAAGTTTTCTTCCACTTCTACCAAACAGTTCAATATGAAATAAAATGGGCAAACTGTGAATACCAATATTCTGTGGAGCACGTGTCACGATCTTAGTGGCCATATATTAATCTAACTATGTAAGCTTCCCTGGACAAGGAAGCTTAAGGAGCAAAGGATACCTCCGCAGATATACTTTATCTCGCCCAAAGAAAGAAGACCTCGACAGTGGAGATGAGAAGAGTACAAGTCTAATCCGCAAGGAAGAAGATGGCAAGGGGACATAGGTGGATGACGCATCCAATCAGCATTAAATCCAGAAATCTCTTATCTACACGCATATATCAAGGCACGTGGAGAGAGGAAGCGTGGCAGCACCCGATTTGCAGGTACTGGCGGTGAATGAAGGTACAAACTACACTAAGAATGGGTAGTTCCCAAAGGAACGTGGGTCAGCTGATATGTCATAATTATACTGGAGAAGGTACACGGTGGACGAAGGTACCATCGACAACAAAGGTATATCAGCAGACGATGGACCCAGAGGAAGCAAAGATATACCAGGAGCAGGAGGGGATATAAATAACAAGCCTCACCAACAAACTAAAGCATTCAATTCAATACCTAGAAGGATAAGATCTAGTCTTAAGCTTATACCTCTTTAATGTTTAGAACTTAAGTATCTACTAAAACTTGAGTTATTTCTATTACTTTGGGAAGCATTTAAGATCCTTTGTAACCACCACAACTTAATACAAAATAATCACTCATTACCCCATGGACGTAGACGAACGTTGAACCACGTAATATCTTGTGTCTCATGATAACTTAGAAACTCTTACATTCTATTTGTGTTCTTCGTTATTATTGTGATCTTACATATCTTTTATTAGTTAGCATCACCAGTTCAACAGAGGTATCGATACTACTTAGTATCCGATCCTATGAACTGTTCATATTATGTAGACTATGGGTAAATAAGTAGTCACACTAGTGTATGTAGCGGTTTAATACAATTTGGCGTTCAAGTCTGGACTAGATTACTGCTGCAGCAGTGGGAGGCCGACCAAAATAAGATGACCGATAAAAAATTTAATGTATTATTGTGATTACGAGTTTCGAACTCGAATTCATGTATTATCACCAGGTGGCTTTTATTATAGAAAAAACAATAAGAAAAAGTTTTGATTAAAAAAATTGATGAATGTTGGTCTGTAAACATTCTAAAATGAGCCCAAATACAATTGGTTTGGTTTAAACAAATATGTGCAATTACTTCATGAATGGTCGTATTTTCTTGCTAAATGCTGAACTAATGCTTGTTTTTCTCTAGATTTTTCCTGAACGATTAGGTGGAAGCCATATATCCTTTTTAATTCCACTGTGAAGCCGGTCCGGATAGGCCCATGATCTAGTTTCCATCTGACACTTTTCATTTCTACAGTTCAAGTACACTACCAAATCCCATTGTTTTTATTAGGCTTGGTTTGCTGGTTTATTATAAGCCTTGAATTCATTTTTTTCCTATTACTATGTCAGTTAGATCTCGTATCTTTTTTCAATGATTTTAGCTATCTCTCCCATTATATAGACTTCAATTACACACATTTATTATTTTGTGCTGAGTTTAACTCGCTTACATATTTCTCGAAATATGTGTTGGTAAGCTTTCGTTTTAACCAAGTTCATATTATATTCTTGACGAAAGTCAAAAGATGATCATGTGAAAATCTCCAGGTAACATCTTACATGATTTGTGTGAGATAGTCATTTGATGTAGACTCGGAATGTTTTGTATTGATCATTCAATCACTTGAAAATTGCTTTGAAGCTAATAGTTTGTGTGAGACAGCTATTGTCGTCTTCTAAGAATGTTTCAATTATTGAAATGGGAGTTTAGAACTATTAACCATGATTGGACATAGCACAGTACGCGTACTTGTATGCTAACTGTTGCAAGTTATTCCAAGTCTGGGAATCATAGTATGCATACCCGTATGCGTACTGGTTGGTTTAATAAAAGTCTGGGAACTTAGTATGCATACCCGTATGCGTACTTGGGTAAAGTTCATGTCCGGAAATTTCAACTGAGTTTGGAAGGTATGCATACCCGTTCACATACTGGCGAACCCAATTTTAGTCTGTCCACTTAGGTATGCGTACCCGCTTGCATACTTGAGTAGGCACTGTTCTAAAATCGGTTTTTTCATGAACTAATACATTTATATATTATATGGAATGCAATCTTTTGCAAACCGTGGCTATAAGGTTCATGAATTGATTTGAGTAAATCAAAATTGATTTTTCTTAAATTTTGTCTTGTAAACTTCTATGAGAATATAAACAATTGAACAACTCTAAAAACTAGATTACTGTTGCAGCAGTTGGAGGTCGACCAAAAAAAGATGACTGATAAAAAATTTAATGTATTATTGTGATTACGAGTTTCGAACTCGAATTCCGGTATTATCACCAGGTGGCTTTTATTATAGAAAAAATAATAAGAAAAAAGTTTTGATTAAAAAAATTGACGAATGTTGGTTCGTAAACATTCTAAAACGAGCCCAAATACCATTGGGTCGGTTTCACAATGTACAAATACCTCGTACATATGATATGGTGGTGAGTCTAGTGACCCATAAATTACTAATATTCACTACACCCAGACGTCCACCAAGACACCTAGCAGTTTGACACAAAATGCACAGATGAGTAACATGTGTCAAGGGTTGTTTTGGTAATTTTATTTTCAATTACCAAACCTTACCTAAAATGGAGTAAAACTTAATCTTGTCGTTCTCTTTATCATCTCTCTCCATGGATCCGCCTCCTTAAGATTTAATGAAAAATATGATTGAAGATATCTGTTCGGAAGATGAAAATTTCATAAGATGTTAAGTTGTTGACGAAGAAATTATTGTGTCATCATAAAGTCATCAATCAATTTGAGTCATGTCAGTGAGTTGTATGCATCAACCCGATCCACAACTTCATCTTCTTCACCTATTTTCTGTTATTGTTTTCTTTTCTTTTTTGCTTAGTTTTTAGTCTATGCTAATGCAATTAATCGAATTACATCAAACAATTCCTCATTTTGGAGTATGGCTTTGTTGTAATTATAAAAAAAAAACTGAAGCGGAAATTGTTCTAATTTTCTCAAATGAAGTTCTAATTTTATCAATTTCATGAAAAATAAAAATTATCATCATTCATAATTCTTCAATTCGATCGATTCTAGTTGATATGATAGAAATTGTAAATACTTTGAGCTGTTAATTGGTTTGTTCGATTATATATGAATGAAATTTGCAATCAATTTGATTGATTATCTGAAGATTAGTCTCAATTTTATGAAATTGGTAAATAAAATATTTCATTTGTAATTGTCTGGGACATTTGTTGTGTCTGACATCATGCATTATTTTGATCGTATAGAAGGCCTCCTTAACAGTCGTCCGACTAGTTTCATTTGAGTCATTTGAACTAGTTATGGTTAATATGAATAAGGTTGATATGAAAGCGTTCATATGGATAACTTCGGTTAACTATTGTAGAGCCAACAAGGTGTACAATTTTAGGTACGGTTACTCTTATCTAAATGAATTCACTTTACATTTGTGTGTAACAAGCTAAGTTCGATCCTACGGTTGAAAGATATTAGCTTGAGTCTAATCAGGTTTTCATCTAACTGTGAATATTGAATGCTTTTTTATGAAGGTAACATTGATTGCAAACCCTGATTTGAAGACTATATAAGGGAGAAATCTAGCAACTGGGAAACCTAATCCCCACACCTCCTGTGTGATCCTAGCTGCGACTAGAGTCGATTATCCTTTAACCTTAGGTTTTTTCCAAAACCCTGTAGGTTAACGACTTGAAGACTTCATTGGGATGTGAAGCCAGACTAAACTATTTTCTCTGTAGTTGTGTGTTCCAAACTTGTTGTTTTCTATCGTGATTGAGTACTATCTTCTCTAAGATTTGCTCGATATTTAATCTCCGATAGGCAAGATAAAAAGTAGTCACAAACATCTTCGTCTCATCGTTTGTGATTTCACAATATCTTGTTTCTCTACCATACGATTAAGATTATTGTGAGGTGATTGATATTACTAGGATGTTCTTTGGGGATATAAGTCCAGTGTATCAATTGGTTTATGTTCACCTTGATTCATCAAAATACGGAACAAAACTTCTAGGTATTTCTGTGGGAGACAGATTTATCTATTTAGTAGACTTTTCTATGTGAGACAAATTGGTTTATCAAGTCGTCGACTTTGGGTCGTAGCAACTCTTAGTTTTGGGTGAGATCAGCTAAGGGAATCGAGTGCATAAAGTCCTGATGGGATTCAAATACGTAAGGAACACGACTGTACCTTGATACTTGCGAGATCGGTTAGGTCTCAACTACATTTTAGTCCGAAGTTAACTTGGAGTAGGCTAGTGTCTGTAGAAGATTCATACAGTGTTGTGTGGACTAGGTACCGGGGTTTCTCTACATTTGCGGTTTCCTCGTTAACAAAATTTATGGTGTCTGTGTTATTTCTTTTATGTATTATATTTTTTTATATAATTGAAATATCACAGGTTGTGCGTAGTTCAATCAATTAGATAATCCAACCTTTGGTTGTTGATATAAATTGATTGACACTTGAACATTGGTATTTGGTACCGTTCAAGTTGTTTCACATATTAATTAGGGTCACAGGTTTCTATATGTTTGATTTTCTGATTACATTGTGAAACAGAGATACAACTCTTGGATATAATTCCTTTAATTGAGTATGACTGTCTAGTTGATTTTCTTGGAATTATATTGGAGTTTCTCCATACAGATTTCCTGAACAAAATATTGGATGAGGTTTTTAGACCCCTTGCTTTTTCAGTTCTAAATATACGTAAAGGTACATAAATTTCCAAACAAATCTTATATCTATTGGAATTTACAAATCTCATTAATCCTTTAGGGTAGGTTTGACCACTTGTTCATAATATAAAAGAATCGTTCTCCATTTGTTGTTAGCTTCTAAACTATAATATAATTGGTTTAAAATATATATTTAATTTCATAATATATTAACACAATAAGAAAACGAATCAATCAACCAAATAAATCGTTTAGTTCTTGATATATTTTAGTGATTAAGATTTATCTGAAAACCCAATCTGATTTTAAACTAATCAAGTTAACTATCTGGCACTAAGTGCTATCTATTGTCTCCCTTATAAAATCTAATTGTGAGCTTTGATACCAACTTGAGAAGCCTAACCTAATCACCTACTTAGGTAATCGGATTACAACCTAATTGAAGCATCAAACTAGATTAAAGATCTTAAGAATCTCAATTACATAAACTAATCCCAGAACAAACCCATATACTCTGATATTATTAAAATGAAAATCTCTCGAGTGATATGAAAATAATAATGTGTTGTTTTACATATTAACAAATAATACATATTAAAGATAATACAACATTTTTAGATTCGATAAAGCTTTAGATCTAAGATAACGAATATCTTTGCGCGCATCATTTCTTCTGAAAACTGAAACTGAAGTAGGAACGAGTGACCACATCATCCCAAAGGGTTACCTAATGCAAAAAAATAACATTTAAGTAATCATTAACATGCTTCACTGTTTTAAAAGATAATGAAATTAAAACAGAACAATAAAAGAAAACATATAACACTTTTACACAAAATACTATGCAAAAGATGCTTCAACTCTTTTCCCTAGATATTGCGTCCATCGTGGAAATATCCATGAAAGATCCACCACCAGATGGATCTACGAGAATTGAATTAAACAACCTACAAATATGTTAGCCTAACCTCGTCCTACTCAATGGAGAAGAAGATGCTAGGAATAACTCCAGTCTTAAATGATAGCATGAATCCAGGTACCGTAATATATTATCATGGAATGCGTACATCTCATATATCCCAACGCCGCCATCTGATTCTAGAATATAATAAGGTTATGCATCATCTCAATCCCAACCTTAACATAAATCCCAATCCCAATACATGTGGAATCAACAAAGTATGAGACGAAGAGACTTTGTTGATTACTATCTATCTCGATTGATGGAGCAAGCTCTACAAACAATCATGATCAGGATACTCGAGTTATCAAAATAAAAGATAACTGGACCTAGATTCTCATTAAAACAAGATAGATAGAAATCTCAAAGTTCTCTTCGTCTCAAACTATGTGATTCCACATGTTTAATACTTGTGAGGTGAAAAAATAATCTTAGATGCTCTTCGGGAAGCATAAGTCCGAAATTTTGAGGTTAGATAGACTTTGTCTATCCCCCTAGATTTCCAGTCTCACCTTGATCTACCGATCAGAAAGGAAATCACAAATATATGCTTATCTATGGAAGGTAGATTGGTTTAAAAGTCTTCAATTGAGTTGAAGCAACTCTTAGGCTGTAAATGAGGTCAGCTAAGGAAATTATTTGTACTGAGTCCTGCTGGGATTCAAGAGGTGTAATGAGTGCGACTGTAGATGAATTGATGTGAGGGTTTAATTCAATATCAACTACATTCCAGTCTAAAGTTAATTAGTAGTAGGCTAGTGTATGTAGCGATTTAATACAGTTTGCCGTTCAAGTATGGACTAGATTACTGCTGCAGCAGTGGGAGGCCGACCAAAAAAAGATGACCGATAAAAAATTTAATGTATTATTGTGATTACGAGTTTCGAACTCGAATTCCGGTATTATCACCAGGTGGATTTTATTATAAAAAAAAATTGATTAAAAAAATTGATTAATAAAATTGACTAATGTTGGTCCGTAAACATTCTAAAACGAGCCCAAATACAACTAAGTTGGTTGAAATAGATATGTGCAATTATTTCATGAATGGTCGTATTTTCTTGCTAAATGCTGAACTAATGCTTGTTGCTTTATAGATTTTTCGTGAACGATTAGTAGAAGCCATATACCCATTTTAATTCCACTGTGAATCCGGTCCGGATAGGCCCATGATCTAGTTTCCATCTGACACTTTTCATTTCTACAGTTCAAGTACACTACCGAATCCCATTGTTTTTGTCAGGCTTGGTTTGCTGGTTTATTGTAAGCCTTGAATTCATTTTTGTTTCCTATTACTGGGACAATTAGGTCTCGTAAATTCTTTTTGCAATGAATTTTAGTTATCTCTCCCATTATATATAGTTCAATTACACACATTTGTTATTTTGAGATGAGTTTAACTGGCTTACATATTTCTCAAAATATGTGTTGGTAAGCTTTCGCTTTAACCAAGTTCATCTTATATTCTTGACGAAAGTCAAAAGATGATCATGTGAAAATCGCCTGGTAACATCTTACATGATTTGTGTGAGACAGTCATTTGATGTAGACAAAACATTTTGTATTGATCATTCAATCACTTGAAAATTGCTTTGAAGCTAATAGTTTGTGTGAGATAGCTATTGTCGTCTTCTAAGAATATTTAAATTATTGAAATGGGAGTTTTGAACTATTACCTATGATTAGATATAACACAGTATGTGTACTTGTATGCTAACTGTTGCAAGTTATTCCAAGTCTGGGAACCATAGTATGCATACCCGTATGCACACTGGTTGGTTTAATGAAATTCCAGGAACTTAGTATGCATAGCCATATGCGTACTGGCATAAAGTTCTTGTCCGGAAATTTCAACTGAGTTTGGAAGGTATGCAGACCCGTTCACATACTGGCGAACCCAATCTTAGTCCGGCCACTTAGGTATGCGTACCCATTTGCATACTTGAGTAGGTTATGTTCTAAAATAGTTTTGTTCATGAACTAATACATTTATATATAATAAGGATTGAAATCTTTTGCAAACCGTGGCTATAATGTTCACGAATTGATTTGAGTGAATCAAAATAGATTTTTATTTAATATTGTCTTGTATACTTCTATGAGAATATATCCAATTGAACAACTCTAGAACTAGTTTCATTTGAGTCATTTGAACTAGTTATGGTTAAGATGAATAAGGTTGATATGAAAGCGTTCATATGGCTACCTTGGGTTAACTATTGTTGAGCCAACAAGGTGTACACGTTTAGGTACGGTTATTCTTATCTAAAGGAAGTCACTTTTTATTTGTGTGTAACAAGCTAAGTTCGATCTAACGGTTGAAAGATATTAGATTGAGTGGTATGAAAATAATAATGTGTTGTTTTACATATTAACAAATAATACATATAAAAGGTAATACAACATCTTTTGATTCGATAAAACTTTAGAGCTAAGATAACAAATATCTTTGCGCGCATCATTTCTTATGAAAACTGAAACTGAAGTAGGAACGAGTGACCACATCATCCCAAAGGGGTGCCCAATGGAAACAAATAACATTCAAGTAATTATTAACATGCTTCACTGTTATAAAACATAATGAAATTAAAACAGAACAATAGAAGAAAACAGATAACACCTTTTACACACAACACTAAGAAGAAGATTGCTTCAACTCTTTTCCCTAGATATTGCGTCCATTGTGTAAATATCCATGAAAGATCCACCACCAGATGGATCTACGAGAATTGAATTAAACAACCTCAAAATATGTTAGCCTAACCTCGTCTCATTCAATGGAGAAGATGATGCTAGGAATAATTCCAGTATTAAATGATAACATGAATCCAGGTACCGTAATATATTATCGTGGAATGCGTACACATCATAAATCCCAACGCCACCATCTAATTCTAGAATTTAATAAGGTTTTACCTCAGCCAAATCCCAATCCCAACCTAAACATAAATCCCAATCCCAATACATGTGGAATCAATAAAGTATGAGACAAAAAGACTTTGTTGATTACTATCTATCTTGATTGATGGAGCAATCTTTACAAACAATCAAGATTAGTATACTCAAGTTATCAAGATAAAAGATAGATGGACCTAGCTTCTCACTAAAATAAGATAGATAGAAATCGTAAAGTTCTTCGTCTCAGACTTTGTGATTCCACAGGTTTAATACTTATGAGGTGAATAATAATCTTGGATGCTCTTCGGGAAGCATAAGTCCGGATTTTGAGGTTAGCTAGACTTTGTCTATTGTTATAGATTGCCTATCTAACCTTGATCTACCGATCAGAAAGGAAATCACACATATATGCTTATCTATGGGAGGCAGATTGGTTTAAAGTTTTCAATTGAGTTGAAACAACTCTTAGGATGTAAAGGACGTTAGCTAAGGGAATCATTTGCGATGATTCCTGTTGGGATTCAAGAGGTGTAATGAGCACAACTGTAGCTGAATTGATGTGAGGGTTTAATTCAGTCTCAACTACATTCCAGTCTGAAGTTAATTAGTAGTAGGCTAGTGTATGTAGCGGGTTAATACAGTTTGGTGTTCAAGTCTGGACTAGGTCCCTGGGTTTTTCTGTATTTGCGGTTCCTCGTTAACAAAATTTCTGGTATTTGTGTTATTTATTTTCCGCATTATATTGTCTATCTTTATAATTGAAACATCACAGGTTGTATGTAAATCAGTCAAAGTAGATATATCCATCCTTGTCTATTGGATACGACTTGATTTATTCCTGGATGTTTATTTTTGAGATCGTCCAAGAACTCTCACACGAAAATCGAGTTCACAGACTAGTCTCTGTAGACTTTCCCATTGTGGGAGAAAGAGATATAACTCTGAATATTATTTCTGAGATTCATTAAGTTGAACTCTCGGAATTGTATTTAGGTCTTGTCCATATAGTTTCCTAAGAAAAGGTTTATGGTGTATTTTGGTACCCCTAGTGTTTTCACTCATGCCCTCGTAGCCTGAATTTGGGCTGATGTTTTTCATTCATGAAAAACACTAGGAATTGGTAGATATGATCCCCATATCAACTGATTGTTTAAAAATCACATTCCAAAATAAGACTATATAAATATTCGTATCGACCGATTATAGCCTCAGAAATACACTGGAAAATTAACAATTTGCTCTTACCTAGAATAAGTTGATATGGATCTTCGCATCAACCGATTATGTATCGATTATCAATTTATCCGTTGTTTAATATGTATATCTAAATCCATACTCAAGCTAAGAATTATACCAAAGCATGCTCATTTATTCTGAGAGGATCATAAGAATAGGTATGAATTCGTATTCATTTTCAGATCAAGTATATATCATATACTATTTGAGGATGGGTATGAACTCATATTCATTTCTCATATCGAGTATATATCATACCGTGCTTGAGAATGGGTATTGACACTGTAGTTCATACAAAAAATAAGTACATTATACTTAGTCTGAATGCGTATGAAATGATATGGGTTCTCAGATCGAGTATGATTTTATTTTATGTTACTGAAAACTATATTAGCAATTGACAGTAGAGTCTTATATGAGCCAATTCTGAAAAATGAGGTTCATCATTTTTTATTATAGCCTGAAAAAACTGACAATTTCATTTATACGTACAGAATCAGTCAGTATGAATGCCCATATCGACCGTTTTAGAGTTTATGCTCTTCCAACCAAAAACAAAACTGGGCACTTCCAGTAAGGAGGAAGTCAGGGGATCAGTCCCCTCCATAAAGGTTTGTATTTACAATTATCAGTCGTATAGAGGGGTTTGGCGAGGTTGGATCTGGTAGTGGGGCAAGTCTAACTAGTTGGATTTGGGTTGGGACTTAGATTCGTCTTTAGCCTAGCAAAAAAAAAGAAAAAGTCACTGTGAACATGAACATCGACCAACTATGGTTAAACACAGAAAACCAATAATTTTTTTATGATTAACAATTTCTGAACGGATAAACTAATTACAAGAATAATTAAAAGAAATGGGTTACGGTTGAAAATATAGTTTTCTAAAAAACAAAAAACAAAGGAATGAAACTCCCTTTAAATTGGTAGATATAGTTATAATAGATAGGAAAAAATACAGTTTAGTCCAAAAACGTGTCAAAAAGTATAATTTAGTCCATGCCGAGTCAACTAGGTACAAATTAGTCCAATTTCTTTTTAAAATATGGAAAATACATAAATAACCTTACTAATTTACAATTTAGTTCAAATAATTATAGATTAATCCAAAGTGACTCATGATGATGTCGTTAACTTTAAATAATATAAAAATAGTTAAAAACCAATTTATCCTTTGAACCGCTCATCCAAAATTCACAAACTTTATATATTCAGAAAGCTCTTTCCGAGATCAACAAAAAGAGTACCCATATGACTATATAATTTTCATTTTTTTTAAAAGTTGATTTACACTAGGATGTACAACTTTGTTTGACAGAGAATATATGCAGTGAGTTAAAGTAATGCCTACTGCATCAACTGCTACCTTTGCACGACCACTAATAGTAATTAACGAAGATTCAATGAGACAACGATATCCTTGTTCAGGGGAGATAAGATGTAATTGGTAACCATTTGCTTCAGTAATTATCTTTCATACGTCCTCCATCACGAGTTTCTTATCGAATTTCAATTTTTCATAGCTATAGGAAATTGATTGTTGAAAAAATTGTAGATTTTATCAACATCAGGGGGTCTGCGCACAAATACGAATGTTAAACAAAATAAGTAGGAACCACTTTGTATAGATAACAACAAACCAGAGAGTAAAGATGTTTTTTGTAAATTTCATCGAAAAGAAACATATACAAAACAAGATTTAGGTTATGTCATCCAATAATTCACCCCCAATGAATGAGATTGAAGTCCAGTTTTTGACATGTGTACAACTATGTACACATTAACAATAAACATATGTAAAACTATCTACACATGTTGGATAAAGAGTGAACACTTTTCCAGGAAAGAACGACAACTAACAAGAACTGAGAACATATAAAGCTATAAGTATGCCAAAGGTTCCGTAACATTTTGTTATCAAGCAAGCTCAAGCATACACGGAGATAACATGAAAAAGTTGTAATTAAACTTGAGCTATTATTGTATCATGCTCCTACAGAAAGCTTACGAAGAATCAAGACAATGTTTTAACTTACTATGTACACATTAAATAACATGTGCACATATACATGTATACAAGTATGACATAATACATTAGTGTAAATGTACACACCTATAGAAATGACACATATCCAACACTGAAAACTACAATATAGGTCATACATCCATGACATGATGCATCAGTGTACAATAATGTATACATCTACGAAATCTAACAAGCTTAACATCCATGATCACACAAAACTGACTAGGTCTACTTTTATCCATGGCATAACACACTAGCGTAAAAGTATGTACACATCTACAAAAATCTAACAAAATCCAAGAAAAATAATATAAACAAAGAAAAATTAAAGTAACTACTTGCAGATCTTCGGGATGGGAAAGTACCACCCCAATAGGAGAATTGCCAAAAAGGTAAGTATCAACTACTCTCACGTCTCTTATTTCCAATGTCAGTCTATCCTAACCAAACAAAAGAAACTGAATATACAAACACTCTAACATACCTGGAATTGAAACACTAATGCAGAGATTGGACCAACATCAACTGAGTCGTTGATGTTTAAACCATTCATTACCACCTCCATGTAAGACCGCTTTGACATTCCAATAAATGCTTTATCTGTAAGATGAGAATTCATCCATTACTGATTTTAGAGAATCACTCGTTTATACAAAATCACAAAGACCAAAAAGTCCAGACCCATAAACGAAAAAAGATTGTTCACTAAAATTTAATTAAGAGTCCTAATGTGGGGCCTGTGGGCGACTAAAAACACATGTAATTTCTGTCACATGCATACAACAATATACTTGTATTATAGGTGTACTAATATGTACACATATAATTTCTGTCACATGTGTACAACAGTGTACACTTAAGGTGTACTAATATGTACATATGTAATTTCTGTCATAACCAATAGTCAATGACTCATATAAATCCAAGAAATGAAAAAAGATGTTCACTAAAATTTGATTAAGAATCCTAGAGTGGGCTATTATGTACGCATGTAATTTCTGTAACATATGTACAACAATGTACACTTATACTTTAGCAGTCCAAGCTAACTCTTATATTGGAAGCCTAATATCTGATAGGAAATAAGAAATACCAAGACATTCCACAAAGAAGATATTTATTCAGATGAGATCGAAAATTGAAAATAGATGAAATTCAAATTTGTTTGATGGGTAATAGAGATTAAGATGCATCTATCTCGAATATGAAGTCCAATTTTGGATCGTAATCATATATTGAAACCCAGATCAAAGTCTTCACACATTCAAAAACTATGGTGAACTGCAAAAAGAATCAATATGTGCACAACTATGTACACATTAGGTGTACAACAATGTACACCTTAAGAATCAATATAAACTTACCATAGTGGATAAAGTTGCAAAAATGAACCCCGTCACTGACGACCTTATGCTCATTGTCTGAAGGCCAACATAGAGAGGAGATCTTGTCACAAACAAATATCTCTGGTGTGCCCACCAAAAAAAGAGAGAAGAAAATTGTATTAGCAATTGAACCCATAATGTATATGTCGATTGGGGACTTTGCAGCATGTACTGATGAAGTTTGATGTTTTTGATCTGTATTTAGTGCAGTCTCTAAAAGAAAGTAGATAAAAGTTCAAGCAGAAACTCAAGGTATATTACCTGATTCCAAGCCGAATCATTAAAAATATCATCTTCAAGAAGCTGGTGACAGTAATCAAGTTCGCCTTCCCAACTGCCCAAGGCATGAAGCACCCACTGGAAGAAACATGACAACTGCGAATGAACCTTAGTCACCAGGAACTCCTAGGGTATGAGCGTTTTTCAGTGAAAAGTGCATTTTTGCGTACCTCAATGAGGAACGCATTTCTAACAAGGGAGAAACACGCTCCTATCACCTTGTTATAAATTTAACAAATAAAAAAGATATCGTGGATATATCAAAGAAGAAAAAATGATTTATTTTTGTAAAGATATAGCAAGAAGATTTTCTAGATTTATTTTGTTCCTTTTTTAAATATATTTCTTCTAGCAACAGATAAATAAATATATAAATAACTCTTTCTCCTCCTTCTAACCTTTATACCCAGTGCATTCTATCTATCATATTACAATGAGTGATTCTGATTTACCTATAAACATAGATGATGAAGATGATAACCATGTTGATGAACCATCATCTACTCCTCTTTAGAAGTATGTAACAAAGGTTGTTAATGATGGTAGTAAAAGTATCATTAATATATCTATGAAATTTGATTTCTATTTTACGTTACCGACACGTTCTTCGTTCCTCATTTTTGAGAATGTTACGTATTTTCGTTTCGGTACTCGCTCCCGTTCCTGTCCTCGTTCCCGTTCCTGGTGACTAAGGAATGAACTTGAATACACATTCGCGAGTAAAACTATTCCTCTTACAAGTTAAAATTATATGGTCCACAATTCTCCATAAATGGGATAAAACAGAGGAGTATTGTTAGTGGCAAACTTATCCCATTAATCTGCTATAAAGTGTTACTCTTGACGTCCATCCCAACTAATGTGCTCGTAAGGAAATCAAAGAGAGATGATCTTGTCATCTAGGAATATAAGAAATCAACCACTACCGTTACAAAATAGGAAAAACTAAACATTTTGAATTCCGAACAAATTAACTTTCAAAGGAAAGCAAATAAAGATTTTGTACATGTTTATTTGTGAACCATCAGTAGGCAAAATGGATACCTGCGAATGGGAACTGCATACCTGTCGGTGGGACCAGGCATGATAATTTTTCGCAACAACTCCCACCTTGCCTAACACATACTAGCTCGTTTTATTTCTAAAATAATTTTTCAGCAGCTTGGTTGCTGAGTATCTGAAGTCCATAATATTGATACCAGAACCGCAATGTTTATGCGTCAGTCAGTAATTCAAAACCAGTAAAGTTAAATATACGACTACGAATCAAAATAACATATCTAATCTAAAAATCAACATGTGCACTCATTAATAATAAACATGCGTACAATCATGTGCACATTAACGATCAACAGGTGTACAACCACGTGCACATTAAATCAACAGGTGTACAACTATGTACACATTAAAAAATCAACATGTGTACAATTATGTACACATTAACAATCAATGAATCTTAAACCTGCAATACGAGAGACTAGCTTCAAAGGAAATCTGCAACTCCTAATACAGCACAATAGGCCGGAAGTACTCGATCCAACATAAGAGTGTACAATATGAACATTTACTTATAGAAAAAAGTGTTTTTGGCTTCTTATTTCATTGCACATTAGCCAAGGTTTTGAGCTAACAAACCTCTGTGGACCACATGAATGATCTAAGGATTGACTTACTCTAAGGATGATCTCAACCAATTTTTAAGGTTACTATCAGATAAGATGGTATCAAAATCAAACCCTATTAGAAATGCGAATCACCACTTAATGCTTCTGCTTGAATCCATATTGACCACATAAAAATTGTACTCATTGTTGATTAACGTGAGCATGCATCTCGGAATTAATAACAAGATACCTATAGCTTACAGTGTCATTTTCACACTCAATGGTCTGTAACGATACATCAAACTGGGGCCAAGTTTTAAAATGATACTGCATCTGTACTTCCAGGTTCCAACCATACAAAAAGAGGACGAAGGACTGAGTACACTCTAGTCTTGCATAAAATAGGCAGACCAATATCAGTAAGGTAACAGTCTAACAGATACATTATAGAAAAGTAAAAGAGACAATATTTGTAGGAGAGAGAAATTACCTTGAAAGACAAGTGTAAAACACCTGCTTTGAAAATTCATTGCATATCTCAACAGTGGCAGGTCCCCAAATGAATCAGTCCAACACCCATCAGAGTAATCAGTTCGAAACCAATTTCATTTCTTATTATCTGAAACCTATAGACATAGTAACAATATGATTACCATCTCTATAAATCTTGAGAAAAGATCTTGTTTGGTGCATGTGAAACTGATCTCCCTAGGAGGCTTTATCAAGATTACAAGAGATTGCAAGCATCAATTGTATCCAGAACAGTTGAATTCCTTGTTCTTCTCAATAATCTTCTTGTAGTACATGTCCCCATGCCTAACAATCGATGAGCTATTGCTTGCAACAGAACCAACTTTGAGCCGTGGTCTCGAAAAATTAATTCTGATAAAAAAAACAACATTAAAATCATCAAAAGGTCACTCACATCTCAGTGGTGAAAAAGCACAACACCAATACCATGTATACAAATATTAAAGCAAGCCCAAATACAACACGAACATCACTTATCCATTCTACAGTTATACTACATTGTGATGAAATCAAACAATCCACAGTATAAAATTTATACTACGTCGCCATAAAAAAAAATCAAGAAATTGCTACAGTTCTTAACATAATGCTGCATGCAATTTATGTCACATGTGTACAACAATGTACACCTATATTATAGGTGTACCAATATGTACACATGTACAATTTCATAGATGCTAATCTACAACATTAGGCACATTATTGTTATTTGGGAAAGCTAGCTTACTACGTACTCTACCCAAACTCCAACAATATCAGTTCACATATAAGTAGTATAAAAACATACAAAAAAACTGACAAAAGTTATTATGATGAGAGATACACTTACGTACATTCTTGAAAAATGTAAGGTATTTGTGGTTTTCTAAGTGAAAATATACTTCCAAATAATATACGAACACACATAAGATCCTAAAGAGCGTCTACTAATCTATTGAATACCAAAAGTAATATTTGCTACAACAATCCCTAGAACCAAAGATTAGTAAATAGCATTTCTTCCAAAATAGAAAAATCCAATATGCAGACTACCAATACAGAAATTTTGTGACCTACGTAACGATACCATACTACAGTTAGTTGAATGTGTGCTTTTTTATCCAGTAATGGCAATATTTGAGGCTTAAATAGGTGTTAAGGAGTAATTGTCTTACTGATTACAGTGACTACCGACGATACCATATTACTTTTCAAACGTATAAAAGCAGTGTATTCATCACTACAAACATAGAAGAGCTCTTTAATAACAAACACTTCATACTTACCAGAGCCATAGACATCCTCATATACATAACCGAGTTCATCAAGAGATCCAATACCAAAACCATGAGCAAATTTTCCTGCCAATGAGTTTATGTTAACATGATAAGCGAATTAGTCAATTATCTAAAGAAAATTAATGACAATTTCATCGAAGAAATATGATACTACAAATATCTAAAGAAAAACAGTTCCACATGTACAACACCTATTGGCTATTACCAACCCATGTTTGATCTAAATTATAAACCCTCGATCCCTCATAATCCCTAACAAAGAATTCTACTAATAACAGTATAAGCTATATGAGTAGGAACTTAGAAGGTATCAACATTTACCTCATGATCAAGCAATAAATTCTCGTGCTTATTCTTCTCATGGCAGTAAGCTAATGCTTTTCCAAGGCTTTCAATGTACTAAATTTCAAGCAAAACAAATTAAAAAAACCCACTAATCAGAGAAAGACAATACACTAAAGCTAGATTTTCATGCACAAAGCATTATGATGATACAGTTAGTGAGATGAGTATAATTTACTGAAATTAGAAAATAACTTAGAACATAGCTCCCTAATTGAAAAGTAGGGTCAAGAATCGAGATCATTCGGTTATTCTAGATCCTGCATCTAGGGTCTCAGAGATGCGTATGTTGATGGCACAATTCAAGTAGAAAAGATCTAAATTTGGTAGAGGTCAAAATCCATAAAAATAAAGAAGAGAGTTATGCAGGTATTTAAAGTTTTGGGATGTAAATTTTAAAATGAAGTAGTATGTATGCTTAAACAAAAACGAGTTCCTAACATGAGATACTCTTCATTTATTAATGATGTAACAAAGGAAAAGTGGTAGTAAATAATATACACTCATATGATTAGTTTTTCCAGAGATACACACTTACACACACAATATCCGCTTTGATTGTCCAATAATGTACACTTTTATGGTAGTAAACAAATAGTTATTCTTGGGATGAAAATCTAGCCTTTAGTGATTGTCTTTTGCAAGGCTTGCAATGTACTAAATTTCAAGAAAAATAAATCATTGTGTATTCTTCCCATATTCCAATATAAATCCTTTCCTTTAAACATTGATTATTACTAGCTATCCTAGTAGTGCATCAACACTGCTGCCATACTTCTACAACATCGCCAAATCAAACGGGGACATAAAAAGAATCCAAACTCATTAACTTACCTTAACACCTTTGATTTCCCCATAACTTTCACCCCTTCTCCGACATAAGATCCAAGCTCCTGAAGGAACTGTAATTATTCTTTGAGCATCCTCACTGTCGTAGCTACACACATCATAAGCGCAAATTTCATTCCAAATAAACTAAAACCCCACCCTACTCATGAAATTCTAAGATCTCTCTTCCGTTAATAAAATCAAAACCCACAATGTCCCATATTAATACTCTAAACTTAATATTCATACATGATTCAGAGATAATCGAAGGATATGATATTAAACTATCAAAACCGTAGTTCAGCAAAAAAATTGAAGATAAAAAAACAGAAATCCAGAATGAATTTAGTGTAGAACAAGTAAAATCACCTAAACCTAACACAAAACCACAAAAATTAAGCAAAAGGAACTCTAATTAGACAAAAAAAATTGAAATTAGGTTTAGACATTTAGGTAGTGATGTTAAAAAGAGAAGTCGATTCGATTATTACCTCTGGAATTGAGATCAATATGATGAGCTTCAAGAAGATTTAAATAATGATATTTCGGTCCAACTTGAAGTTGGAGATCGTGAAGATGTTGAATGTAATATTCTCCAAGACCTTCTCCCGAGTTATGCATAGCAGACTAGCAGTCGTGACATTCTTTTAAGTTTACTACATCAAAAAATGATGATGCTCATCCACTTGTTTCAATATTCTTCCCTTCTACTTCTATTGCCGCCATTGAAGGTTAAGAGATTTCGTTTTGTTCCATTACTCTCCGATCTGAAAAACGCCTTTGTTACTGTTTCTCTCCAAAAGTTTATGAAATGAATACGGAAACCTGGAAAGGGTAATTAAGGTAACGAGAAAAATATATATTTTCTAGATCGGCTGGAATCTGGAATGACTCGTCCGAATTTTGGACTAAACTGTCGAGCCGGGGGATATTTGGACTACCTAGTACCAGGATTTTGATGAGAGGACTAAAGCGTCCAAAGCCCAACAGATTTGGGACTAAACGTTAATTTCTATATCGGTAGACGTTGGGTTTTATCATTAGTTTGTGAGGGAAATGATTTGGATAAGTCTCAATTTTATTTATATCATTGTAGCACAGTAATATAGTCATAGGGTAATAGCACTAGTGACCTGAATTCGAAACTTGTTGGCACCGATATTTTCTTTACCTACGGGAATACAAAAATATATTGTAGGTCTCAATTTTAGAACAATCTTATTATAGGGGAGGCATGGTTTATTAGAGGGGCGGCATTCTAATAGGACAAAAAGGGTCATTACATGATCATTCAAGGTGCCCCTTATAAAAAAAAACTGGAAATGACAATTTAACCCTCATTATTGATAACCTAGTTTAGTGATGATAATCAAGTTTAGTGTTAACGATTAATTTCACTTATATTAACTCAAAATTAGATTTTTAGAGTTAAAAAAAAAGTTTAGAGGAGAAGAAAAAGAAAAACTTTTGTGATATTTGTGAAACTCTAGATTTTGATTCACTCAACCAAAATGAGTGATTCTAGTGACCCGGTATACTTATTAGTTCCCATTAGCTTTTTCTCGCTCAAAATTATCTAAAATACGTAACAAAATCAAAACTTTTAAATTTTCAGAAGAACTTACGGTTGTAATTGTGCTCGTGACCAACCGTAACTAAGAGTTACGGTTCGTAAATTATCTAATACCAACCGTAACTGGTTAAATTTGGGGAAGATCCAATCGTAAAACCAGTTACGGTTGGTAATTAAATTTGGACAACAACCGTAACTAAATTACGGTTGGTGAATAATGAATCGAGACCAACCGTAACTACCCTACGGTTGCTAACAGTGATGCAATTACAAACCGTAAAAAGAAAATGAAAGTTACAGGACAAATTACGGTTGGTAACTTAAGTAACGATACCAATTGTAAGCTATTTATGGTTGAAAAAAAAAATGTAACTGAACATTTTATATCAAAATCAAGAACTTACGGTTGGTATTTGAGTTGCAATAAACCGTAACATCAACCAAATCTATAGTTACGGTTCCAATTGGAGTTATTACCAACCGTAACTCACATGCAACATAGAAATTTCAATTTTAATTTTGATCCAAAACCCTAATTTTTGATACAGAACTAACTTAAATCTAACACAATAAGCTAAACCCTAACTGGGTTTTTCCAAACGTTTTTCAAATCGCCGATTAGTCAAATACAATGAAATTTTCAGTTTAGATGGAGGTTACAGTTGATGGAGGAGAAGAGAAGATGAAGAAGAAGATGAAAAAAAAACTGATTTGATTTTGGTTGTTTAAGGTGAAAAGGATAATCTAGTCAATTTACATCCTTTTTAGGACACCCTATAACCAACTAGAGGGACATTACTATCACACTTCCGCCCCTCTAATAAACCATGCCTCCCCTATAACAAGCTTGTTTTAGAAGAATGAGATCTGTGTTGTGATATAGAAGATAGAGAACAAGAGACAAAAATTAAAGAGAGAGAAGGAGAGATAAATCTTATTAATGTGTACAATAGACAGACATTAGAGCCTCTATTTATAGGGCTAGACACAAGGGCATCCCAGTAATAAATGGGATTTTCCCTAGATATTCTTAACATAATTACACGTTTATAACACTCCCCCTGATGACATTGTGTCTAAGCTAATTACCTCGTTAAAACCTTGTCAGGAAATTCCAAAAGAACAAAATCTGATCGGAGGGAAAAGAATACAATTGAGAAAACTTAGAAAAGATTTGGACACACAAATGTTGCCTCATTAAAACCTTGACAAGGAAAACCCAATGGGAAAAACCTTGATGAAGGAAAAAGAGTACAACGTGATAGTCCAGTAAAATACCTTCTAATTTGATACTCCCCCTGATAAGTACTTTAGTTAAATCTTGGCTTGCAAATCTTCGAGTCGAGCCAATTTCGGTAAACGAATTTCTTGAATGCTGGAAATAACAATGCTTTGGTGAGAAATTTCCAAGTTGATGAAGTCTTCTTTTGTGTTAGTCTTCTAATGGTAGTGTTCTCGAGTCTTCATGCTTCTTTAAGTATGTTGGGGACTTGCTTCTTGGATTCCTAGCTTCTCGGAGATGATTTGCAAAAGTAGTTGATGTAGTTTCTTCAACAAAGTGCCAATATGCAGTTATAGTACCATAGGTGAGTAAAGTTTGTGATCATACCATATATGGATCAGAATGATATCCAAATTCCTAGGAGATTGTGGTCTAGCAAAATGACCTAGTTAATGGTGGGAATCCACCAAATAACCAAAATTTGATATAACTCCCCCTTGGATGACCACCATGTTAAATAATTTGCCTCACTAAAACCTTGCCATTAAAAACCCAATGGGAGAAAATATACGGACAAAGGAAAAAGAGCACAAATATCAACATTTTAAAATAAAATAAAATAAATGTCATGTCATGTTGCCTCGTTAAAACCTTGTCAGGAAAACCACATGGGACAAAACCTGAAACGAAGGAAAAAGAGTACAACTTTTGAATATTTATGGATGCTAACTCAACTATATGAGTGTTACAGAAAATGAGCATCAAAATCACAACTATGATCTCTATATTATAGACAAGTTTTAAGCAAGCATAATATTTTAACTGCAGATTTAAGAAAAATAATATTTATGCTGCTAAAGCATGGATTTTTGTGTTTTTAAGGACTCCTCAAGGGACCTATAATATTGAAGTCATCAACTAATTAATCCGGATTTTTGGTTTTGTACCAAATTTCTAAAAACACATAAAGGATTGTTAAAACCTAACACAATCGAGTCAGGTGGCTGTCTGAATATAATTTGAATCCTACAAGGATTACAAATTTAAATATGTTCCCAATCACATGTCTTGTGTAAATGCAATATGAGTCCTTCAAGGACTACCATGCCAAAAGCATTATACATAGGGAACAAAAATTTATTGAATCAATCCTCGGGTTTGAGCAGAAATAAAACCCTTAAATCGTCCTAAAAAGGAACATATTTCTCGTATAACGCGTTATAACTACACTAACCTGTAAGTAATAGGCTTGGCAATTTTAAGGTGTAAGTTTTGGATCCAAAATTGCGTTATTGAGAAATTAATGCAATCTAATTTGGATTGTATGCCAACCAATCACATATGTCGATATTCCTCTGCAGAGGTAGGGGTTCACAACCACCATCATTTATTATTTCAAAAGCTAATATAAAAGAATATTCGACAATTTATAGCTTACTACGATCCCACATAATTCCCAAATGTATGCATACTTTGAAAAAATCAAAATTTACTGGTACCAGTGCCCACAGGAGTTATAATCTCCTATTATTCAAATGGGAAGATATTAATTTTGAGAATGTGAATCGTATTATCATAGATTGTTGGAGCATATTTGTAGCCTATATAAAAATGCTACTGCTTGCTAGATGTGATTGGATTTGCCTTTTAAAACGGCATAAGCTTATTGGAAAGCTAAATGAGATTTTTCACGCCTATTTAATGACATCCTTTTTCGATTTTATCATGATAGGAGAGAAGTGATATAACATTTAAGTTAATTAATGTCAACCTCTAATAGCATAGAGTCTCCCCCTGATTCTTGCGGAAATTGTCATCTCATATACGAAAACAAGTTTTATAGAGTATTGTCCGATTAAATAAAGGACATATACTCATAATATATTCTGGATTTTAAGAATAATACCAGTTGGACTATAGTTAATGACTTTCAAAGTCATAAAAAAAAAATTGTCCAAAAATTGTAGTTTATACAATTTAAAGATCAACCATGGATTTTATTGGTTACAGGAAAAATATGCAAATAAAATCTCCAATAATTTTGTGACCTATAGGGCTGATGAGATTATTGAGAATAAATTTATGGACACATTCTTTGTCAAAGAAAATTGTATCGAGATTGATATAATCATAAAAGGACTAATTATATGGCTTAACAAGCCGGGTGCGCACCCACTGATCTTTAGTGTCCGTCCGTATTCTAACTACAAATAGAACAATCTCAATTATGGAGATTAGTACTAGGAAAAAAAATGCTTTATATCCCTCGGGAATGCAGCAATTCCTTGTATTGGTGTTTGCAATTATGAATAACATGATAACGATGTTTGTCCCCTTTGGGATTGATAGGGAAAAACCAAATCTAGTTGGTTTATATGTTTCTTTTTAAGAAAAATAAAGAAATCATCATCGTTATTCTTTGTAAAGAAATATAATGGTTGATTAACGATGGTTTCTTGTAGGGAATAATAGAAACCAATCAATGTTCCTTGCAAGGAATGAAACCATATTGGCCTAAAAATAATTTAGACTGCCAATTTATTTTACATCTCATCTCCTAGTATTGATGGAGGAGAGAAAACCAATATCAATTGGTTTATACGTATACCAAAATCATTTCAGTGACAACGAATAAAATGTCGTTTTGGTCATCGCATATGGAAATTCCATTTTATGGTAAAAGAATGGTTTCCGTAAAGAATAGAAACCAAATACGAATCACATGATCATTGTCTAATAGACAAAGATACCAGTATTAACTGGCCGGAGGTTTTTCAACCATGCACGTGATTGGTTACCGTAAAAATTGCGATGACACCAGATTTTGGTGATTATAGTTTCTTTTAGAAGGATAGAAACTATAAATATTTTCTTTTTCTTTTCTCTATAATATATAAAGAAATTATAGAAAAGAAGGAAATCAAATTTATTCCCAAAATTGATTATCCATATATATATAAATATAATTTTATATGTGGCAAATAGGGAAAAAAAAATCAAAATCAAAATAATAATGATTAGTTTACCGTCAAATCTTTGCTGCGTAAATATTAACAGCCGCACCTTTTGATGATTCGTCAATCAATGTTATATTGTTTTCTGTCATGAACAATTAGGATGAGAAAAACCAGATGTAACTTTGTCCTTAACGTACAGAACGTTAAATTCCAGGGATAATCAAACGTGAGTATATGTTGTTATGGCAGTCCAGACCTCACGGCACCACGTAGATAAAACAAACAGTTCAAAGAGAACTTGTGATGCCTTGGTTATGATCCAATCGGTACATGCAAAAAGACGAACAAGAGTTAGTCTTGAAATACACTTTATGATTTACAAAACATAAAACAAAACTAAATTGAATCAATATTAAACAGACTAGATGAAAGTGATATAACGGTGAAAACTGTTCCGTAGCCCGATTATATTATAATCCAAAAACTTGACCGTGTATGTTTCATGATATTTTATTTTGCCACCGCTCAGTGGTTGGAGAGTTACGATGCTGATGACGTGTTGTGATATAGAAGATAGAGAACAAGAGACAAAAAGTAAAGAGAGAGAAGGAGAGATAAATCTTATTAATGTGTACAATAGACAAACATTAGAGCCTCTATTTATAGGGCTAGACACAAGGGCATCCCAGTAATAAACAGGATTTTCCCTAGATATTCTTAACATAATTACACGTTTATAACAATCTGTGATTAATTTTAATGACAAGGGCAACTTAATAGTTTTACCCGGTTTGGACACCCCTTATCCTTTATGTGGGATCCCAATACAGTTTACTAAAAAGCACGTGGTGCGAACGTGACAGTTTTATCCGCTCCCACTCTTAAGGCCAAGAGGCCGAGGCCGAGACCTAATTAGTCCCCCAATTCATTTTCTTCTTCAACCACCGCCATAACTCTCGAAGGCTCAAATCTGAGGGAGGGAGGAGATGCAGAGATAGAGAGATAGAGTGTTAATGAAGTTGAAGAAGAGATCCAATGTTATTATCGGCTGATCATATCTATTTCAGATTTTTAGAAGAAGATTTGTGGAGATTTGTAAATCTGATTATAGAATTGGTAAAATGGTTGATTCTCAGTTGATATGCAATGGGTTTAGATCAAATGTTATGAAAACAGCAGAGGCAGAGGAATTGTTGTTAATATGTTGTTGTATGCTGATGCTGCTCGGAAACTGTTTGAGAAAATGCCTCACACAGCAGAGATTTATTAGCAGTAGTTATAATTGGAGTATGAATAAATTTTTAATGCTCCAGATGGGTTTTCTCTCTTCTCAAGCAAGGATTTGGAAATTCGCAAGAAGAAGAAGATGGAAATTCGACTGATTCTGCTTATCAAGATGTGAATTTTACCAGAAATCAAAAGGGAAGAGAAGGGAGTTTGGCTTTAGGGGTATTTTAGTCTGTTTCGGTGGTGAAATACGATCGTGCCAAACCATGTATTTAAGGGGCTTTATAGCAATTTACTTAATTATCCCACATTTGTTTTCCCTCTTCTTTTTGATTGCCACCCCTGTTCCAAATTCCCTCAAACTCCACAGAAACTAAGTGTGATCATCAAGACGCTTCTACTTCAACTTCAGAATCACAAGAACTTCTACTTCAACTTCAGAATCACAGGAAGCTTCAACTAAAGGTATTCAATCCTCTTCAATTTTATTATGGAAAATCAAGAATTTTGTAAATTTCTTTACTTTTATCATTGAAAATCAAGAAAAATTTGGAAATTTCTCTACTTAACTCGTTCATCAATTCTTGATGCAGAATGGGTTCTTCAAAAATGTTTAATTCTTGTTACTAAATGCATCAATCTTCTGTTTTCTTCTTTATCAACTCAATTTCTTAATAAAATTCCCATGTTTAATCAGGTGTGTTCCACAAAGTGGTATTGCAAGAAGAAGAAGAAGAAGAAGAAGAAGAAGTAGTAGTAGTAGTAGTAGAAGGAGAAGGTGTTCCTGCTATTGGTACCACAAGAAAGAGGTTGGAATCATTAGTGAAAAGGGCAATCAAGGCTTGTAAGTTTCTGCTGATGATTCTACACCATGGGTTTTTCAAAATTAATGTTTTGTTCATTAATAACAATCGTAATCTGCATATTATACTCATCATTTCATCCCCCTTCTGATAATTCAATCACCCTTCTTGGTGATGCCCATTTTCTTCAAGAAGGCAGAATTGGCCTTACTTCTTATTCCTCAACTAGTGTTGGTAGAGCACTTTACAAATACCCTATCATGTTTAGAAACATTTCTAGTAAATCTAGTGCTTCTTTTACCTCCAAGTTCACCTTTACCATCATTCCTAATTCTATACCATCTCCTCCATTGTTTGGGGATGGTTTAACGTTTCTCATTACGTCCAACCCTAATATACTTGGAAATGGGTTTGGTTTTATGGGTCTCTCAAATCGAAGTAACCAAGAAGAATATATGGCTATAGAATTCGATACAAGTTTCGATACAAGTCTTGAAGATATTAGTGATAATCACATAGGGGTTCACATCAATTCTACTATATCATATCCAACTGTAGATTTGACACCTATGGGATTTGATTTGAAGAATACTACAAGAACAACAGCTTGGGTTGATTACAAAAGTTCAGAGAAGAGGTTGGAAGTGTGGCTGAGTTACAATGATTCTCGACCTATCAGGCCACTCCTAACTACTTATATGGACTTTTCTGCGTATATTAACGAGTTGATGTATGTTGGTTTTTCGGCGTCAAATGGAAAGGGGGGCTGTTCCTCAAAGCACTTCGTTCATAAATGGATTTTCGAGACTTATCCTTCTCCATTTGATTCTTCCATTTCCTTCCATAGTACGGAAGAGGCTTCTGATCTTGCTGATGGTGCTGGTTCGACTTTGTGGCTGCTCTTGGAAACGTTGATATGTACAGCTATAATTCTGAAGTTGTTTTTCTCACATGATCAAAGTAATGGTGCTGACCAGACCTCTAATGCACTCACTGGTAAGTATTCTCCTCGTTAGTTTTTCTGCTTTGCCTGATTGTTGTTAGTTATGATTTTGAATGCCTTGGCCACCAGAACAACGTTCTTGAATTTCCTATGTGATACTAATGGGAGTCTGTTTTTGAGAGGATGTGATTGATTAGGATTTTCATGTACTATCCGTAGACTACAATTAGTTCCTTGTACAAAAACTAGTACATTTTCCACTCTTATGCTTCCGTCTGAAACGGAAGTAAGAGAACAGAATTGTTCCATATGGTGTGAATGCTACGGTTTGTTTCTTTTGTCTCCTCTAAATTGTGTTTTTTGAGGTGTATAAGTATCCATTTTGCTTACAGCCATAGCTGTACTAGAGTTAGTTTGAATAATACTTCCTGACTTTTATTTCAGTTTTTATAGTTTTTTCTTCATGGCTTAATGCCTGCTCGCTGTTGTTTCAGATGCACTTGTTGTAGCAACTAAGAATCCCATAAAAAAAGTTGATGGGAAAAAGAATAAAGCAGGAAGAAATGATAAGACTAGGTTGCCGGTGGCTGCTCCTGCTCCAAGCAATTGTTACTCTCAGGAAGAAGCTGAAATCATCGCATTTCGTATTCATGAGGCCAAGCGTGTTGCAGCGATGACTACATCTTTGTCAAAAAGAACAATAGATTATGAGCGTGACAAATACCTTGGTCTTCTCGAAAAGATGCCAAAACTTCCATAGGAAGTTATCAGTCACTACTGATCTTTGCAGGAACTTGAGAAACGAACTTGATGAGTCTATTAAGGCGAAAACGGAAGTCATGGAGGGTTAAGATGCATGACTACCGTCTTGCTTTACTTTTTTGATACAGTTGTAGGCTTCTAAAATTTTTGTTTATGGTTGATATTCAGAACATCCTGTAATGAAATTTGAAGCACTTGTTGCATTGGTCGAAATTCTTTTCTAGTGTATGGCTTAGTGCTATTTTGTTATACAGCACAGTATTATGAAAAACGAAGCTCTGCCTCCTTCCCTTTCATTGTTTTTTCTTGGGAAAGTAATGTAGTTTCATTTTATTGGTTTTGTTCTGGTTCCATACCATAGTTCAGTAATTTCTCTATTCCATAGTTGTCAGATAACATTGTGTGGCCCGACTCCTGACAATCAAAATATGATTGATTAGAAAATAAATTTGAATTCCTGTAAAATAAGGTACTACTGGTTGGGCACAGGACAAATAAATTTGCCTTTTTGTTTGCAATGGTGAGTTGCGGAGCTTAGGAAATAGAACTCCTGTAGATAAATATGATATGATTGATGTTTCCTATCCCTGCATATGAATGCCATCCTAAACTAGTACTTTACAGGAATTTCATTTTATGCAACTGATTGATGCATATACAAGAACAGGGCAAAAGTATGTTTGCAAAGAAAATACTGCATTGAATTAGAAAGAACGAGTTGTATCATTTCGATGACAAGTTGCAACTCTGGTAGGACTAAGTAGTAAAGCAAACTTCTTCTAATGCGTACAACGCAGCCTGAGCGAGTTCTTAGAAATACCAACATGTAGAACTTATGTGGTCACTGTCTGTGGGAGTCGAACCCACAACCTCATGATTAAAAGCCATGCGCTCTACCTGTTGAGCTTAGACAGTCAAATGGATGATGTAGGAAGTAGAACACATATCTGCACTTTGCTACTACCTTCATCAGTTTTAAACTAAAGAGCATGAGTTGGTTGATCATCTTCCCCTTACCAAGGACAGATCTTCTTATGCCTCAAATCCTGAAAAAAAAATGTCAGATAATTGTCTCGAGACATTAGAAAGCCTTATTCATCCTTAATTGATTTTACAACAAACCTGTGCTAAAATAAGTAACAATTGAACGACAACCCTTCCTGAAGGTTAGGGAAACACTTCATCATCATAATATAGAGAGAGCAGTACAAATGGAGTTAAAGCAATTTGCTAAAGTTCTTTGTTCTTATTTCTTAACACGAAGCCCACTGCACTGCTAGGGTTCTTCGCTCACATTTTTTAACTGAATTTTTGTTCTCGCAACATGCAAGATCCATTCAGAAATTCGTATAAGTTAGTTAATCTGGATTTACCCTGGACAGTGGTTTGCAAACCTGTCTCTCTCTGAGCTCCCTTTGCTGCTCAAATTCTCTATAGAAAGTAAATAAAAATGGACCTGAGATAAGTCAGTGGAACTAACAGTAGCATGCAGTTGTACAAATTTCATGAAAGCAGTACCTGAACCTAGTTTTAGAAGTTAGTGGTTTTACATGGGCATCAACACTAAATATCAACACAACAAGTACTTTTCTGTTTGCAGTAAAATTACAAAATAAAATAAGGGTTATCAACAAGGATGATACGTATCGAAGAGGATTCTACGGTGATGCATACCTCCAACATTTCCATGACCACAGGGATGCTTTCTATGTTTTCCTACAGATCCATGAGAGATAGCCTTATCAACAACTTTCATCTTTAGAAAGTTCTTCACTAGCTGCAGACCACTAAGAGATCTGTGGTTCAAGGCACTTGTTTTCCGTCTCGCCTGAATATCAAACCTACACAAACCATAAATAAAAGTTAGTCATTGCAGCAGCATAAAACCTGTTACTGAGTTTTTCAATACCTACTTTTGAGATGAATGTAAAGAAAAACTCATTGTGTCCAAGGCCAACTTTGATGAATGTAACAATGAAATTTCGTGTCCAAGTTGAGGAGCAACACATTTAGACATAGTCAAAACAGACTCTACAAACATTACACTTCAAAATAGAAGGCTATTCATTAACACAAATGCATCCAAGGTATGAGCACATCACTGAACATTTAAGGGATACTTTTGATCCTAAAGTTAAATTACTTCATACTGGATATTGTGTGTATATTGCTGGTGAAGGACGTCAAGTATACGGGTTCCCTAGAACCATGATTAAGAAGCAATATATGTTTATAGACAACATAAGATAACTAAAACAAAGTCTTAGGGGGGAATTCGACCCGTGGGATTCAAACTGATCCATCAAAAAGACCTTTCAATCTGAAGATGATTTTTGATGAAGCCTTTGCTGATTTAGAAAGAGCAGGCCATGAGAAATCGTCCATTACAGAACCTCAGAAGTATCAGGTATATAACCATGGTTTTTGAATAGCTTTGTACCTAAAAATTTATGGTTTGAATAGGATTTAAAACAATCCAATTGTGCCTTCTGCAAATTAAACTCAACAAACAGTTTTCACTTCTACAGTTTTACGTTTAATTGAATTGATTAGATCAACAAAATATGTTATAATAAGAGGGAACCTATTATTCGAGCTGATTAGATGGAAGGTAAACATGAAATATGTTGTGGTGCAAAAAATAGTGTAAGGTTTGAGTTTCATGTCTTGCACACCTCGATAACACCAGCATTTTTCTTAACTGCTCACAACTTGCAAGCAACTAATGACAGTGTTATCCAAAGTCTAACAACAGAAGACACCAACATCAAGCACAGATTGTCCTTAATACCTGATTTAATGAACAGGGAACAACAAAGGAAAAACCCCATGAGATGATTTTTTTTTTTTTAACAAACACCTAAAATTATCTCCATACCACAAATTGGTTAATTGTCAATATGCATCATTGATATTATGTTCTAGACCCCTTGAGAAGATTGTTCATGATAGCAAACTTTAACGAATAACAAACTTTGCATAAGCTAAGATGATTCAGTACAAAGTAAATCGGCACAATGCGTCGCCACTTCACAATTCCAGTGCAGTTCTCAAGTACCAAGAAAGAAGAAACAGAAGCATGACTTACCAAATTTCCTGCCATGGGAAGGTTTTTTTTTTTTTTTTTTTGCAAGATTGACAGCCAGTTCCAGACAGTTTAACTGTTAAGCTCCAATTCCTCCAGCTTCATCCTAAAACACACCAATCAAACTAATTACAATGAAGACCAATGGATAAGCGTTTATTATGAAGGGAAGATTGATACCCTTGCATGCTAGTATTCTAAAATCTGAAGCTCATGGAAATGCACAACACTTAACACAATTCGTTCAGAAGTCTCCCCATGTCAGAAAATAAAATTGCACTCTAATCCTATTATTCAGTCACTCTCTCAACCAAACCTTAGTATAAAATATTACCACAATAAACACAACTGATAACACCATAAGCCTCATTAATCAGCCATGAGCCACACGTTTTTTACAAATCCCGATCCCCTGATATGTTTCCATAGCTTTTAGTTCCATAGACAAACATTAAGACCATCACCATAACACCCAGCATGAGCATACTTCCCTGAAATCCAATTTTATGGCAATAAACTAATGAGGAAAGAGTATCACAAATTGACGGTCTGCAATACAATAAGAGAAAATATTGAACAAAATTAGACTACAATTTAGCAAAAACAAATCAATGTACACGATTTAAGCACAATGGGAAGAAAAATATCCGAAGATTAAACCCAAATGGAATGCCACCCTTTATATAAGATCTTGAGTTTGTAGTTTCATTGGGGTGAAATTCTTATCAATAAGTAACTGGACTCAATAAAGAAGTTATGGAAGCTTCTCTCCGCTTAAACACTAATGAACTTGAGTCATATTATGCACATTTACTAGTATTTAGCTTAAAGAACATCCTAAAGAAACAGAGAGAAGACAGTATCTACAATAAGGTAATCCATAACCAATCATTTCCAATAGGAAAACTTACTAAAATATAAAGGCTGGCATTCTTACTCATTTGGTGACACTGCGATATCATCCGATAAACCTTTTCGCTTCTTTGTTCTTTTACCTTAGTCACACCTAGCAGGAGTTTGAACTACAATGACCTCTCGGGTGGCATCATAAAGCTTGGTTTCTGATTCCCTGTAAATAAGTAACACTTAAGCTGTGACATTATCGATAACAGGAAAATACAATGTTTTTCCATATAGCTAGGTAAATATAGAAGGATTAATTGGGGGATATGAAATAGTAATTTTACTGTTCATATCCCCCAATTGCATGTTCTAAATATAACCATCATTTAAAAAATAATTCAGCATAAAAACCGGTGTAAGGGAAGTATATATCTTGATAAACTAAAATGTGGAACAATTTATCAGTATTTTCTAAATTGTTATCTACTGGTGAAACTACTGGATGGTCTTTACTATATTATGATAAATTGAAATATAGCAGTGCAAGAGAATTACCAAAGCTACCAATTACCAATGGAAGCTGTATCCATCAAAAATTGACAGGACCATAAAAGTACATTTACGTAGGTTATTTGGCAATCAATACACAGATATGAAGATATTAAGCAAAAAAGAATTGAACCTCTGACCGAGTAAAATAAATTATATCCACATAAGTTGTTCAGTGGACATTTCATCCACATTTTTCTTCCGAGGAGTTCAAACTTGAAGTTTGATTGCAACATCTACTTCCCACCAAGTAATTCCACCAGTTTCTAATGGACTAATTTTTCACATATGCGTGCGTTGTAGCACTCAACATCAGGTACCTAACATGACCTGTATATGGTATACCAAAAGCAGTCTTTTGTTGAGTGTTATGTCACATACTCAAGTTGTCTAGCCACTCCGATAAGGCTGAAGTTACACAACAGTACCGATGATGCAAAATGATTTACCAAAAGTACCCAGGCTGGTCTGGTGGTCACGTCATCAGGGGTATTTACTGAACACCCTAGGTTCATTATTAATATTAAACACTCAAAGAAAGCAAATGACATAATTAAACTTATGGCCCTGAAATTTTACCCACCAAAGAAATCGATGCCATCTAAAACGTATAACTTGCATCGAAAGCAAGTTACAGATAGAGATTCAGACCAATTTTTTTTAACTTTTGGATCATCCCGCAGAGTAATTAATGTTTATTTTGGTTTCTTAATTTATTAAGGTTTAGACTTCTTTTATATTTCTATGATAGACTCCTCACTTATTAAAGGTTTTTTATACTAATCTACCAATAGATTGCAGTAGCACTTCAGAGAGCAGTGCAGAATCGACTTTACCTTACATACAGTACACGTTCATCTTTGACAGGGGGAATAAAGATAGGAAATTAAAGATGACCAAACACAATCCTTGCATCAAATTTGAAAGTTCAAGTTCCAGCTTCTGCTTCGCTTCTTTAATTACTTAAAGAAGATCAGGCTCTGTAAATAGACAAAACTAAACTCATTAAACTTAGGTAAGTGACAGAGACGTGGAAACAATTATGATGATTACTATCAATCATCCATTTACATAAAATATGGCAAGTGAGAGTGATGCCAAAATACTGAAATAGTATCATATATATGTCAGGATATCCATATCAAGGTCTAGAAATTAGCTTATAAAAATGAAAACATGTTTCTTGAACAACATTTGTGCCAATAGTTCCTTCGCCACCATGGATACACCAACATCAATACCACCAACTGTTGGTAATTCCCAACAGAAACACACTCAACAAAATACCCATTATCCTAGTACTGTATAACCATAAAGAAACATGTTTCACTTTTGCGGAACTTATTCATGTTTCATATGCAGGGATACAGTTGTCGACTTTCACCGTAATGCATCTGATCTGTGGACAATTGTAAGCATCTCTGATGAGTGCACATGTGAAGGGTCATGTTTTTAACCTAACACTACATACACAATACACCCATGCATCAGTGGTCATGAATCTTCATTACAGAGTTGCTTGGATTGCTATTTTAATGGCACTGGTCTCACCACTATTGCTGATCCATTCAGTATCATTCAATATACACAAATCCGATTTACTGCTATTTGAACCAGGATCAATCCGTAAAGATGACTAAATTCCTAATTGTCCTACTACTACTACCAATTTTTGTTAGGCATTTATACAAACAACGAAATTGATAAATCAAATTTCAGAACAAATTTGTCGCTCCAACATTTCACAAACATTAATAAGTGAAACCAAATTTCAGAAGTATAAAGTATCGACTGAGCAAAATTCGTAAGTGCAACATAAAAAAACGATAAACACCAAATTAACAGTTTACTTACAAAGAATATATCAAATATCGGAAAAAAATTATATGAAACCCTGAACCCTAATTTCACATTTAAAGAATATCAAAAATTGGGGTATCATAACTGTAATCATACCTTTAGAAAATTAGAAGCAGTCTCTAGTTGGCTCTGAATTTTTTTTTGTTTTTGTTTTGATCAATCAGCTGGGGATCTCTGAAGTTCGATAGGCCTGATAGTCTGAGAAGAAATTTTGGGGAGAAGCAAGACCGGAGAGTGGGGAGAATATTAGAAAAAAGAAGAAAAAAATGTGCATCGGGAATGGAACTCAAAACCAATTTATCCCCTGTATTTTACTCATATACCCTTTCCAACTCTATTTTACTCTCTCCGTCTTAGTTTACTTACCTAAATTGGACATCTTTTTGGTCCTAATTTAGTTGGTAAGTTTCATATTTCCCCCAATTTTATCCTAATTTACCCTATGTTGGAATCAGGTTATGGTATTGAGAATTGTGTAATTCTATTTCCCATGCACATCTTAAATACTTCTTTATATATATATACTTTATTCCCTTCTTCTCCAATTAAAACTAGGTACGTATCTTAAATGCTAGTTTGGGGGTAATTTTGAAGAAACAAAATTCATCTCTGTACTTTCCTTAATCTCTGTGTAAAAACCATTTTAAGCAAATAAACTAGGATAGAAGGAGTATTATTTTCTATGAGTTATTTTCCAAAACGGCTACGATGTGAAGTATGTGGCCCTTGTTTATAAGTCAACACATATAAAAAAGTTGAAAATAAAGTCATTTTAAGTTGTATAGGTGTCAAGATTTAAAAGAGGGGCCACGTACCCATTCTATGTGGCCTGATCATATCGTAGACGGAGGGCGGATAAAGTCTCAAGGGTGTTTTGTGTAACAAAGATTCTAAACGTACCGAGATTTTAGACAAAATAAAAACCGTTCTCTCACAGGTAGGCGATACAAAACCAGCACCTTTGCATTTCCTCAGCCAACAGGGACCACTTTTTGTGAGTGGACGGTTTTTAATTTGTTCACCTAGGCGGTACGCCTAGAATCGTTATTTGGCTAATTGGTACAGCTTGTACTTGTTTATCCGCACCTTCTTACTTAAACGTACACTTGTTATTCTTTTCATCATTAAAGCAAAATTCATTGATCAAAAAGGGGCATTAAAGGCTTATGCCGCCCGAATGGGAGAACTGAGAAGACTCGGTTCGGATAGGAGGGAGTGAGGCGAGCTCAAACCGTGATATAGTCTGTGCCATCATATCATCAAAACTTCTCTCTCCTCTATGCAAATCGGGCGATGACACAGTTTTTTTATTTGGTCCTTTCGTTTTCGATTTCAATCGATTTGGCATGAAAATTAATCATCAAAACTTCTAAAATATTTCACGTTTTCTTTCTCTAAATCCCCATTTATTGATTTACTGTAAGATTTTTGTTAAAAAACTCTCTATGTCGAACTAACCTTTGGGCTTTCTCTCTGTTTTTCTGTAGTGTGTTTTGAATCATATGGCGTTTGTCGAATCAATAGAAGTGGTCATCGCGTTTGCGGTGATTGTTGTTCTGCTACTTGTAGCAAAGGAATCAAAGCGTTTGCAGTATGAAAAATCATGAAGTTTGCCAAATCTGTTGTTCAAGTATGAATGGAAGATGTTGAAGCGGGTCAGTTCTTTAGAAACTCAAGCTAAACCTATCCGAGTTAGAGTAAATCGGTATTTCCGCCATTTTGAAATTCAAAATTCAAAATTCATATCCAAAAGAAGTTTCCTTTTCTGTTTAGTCTTGACAGTGATGCATATAGGTGTTGATGGTGGTTTTTAACTTAGGTTTAAAATCGTAAATTACTAAACCCTAGCAGACAGTGATGTCACAACATTTAAAGTAACAAGCATTTCCTAGGCACATTTACTGAAACCTTTAATGTGTCTCTAAATAATTACCGGGGTATCTTTTTCAAATTAGGGTTACGACAAGCCAAACCATAATTCCCACGTGTGCCCATGGAAAATCATGCCAGCCACACCGACCGCGCCAAAGAATTCCAACCATGCTAATCGCACCTCTGTGCAAATGGAAAATCATACCAGCCACACCGACCGCGCTAAAACATGACAACCATGCTAGCCGCACCTCTGTGCTAATGGAAAATCATGCTAGCCACACCGACCGCTCCAAAGCATGCGAACCATGCTAGTTGCACCTCTGTGCCAATGGCAAATCATGCCAGCCACACCGACCGCGCCAAAGAATGCCAACCATGCTAGAAACACCTCTGTGCCAATGGCAAATCATGGCAACCACATCGACCGCGCCAAAGCATGCCAACCATGTTAGCCGTACCTCTATGCCAATGGCAAATCATGCAAGCCACACCGACCGCACCAAAGCATGCAAACCATGCAAGCCGCACCTCTGTGCCAATGGAAAATCATGCCAGCCACACCGACCGCGCCAAAGCATGCCAACCATGCTAGCCGCATCTCTGTGCCAATCGCAAATCATGCCAGCCACACCTACCGCGCCAAAGCATGCCAAGCATGCTAGCCGCACCTCTGTGCCAATGGCAAATCATGCCAGCCAAACCGACCGCACCAAAGCATACCAACCATGCTAGCCGCGCCTCTGTGCCAATGGAAAATCATGTCAGCCACACCGACCGCGCTAAAGCATGCCAACCATGATAGCCGCGCCTCTATGCCAATAGCAAATCATGCCAGCCACACCGACCGCGCCAAAGCATGCCAACCATGCTAGCCGCACCTCTGTGCCAATGGCAAATCATGCCAGCCACATCGATCGCGCCAAAACAAGCCAACCATGCTAGCCGCACCTACGTGCCAATGACGAATCATGCCAGCCACACCTACCGAGCTAAAGCATGCCAACCATGCTAACCTCACCTCTGCGCCAATGGTAAATCATGACATCTACACCAACCGCGCCAAAGCATGCCAACCATGCTAGCCGCACCTCTGTGCCCATGGCAAATCATGCCAGCCACACCGACCGCGCCAAAGCATGCCAACCATGCTAGCCGCACCTCTGTGCCAATGGCAAATCATGCCAGCTATTACGGTGCTGCGAGTGACGCATAATAATGACGCGTTACAGAGTTGCAGGCCATGTCAGAGTTCCGCCGTAATGGCGCATTGCGAAGCCATAATAGTGGTATACTGTATAGACCGTTAAGTGTCGAGAATGACATGACCCTACAGGGCAAATGAAGCGCAAGAGTGGCGCTACATTATAAAGATATTTTTCTAAGGAATGAAGCTTATTGGCCGACACAATGAAGCTTCATTAAGGAGAAGGCAAGACGAAGCCAAAGTGACAGATGCAACATGTGATGTTGGCATTAAGGAATATCCGTGGAATTGAGTTGGCCCAAACTCAAGGATGATGCAAGAGTGTAGAATAGATCAAGAGTTGGTCTATGGAATTAGTTTAAGGCTGTCCAAAGCTTGAACAATGCAAACAAGTTGGCAATGCAAGAGTTGCATTGCTATTGTCAAGCTAATTGGCGAAGTGAAGCATATGTGACGCATGAGTAACTAGAGTGAGCTTAAGGAGTTTGCCTCGACAAGTAAAGCCTAAAGAGTGTCCATGCATTAACTTAGAGTAATAAAAATGCAGGGCCAAGAGGGATGTACGTTGGCACAAGGCAGAATCCAGTAGGCCAAGACAAGTGGCGCAATAAGGCTCAAGTGACGGTTACAAGTTGGTTACGAGATTCACAAGCATTCCAATGACGCGTGATGAAGAGGAGCGGTTATAAAGGAGTTTATAATCGTGGGAGAAGAGTTTTAACTGCAAAGAGAACAGGTGTTGGACGATTGGCGCAAGTTAAAGGAAAATTGGCCAGTTGGCATAGTAGTTGGCGGTTATGAAACTTCTCCCCGAGACAAATGGCTGTCTCTAGCGTGTGTAACGGTTATGCACGGTTTGTCCAAGCAAAGCTACTGTATAAATAGTCCTAAGGCATGGGAAATTCGGCAGCCTAGCCTGTGTGAGAGTTAAGCTATCCTGTGTGAGAGTTAGCCTAACATATGTGAGAGTGAAGTTTGCATATGTGAGTGAATAGGAGAGTTTTTGTAAGACTTAGACTTGGTTCAGGGAGTGAACAAGTCTGTGTAAGTCCCCTAGTGGGCAAGTTTTGTATTTCTTCCCTTTGATGCAATAAAAAGAGTTGATTGTGTCATGTTCTAAGTGTTCTTGGTTGGTTGATTGTTGTTGGTAAAGTATGGCATGAATTGAGTGCATTATGGGGTGCATTTGATGAGTTTAGAGAAGTGAAAGAAGGCTGTAAAGACTTCCGCTGTTAACCTGAAGTGTTGGATGTTTGCAAAGGTGCAAACTTATAAGGCTGAAGTGCAAGTGGGTGAAGTTCGATTCACAAGACCATTGTGCTGCCGGGTTACACTTTCGCAGAAAATTCTTGGTGAGTTTGAAGGTGTGACAGTTTCGGGTATCAGAGCTGTGTTTGGTACACAGTTCGAGTGTATTTGTTGGATAATACACTAGTGATTCTTTCCCTCTAAAGCTATTTTCCTGTGAGTAAGTAAGTGGCGCATTATTTTCAGAATATTGCATTAGAAATGAGTTCTAATGGCATGATGATCGACGAAGAACTACCGGGTACGTTTGATCAACTTGAGGAGTATGGAAGTAATCTTGATGATTTTGTCATAGACATGGGCTATGATAGCCTTGTAAATCCTCTTGTTTCCGAAGATAATGGTAGGCTAGACCTACTTGAAGGAAGAACATCAGATTGGTTTAAAGAATTTGACGAAAGGGTTGGTGTAGTCGAGGACAAGGTGTCCGATGCAACCTTGTTGAATTGCGAAACCAATGCTGAAGTGACTGAATTGAAGGTGCAATTCAGTGACATAAAGACCATACTAACAAGCCATGCGAAGAAAATGTCTGAGGAAGTGGCAAGAATTCGCGGGTTAATTAGTAACGGCATGTTTGTAGGGGCAAACGTGCATGGAGAAAGCTAAACTCGAGTCTCCGAGCCAAGAATTTACGCAGGTTCCAGAAATGCTAGAGAAATTGAGAATTTCTTGTATGACGTTGAGAGATACTTTGAAGTGAATGGAACTAGGGAAGAACAAAAAGTAACTCTCGCAGGCAATTACCTTGGTGGTGATGCAAAGGTTTGGTGGAGAACTATGCTGCAAGAAGATAAAGCGGATGGTTATACCAATCCTATGTCATGGGATGACATGAAAGAGGGACTGAGATGTCAGTTCTGGCCGAGCAATGGTGCTTGGTATGCAAGAGAAAGTTTACGTAGGATAAAAATGACGAGTACACCACAGGCCTATGATGAAAAATTCCTTGCATTGGTGCAAGAAGTACGTGGCATGAGTGAAGAAGATCAGATGTTCCAATTTCTGGCTGGCGCAAGTTCGAGTGTAATTGCTGAACTTAAGAGGCGCAAAATCCAGAGTATCCAGATGGCTATTCCAGCGGTAAGAGGGCTTACTAGTTGCACAACGACTGAAGATGTGCAAAGCTGTGAAGGTGAATCCAAAAGGAAGGAAAAATCTGTAGGCAGTAAGCGCAAGCATGAACCGAAGGAAGATGAATTATTCCCTTTAGCCCGGAAGTATATGGGATGTTTCATTTGCAAAGGTTTACACTTCACTAGAAGCTGTCCACTCAAATCACAACTTAATGTATCAGTTGGGAATGACTATGGGGGTCATTCTAGCAAGACTCATGGAGGCCGAAGTGATGGTTCAAGGAAGAGACCACGCAGCGAAGTTGTCGCTCACTTCGACAAAGAAAGAAACTAAGCTAAGAACAAGAGTAAGTGTTGCTGTCTCCAGTGGCGACACTTTGATGCCAAAACAAAGAGTGTTCCTGGACTTGTTCTATGTAGATTGAGTTGTTGGTTGATGCAAACTCCGTGTGTAGATTTTGGTTGTACAGACTTTTATTTGAGTATTCAAGTTTGTACATACTTTGATTTGGTGTAAGAAAGTTGCTTTGTTAATGAAGTTTTAGCTTTCCAGAAGAGATCAGTTGATGATCAATCATGTAATGGTACATGGTATTGTTGTGTAAGAGCAGTAATGAACGAGGGTGTTTTCGTTTATAAAGCCTTGCCTCTTTATTTACGATGTAAAACTAGTTCATGGGGAGATGCTGCAAGTAGCATACTTAGCCTAACGTATGCAATAGCAAGAAAAGTTGAAAGCTAATAAGCAAAGCATAGGACAAGGGTCCTAGTTGGTGGAAAAGTGATGTTGCTGTTTGGGAATTGCAGAATAGCACGACGGCAGATGGGCAGCGATGGTGCAAGCAATGCAGCAAGTAAGAAATCACATCATCAGCAAGCATGAGTTGGGTAGAACTCACGGCCTTAGAGAAAGACACACACACTTTCCAGGCAATTAGCAATGCAGTTCAAAGAAGTATTTGGAGACATATTGTCTTTGAAGGCATAGCATATGGACAGCTAAAGGGTTAGCTAATGATATGTCCAAAGAGATAGTTAGTCACAGTTTTAAATGGGCTTTGCAACTCAATAGTTTTGTTGCATGGAAGTTAAGCAAAGAAAACTCACCATTCCAGTTCGGGTATGCAAAATGGCATAAGTATAGAGTTTATACTTGGTGGCCACATTCATAGAAATGATTTCTTGAATGTTACTTGCATAATCGGAGTTTGGCGAGGCATGATGTGTTGAATTCGGGTGTCTAATGCGAAGAGAACCCCTATTCACTTTATGACGTGCTTAATGAAGAGCGCGAAGAACAACAATTCAACGGAAAGTTCCTAACAAAATTGATTGAAAATGAAGCCAAGTCGTTTATAAGACCTTGTCACGTTGAGTGGAGGCAAAGTCGGAAAGCGATGGCAATGATCATGATGATCAAATTAAGAATAATCACTCGGTGCATACACTTAGGCGCAAATGATTCATGCGAAATTCAAGTACAATTCAGGGAATTGGCAAGAAGAATTTTGAAATGGCATTTGGGTGTTGATATACGGTTGTAGTGGGAGTTGGAACGTATGCGCAACGTGAAAACAACAGTACAAGTCAGTAGGATCAATATCAAAGCAGTAAAGCTAAGTGGTGGCATGTGGTACTAGGCATAAAATATTTGGCAAGAAGGAATGCTAAATAAGTTTGCTGAATTCTGAGTGGCTCAGAAGTGTACAAGGCCGAAGAAAAAGTATGTTGAGTATACTTGGTTGCGTTCAACGAGGGCGTTGAACAGATTAGGTGGGGGAGGTCTATTACGGTGCTGTGAGTGACGCATAATGATGACGCGTTACAGAGTTGCAGTACATGTCAGAGTTCCGCCGTAATGGCGCATTGCGAAGCCATAATAGCGGTATACTGTATAGACCGTTAAGTGTCGAGAATGACATGACCCTACAGGGCCAATGAAGCACAAGAGTGGCACTACATTGTAAAGATATTTGGCTAAGGAATGAAGCTTATTGGCCGACACAATGAAGCTTCATTAAGGAGAAGGCAAGACGAAGCCAAAGTGACAGATGCAACATGTGATGTTGGAATTAAGGCATATCCGTGGAATTGAGTTGGCCCAAACTCAAGGATGATGCAAGAGTGTAGAATAGATCAAGAGTTGGTCTATGGCATTAGTTTAAGGCTGGCCAAATCTTGAACAATGCTAACAAGTTGGCAATGCAAGAGTTGCATTGCTATTGTCAAGCTAATTGGCGAAGTGAAGCATATGTGACGCATGAGTAACTAGAGTGAGCTTAAGGAGTTGGCCTCGATAAGTAAAGCCTAAAGAGTGTCCGTGCATTAACTTAGAGTAATAAAAATGCAGGTCCAAGAGGGCTGTACGTTGGAACAAGGTAGAATCCAGTAGGCCAATACAAGTGGCGCAATAAGGCTCAAGTGACGGTTACAAGTTGGTTACGAGCTTCACAAGCATGCCAATGACGCGTGATGAAGAGGAGCGGTTATAAAGGAGTTTATGATCGTGGGAGAAGAGTTTTAACTGCAAAGAGAACAGGTGTTGGACGATTGGCGCAAGTTAAAGGAAAACTGTCCAGTTGGCATAGTAGTTGGCGGTTATGAAACTGCTCCCCGAGACATATGGCTGTCTCTAGCATGTGTAACGGTTATGCACGGTTTGTCCAAGAAAAGATGTTGTATAAATAGTCCTAAGGCATGGGAAATTCGGCAGCCTAGCCTGTGTGAGAGTTAAGATAGCCTATGTGAGAGTTAGCCTAACATATGTGAGAGTGAAGTTTGCATATGTGAGTGAATAGGAGAGTTTTTGTAAGACTTAGACTTGGTTCAGGGAGTGAACAAGTCTGTGTAAGTCCCCTAGTGGGCAAGTTTTGTATTTCTTCCCTTTGATGCAATTAAAAGAGTTGATTGTGTCATGTTCTAAGTGTTCTTGGTTGGCTGATTGTTGTTGGTAAAGTATGGCATGAATTGAGTGCATTATGGGGGTGCATTTGATGAGTTTAGAGAAGTGAAAGAAGGATGTAAAGACTTCCGCTGTTAACCTGAAGTGTTGGCTGTTTTCAAAGGTGCAAACTTATAAGGCTGAAGTGCAAGTGGGTGAAGTTCGATTCACAAGACCATTGTGCTGCCGGGTTACACTTTCGCAGAAAATTCTTGGTGAGTTTGAAGGTGTGACACCAGCCACACCGACCGCGCCAAAGCATGCCAACCATGATAGCCGCACCTCTGTGCCAATGGCAAATCATGCCAGCCACACCGACCGCCCCAAAGCATGCCAACCATGATAGCCGCACCTCAGTGAAAATGGAAAATCATGCCAGCCACACCGACCACGCCAAAGCATGCCAACCATGCTAGCCGCATCTCTGTGCGAATAGTAAATCATGCCAACCACACCTACCGCGCCAAACCATGCCAATCATGCTAGCCGCACCTCTATGCCAATGGAAAATCATGTCAGCCACACCGACCATGCCAAAGCATACCAACCATGTTAGCCGCGCCTCTGTGCCAATGCCAAATCATGCCAACCACACCGACCACGCCAAAGCATGCCAACCATGCTATCCGCACCTCTGTGCCAATGTAAAATCATGCCAGCCACACCAACCGTGCCAAAGCATGCCAACCATGCTAGCCGCATCTCTGTGCCAATCGCAAATAATGACAGCCACACCTACCGCGCCAAAGCATGCCAAGCTTGCTAGCCGCACCTCTGTGCCAATGGCAAATCATGACAGCCACACCGACCGCGCCAAAGCATACCAACCATGCTAGCCGAGCCTCTGTGCCAATGGCAAATCATGCCAGCCACACCGACAGCGCCAAAGCATGCCAACCATGCTAGCCGCGCCTCTATGCCAATAGAAAATCATGCCAGCCACACCGACCGCGCCAAAGCATGCCAACCATGCTAGCCGCACCTCTGTTCCAATAGAAAATCATGCCAGCCACATCGATCGCGCCAAAACAAACCAACCATGCTAGCCGCACCTCCGTGCCAATGACAAATCATGTCATCCACACCTACCGCGCTAAATCATGCTAACCATGCTAACCGCACCTCTGTGCCAATGGTAAATCATGACAGCCACACCAACTGCGCCAAAGCATGCCAACCATGCTAGACGCACCTCTGTGCCCATGGAAAATCATGCCAGCCATACCGACCGCGCCAAAGCATGCCAACCATGCTAGCCGCACCACTGTGCCAATGGCAAATCCTACCAGCCACACCGATCGCGCCAAAGCATGCCAACCATGCTAGCCGCACCTCTGTGCCAATGGAAAATCATGCCAGCCACACCGACCGCACCAAAGCATGCCAACCATGATAGCCGCACCTCTGTGCCAATGGAAAATCATGCCAGCCACACCGACCGTGCCAAAGCATGCCAACCATGCTAGCCGAATCTCTCGTGCCAATGGAAAATCATGCCAGCCACACCTACCGTGCCAAAGCATGCCAAGCATGCTAGCCGCACCTCTATGCCAATGGAAAATCATGCCACCACACCGACCGCGCCAAAGCATACAAACCATGATAGCATGCCGCGCCTACGTCAAAGCATGCCAAGCCAATGGCAAATCATTCCAGCCACACCTACCGCGCCAAAGCATGCCAACCATGCTAACCGCCCCTCTTTGCCAATGAAAAATCAATCCATCCAAACCGACCGCGCAAAAGCATGCCAATCGTGCTAGCCGCACCTCTGTGCCAATGGAAAATCATGTCAGCCACACTGACCTCTCCAAATCATGCCAACCATGCTAACCGCACCACTTAGCCAATGGAAAATCATGCCTGCCACACCGACCGCGCCAAATCATGCCAACCCTGCTAGCCGCATCTCTGTGCCAATGGAAAATCATGCCAGCCACACCTACCGCGCCAAAGCATGCAAATCATGCTAGCCGCACCTCTGTGCCAATGGAAAATCATGCCAGCCACACCGACCGCGCTAAAGCATACCAACCATGCTAGCCGTGCCTCTATGCCAATGGAAAATCATGCCAACCACACCGACCGCGCCAAAGCATGCCAACCATGCTAGCCGCACCTCTGTGCCAATGGAAAATCATGCCAGCCACATCGATCGCGCCAAATCAAGCCAACCATGATAGCTACGCCTCTATGCCAATAGCAAATCATGCCAGCCACATCGATCGCGCCAAAACAAGCCAACCATGCTAGTCGCACCTCTGTGCCAATGGAAAATCATGCAGGCACACCGACCGCGCCAAAGCATGCCAACCATTCTAGCCGCATCTCTGTGCCAATCGCAAATCATGCTAGCCACACCTACCGCGCCAAAGCATGCCAACCATGCTAGCCGCACCTCTGGGCCAATGGAATATCATGCCATCCACACCGACCGCGCCAAAGCATGCCAACCATGATAGCCGCATCTCTGTGCCAATCGCAAATCATGTCAGCCACACCTAACGCGCCAAAGCATGCCAAGCATGCTAGCCGCACCTCTGTGCCAATGGAAAATCATGACAGCCACACCGACCGCGCAAAAGCATACAAACCATGCTAGCCGCGCCTCTGTGCCAATGTCAAATCATGCCAGCCACACCGACCGCGCCAAAGCATGCCAACCATGCTAGCCGCGCCTCTTTGCCAATAGCAAATCATGCCAGCCACACCGACCGCGCCAAAGCATGCCAACCATGCTAGCCGCACCTCTGTGCCAATGGCATATCATGCCAGCCACATCGATCGCACCAAAACAAGCCAACCATGCTAGCTGCACCTCCGTGACAATGACGAATCATGACATCCACACCTACCGCGCTAAATCATGCCAACCATGCTAACCGCACCTCTATGCCAATGGTAAATCATGACATCCACACCAACCGCGCCAAAGCATGCCAACCATGCTAGCCGCACCTCTGTGCCCATGGAAAATCATGCCAGCCATACCGACCGCGCCAAAGCATGCCAACCATGCTAGCCGCACCTCTTTTCCAATGGAAAATCCTGCCAGCCACACCGACCGCGCCAAAGCATGCCAACCATGCTAGCCGCACCTCTGTGCCAATGGAAAATCATGCCAGCCACACCGACCGCACCAAAGCATGCCAACCATGATAGCCGCACCTCTATGCCAATAGAAAATCATGCCAGCCACACCGACCGCGCCAAAGCATGCCAACCATGCTAGCCGCACCTCTGTTCCAATAGAAAATCATGCCAGCCACATCGATCGCGCCAAAACAAACCAACCATGCTAGCCGCACCTCCGTGCCAATGACGAATCATATCATCCACACCTACCGCGCAAAATCATTCTAACCATGCTAACCGCACCTCTGTGCCAATGGTAAATCATGACAGCCACACCAACTGCGCCAAAGCATGCCAACCATGCTAGCCGCACCTCTGTGCCCATGGAAAATCATTCCAGCCATACCGACCGCGCCAAAGCATGCCAACCATGCTAGCCGCACCACTATGCCAATGGCAAATCCTACCAGCCACACCGATCGCGCCAAAGCATGCCAACCATGCCAACCATGCTAGCCGCACCTCTGTGCCAATGGCAAATCATGCCAGCCACACCGCCCGCACCAAAGCATGCCAACCATGATAGCCGCACCTCTGTGCCAATGGAAAATCATGCCAGCCACACCTACCGCGCCAAAGCATGCAAAGCATGCTAGCCGCACCTCTGTGCCAATGGAAAATCATGCCAGCCATACCGACCGCGCTAAAGCATACCAACCATGCTAGCCGCACCTCTGTGCCAATGGCAAATCATGCCAGCCACACCTACCGCGCCAAAGCATGCCAACCATGCTAACCGCACCTCTTTGCCAATGAAAAATCAATCAATCCAAACCGACCGCGCCAAAGCATGCCAATCGTGCTAGCCGCACCTCTGTGCCAATGGAAAATCATGTCAGCCACACTGACCGCTCCAAATCATGCCAACCATGCTAACCGCACCACTTAGCCAATGGAAAATCATGCCTGCCACACCGACCGCGCCAAATCATGCCAACCCTGCTAGCCGCATCTCTGTGCCAATGGAAAATCATGCCAGCCACACCTACCGCGCCAAAGCATGCAAAGCATGCTAGCCGCACCTCTGTGCCAATGGAAAATCATGCCAGCCACACCGACCACGCTAAAGCATACCAACCATGCTAGCCGTGCCTCTGTGCCAATGGAAAATCATGCCAGCCACACCGACCGCGCCAAAGCATGCCAACCATGCTAGCCGCACCTCTGTGCCAATGGAAAATCATGCCAGCCACATCGATCGCGCCAAAGCAAGTCAACCATGATAGCTGCGCCTCTATGCCAATAGCAAATCATGCCAGCCACATCGATCGCGCCAAAACAAGCCAACCATGCTAGTCGCACCTCTGTGCCAATGGAAAATCATGCCATCCACACCGACCGCGCCAAAGCATGCCAACCATTCTAGCCGCATCTCTGTGCCAATCGCAAATCATGCTAGCCACACCTACCGCGCCAAAGCATGCCAACCATGCTAGCCGCACCTCTGGGCCAATGGAATATCATGCCAGCCACACCGACCGCGCCAAAGCATGCCAACCATGATAGCCGCATCTCTGTGCCAATCGCAAATCATGTCAGCCACACCTAACGCGCCAAAGCATGCCAAGCATGCTAGCCGCACCTCTATGCCAATGGAAAATCATGACAGCCACACCGACCGCGCCAAAGCATACCAACCATGCTAGCCGCGCCTCTGTGCTAATGTCAAATCATGCCAGCCACACCGACCGCGCCAAAGCATGCCAACCATGATAGCCGCGCCTCTTTGCCAATAGCAAATCATGCCAGCCACACCGACCGCGCCAAAGCATGCCAACCATGCTAGCCGCACCTCTGTGCCAATGGCATATCATGCCAGCCACATCGATCGCACCAAAACAAGCCAACCATGCTAGCCGCACCTCCGTGCCAATGACGAATCATGACATCCACACCTACCGCGCTAAATCATGCCAACCATGCTAACCGCACCTCTATGCCAATGGTAAATCATGACATCCACACCAACCGCGCCAAAGCATGCCAACCATGCTAGCCGCACCTCTGTGCCCATGGAAAATCATGCCAGCCATACCGACCGCGCCAAAGCATGCCAACCATGCTAGCCGCACCTCTGTTCCAATGGCAAATCCTGCCAGCCACACCGACCGCGCCAAAGCATGCCAACCATGCTAGCCGCACCTCTGTGCCAATGGAAAATCATGCTAGCCACACCGACCGCACCAAAGCATGCCAACCATGATAGCCGCACCTCTATGCCAATAGAAAATCATGCCAGCCACACCGACCGCGCCAAAGCATGCCAACCATGCTAGCCGCACCTCTGTTCCAATAGCAAATCATGCCAGCCACATCGATCGCGCCAAAACAAACCAACCATGCTAGCCGCACCTCCGTGCCAATGACGAATCATGTCATCCACAGCTACCGCGCTAAATCATTCTAACCATGCTAACCGCACCTCTGTGCCAATGGTAAATCATGACAGCCACTCCAACTGCGCCAAAGCATGCCAACCATGCTAGCCGCACCTCTCTGCCAATGGAAAATCATGCCAGCCACACCGACCGCACCAAAGCATGCCAACCATGATAGCCTCACCTCTGTGCCAATGGAAAATCATGCCAGCCACACCGACCGCGCCAAAGCATGCCAACCATGCTAGCCGCACCTCTGTGCCAATGGAAAATCATGCCAGCCACACCGACCGCACCAAAGCATGCCAACCATGATAGCCGCACCTCTATGCCAATAGAAAATCATGCCAGCCACACCGACCGCGCCAAAGCATGCCAACCATGCTAGCCGCACCTCTGTTCCAATAGCAAATCATGCCAGCCACATCGATCGCGCCAAAACAAACCAACCATGCTAGCCGCACCTCCGTGCCAATGACGAATCATATCATCCACACCTACCACGCTAAATCATTCTAACCATGCTAACCGCACCTCTGTGCCAATGGTAAATCATGACAGCCACACCAACTGCGCCAAAGCATGCCAACCATGCTAGCCGCACCTCTGTGCCCATGGAAAATCATGCCAGCCATACCGACCGCGCCAAAGCATGCCAACCATGCTAGCCGCACCACTATGCCAATGGCAAATCCTACCAGCCACACCGATCGCGCCAAAGCATGCCAACCTTGCCAACCATGCTAGCCGCACCTCTGTGCCAATGGCAAATCATGCCAGCCACACCGACCGCACCAAAGCATGCCAACCATGATAGCCGCACCTCTGTGCCAATGGAAAATCATGCCAGCCACACCGACCGTGCCAAAGCATGCCAACCATGCTAGCCGAATCTCTGTGCCAATGGAAAATCATGCCAGCCACACCTACCGTGCCAAAGCATGCCAAGCATGCTAGCCGCACCTCTATGCCAATGGAAAATCATGCCAGCCACACCGACCGCGCCAAAGCATACAAACCATGATAGCCGCGCCTCTGTGCCAATGGCAAATCATGCCAGCCACACCTACCGCGCCAAAGCATGCCAACCATGCTAACCGCACCTCTTTGCCAATGAAAAATCAATCCATCCAAACCGACCGCGCCAAAGCATGCCAACCATGCTAGCCGCACCTCTGTGCCAATGGAAAATCATGTCAGCCACACTGACCGCTCCAAATCATGCCAACCATGCTAACCGCACCACTTAGCCAATGGAAAATCATGCCTGCCACACCGACCGCGCCAAATCATGCCAACCATGCTAGCCGCATCTCTGTGCTAATGGAAAATCATGCCAGCCACACCTACCGCGCCAAAGCATGCAAAGCATGCTAGCCGCACCTCTGTGCCAATGGAAAATCATGCCAGCCACACCGACCGCGCTAAAGCATACCAACCATGCTAGCCGTGCCTCTGTGCCAATGAAAAATCATGCCAGCCACACCGACCGCGCCAAAGCATGCCAACCATGCTAGCCGCACCTCTGTGCCAATGGAAAATCATGCCAGCCACATCGATCGCGCCAAAGCAAGTCAACCATGATAGCTGCGCCTCTATGCCAATAGCAAATCATGCCAGCCACATCGATCGCGCCAAAACAAGCCAACCATGCTAGTCGCACCTCTGTGCCAATGGAAAATCATGCCACCCACACCGACCGCGCCAAAGCATGCCAACCATTCTAGACGCATCTATGTGCCAATCGCAAATCATGCTAGCCACACCTACCGCGCCAAAGCATGCCAACCATGCTAGCCGCACCTCTGTGCCAATGGAATATCATGCCAGCCACACCGACCGCGCCAAAGCATGCCAACCATGATAGCCGCATCCAATCGCAAATCATGCCAATCGCAAATCATGTCATGCTACATGCCAATGGAAAAAAGCATGCCAAGCATGCCAACCATGCTAGCCGCGCCAATGGAAAATCATGACAGCCACACAGCCTAAAGCATGCCAACCACGCGCCTCTTTGCCAATATCAAATCGCCTAAAGCATATAATGGCATATCATGCCAGCCACATCGATCGCACCAAAACAAGCCAACCATGCGTGCCAATGTCAAATCATGACATCCACACCTACCGCGCTAAATCATGCCAACCATGCCAACCGCACCTCTATGCCAATGGTAAATCATGCCGCGCCAAAGCATGCCAACCATGCTAGCCGCACCTCTGTGCCCATGGAAAATCATGCCAGCCATACCGACCGCGCCAAAGCATGCCAACCATGCTAGCCGCACCTCTGTTCCAATGGCAAATCATGCCATCCACACCGATCGCATGGTAAAGCATGCCAACCATGCTAGCCGCACCTCTGTGCCAATGGAAAATCATGCCAGCCACACCGACCGCACCAAAGCATGCCAACCATGATAGCCGCACCTCTATGCCAATAGAAAATCATGCCAGCCACACCGACCGCGCCAAAGCATGCCAACCATGCTAGCCGCACCTCTGTTCCAATAGCAAATCATGCCAGCCACATCGATCGCGCCAAAACAAACCAACCATGCTAGCCGCACCTCCGTGCCAATGACGAATCATGTCATCCACACCTACCGCGCTAAATCATTCTAACCATGCTAACCGCACCTCTGTGCCAATGGTAAATCATGACAGCCACACCAACTGCGCCAAAGCATGCCAACCATGCTAGCCGCACCTCTGTGCCCATGGAAAATCATGCCAGCCATACCGACCGCGCCAAAGCATGCCAACCATGCTAGACGCACCACTGTGCCAATGGCAAATCCTACCAGCCACACCGATCGCGCCAAAGCATGCCAACCATGCTAGCCGAATCTCTGTGCCAATGGAAAATCATGCCAGCCACACCTACCGTGCCAAAGCATGCCAAGCATGCTAGCCGCACCTCTATGCCAATGGAAAATCATGCCAGCCACACCGACCGCGCCAAAGCATACAAACCATGATAGCCGCGCCTCTGTGCCAATGGCAAATCATGCCAGCCACACCTACCGCGCCAAAGCATGCCAACCATGCTAACCGCACCTCTTTGCCAATGAAAAATCAATCCATCCAAACCGACCGCGCCAAAGCATGCCAATCTTGCTAGCCGCACCTCTGTGCCAATGGAAAATCATGTCAGCCACACTGACCGCTCCAAATCTTGCCAACCATGCTAACCGCACCACTTAGCCAATGGAAAATCATGCCTGCCACACCGACCGCGCCATATCATGCCAACCCTGCTAGCCGCATCTCTGTGCCAATGGAAAATCATGCCAGCCACACCTACCGCGCCAAAGCATGCAAAGCATGCTAGCCGCACCTCTGTGCCAATGGAAAATCATGCCAGCCATACCGACCGCGCTAAAGCATACCAACCATGCTAGCCGCACCTCTGTGCCAATGGCAAATCATGCCAGCCACACCTACCGCGCCAAAGCATGCCAACCATGCTAACCGCACCTCTTTGCCAATGAAAAATCAATCCATACAAACCGACCGCGCCAAAGCATGCCAATCGTGCTAGCCGCACCTCTGTGCCAATGGAAAATCATGTCAGCCACACTGACCGCTCCAAATCATGCCAACCATGCTAACCGCACCACTTAGCCAATGGAAAATCATGCCTGCCACACCGACCGCGCCAAATCATGCCAACCCTGCTAGCCTCATCTCCTGCCAATGGAAAATCATGCCGACCACACCCTCGCGCCAAAGCATGCAAAGCATGCTAGCCGCACCTCGTGCCAATGGAAAATCATGCAGACCACACCGACCGCGCTAAAGCATACCAACCATGCTAGCCGTGCCTCCGTGCCAATGGAAAATCATGCCGACCACACCGATCGCGCTAAAGCATGCCAACCATGCTAGCCGCACCTCTGTGCCAATGGAAAATCATGCCAGCCACATCGATCGCGCCAAAGCAAGTCAACCATGATAGCTGCGCCTCTATGCCAATAGCAAATCATGCCAGCCACATCGATCGCGCCAAAACAATCCAACCATGCTATTCGCACCTCTGTGCCAATGGAAAATCATGCCAGCCACACCGACCGCGCCGAAGCATGCCAACCATTATAGCCGCATCTCTGTGCCAATCGCAAATCATGCTAGCCACACCTACCGCGCCAAAGCATGCCAAACATGCTAGCCGCACCTCTGGGCCAATGGAATATCATGCCAGACACACCGACCGCGCCAAAGCATGCCAACCATGATAGCCGCATCTCTGTGCCAATCGCAAATCATGTCAGCCACACCTAACGTGCCAAAGCATGCCAAGCATGCTAGCCGCACCTCTGTGCCAATGGCAAATCATGACAGCCACACCGACCGCGCCAAAGCATACCAACCATGCTAGCCGCGCCTCTGTGCCAATGTCAAATCATGCCAGCCACACCGACCGCGCCAAAGCATGCCAACCATGCTAGTCGCGCCTCTTTGCCAATAGAAAATCATGCCAGCCACACTGACCGCGCCAAAGCATGCCAACCATGCTAGCCGCACCTCTGTGCCAATGGCATATCATGCCAGCCACATCGATCGCACCAAAACAAGCCAACCATGCTAGCCGCACCTCCGTGCCAATGACGAATCATGACATCCACACCTACCGCGCTAAATCATGCCAACCATGCTAACCACACCTCTATGCCAATGGTAAATCATGACATCCACACCAACCGCGCCAAAGCATGCCAACCATGCTAGCCGCACCTCTGTGCCCATGGAAAATCATGCCAGCCATACCGACCGCGCCAAAGCATGCCAACCATGCTAGCCGCACCTCTGTTCCAATGGAAAATCCTGCCAGCCACACCGACCACGCCAAAGCATGCCAACCATGCTATCCGCACCTCTGTGCCAATGGAAAATCATGTCAGCCACACCGACCGCACCAAAGCATGCCAACCATGATAGCCGCACCTCTGTGCCAATGGAAAATCATGCCAGCCACACCGACGGCGCCAAAGCATGCCAACCATGCTAGCCGCATCTCTGTGCCAATGGCAAATCATACCAGCTACACCTACCGTGCCAAAGCATGCCAAGCATGCTAGCCGCACCTCTATGCCAATGGAAAATCATGCCAGCCACACCGACCGCGCCAAAGCATACAAACCATGCTAGCCGCACCTCTGTGCCAATGGCAAATCATGCCAGCCACACCTAGCGCGCCAAAGCATGCCAACCATGCTAACCGCACCTCTTTGCCAATGAAAAATGAATCCATCCACACCGTCCGCGCCAAAGCATGCCAACCGTGCTAGCCGCACCTCTGTGCCAATGGCAAATCATGACTTCCACAGTGACCGCTCCAAAGCATGCCAACCATGCTAACCGCACCACTTAGCCAATGGAAAATCATGCCTGCCACACCGACCGCGCCAAATCATGCCAACCCTGCTAGCCGCATCTCTGTGCCAATGGAAAATCATGCCAGCCACACCTACCGCGCCAAAGCATGCTATCCGCACCTCTGTGCCAATGGCAAATCATGCCAGCCACACCGACCGCGCTAAAGCATACCGACCATGCTAGCCGTGCCTCTGTGCCAATGGCAAATCATGCCAGCCAGACCGACCTCGCCAAAGCATGCCAACCATGCTATCCGCACCTCTGTGCAAATGGAAAATCATTCCAGCCACATCGATCGCGCCAAAGCAAGCCAATCGTGCTAGCCGCGCCTCTATGCCAATAGCAAATCATGCCAGCCACATCGATCGCGCCAAAACAAGCCAACCATGCTAGCTGCACATCTGTGCCAATGGAAAATCATGCCAGCCACACCGACCGCACCAAAGCATGCTAACCATGCTACCCGCACCTCTGTGCCAATGGAAAATCATGCCAGCCACACTGACCGCGACAAAGCATGCCAACCATGCTAGCCGCATCTCTGTGCCAATGGCAAATCATGCCAGCCACACCTACCGCGCCAAAGCATGCCAACCATGCTAGCCGCACCTCTGTGCCAATAGCAAATCATGCCAGCCACACCGACCGCGCCAAAGCATCCCAACCATGCTAGCCACGCCTCTGTGCTAATGGAAAATCATGCCAGCCACACCGACCGGGCCAAAGCATGCCAACCATGCTAGCCGTTCCTCTATGCCCATATCAAATCATGCCAGCCACACCTACCGCACAAAAGCATGCCAACCATGCTAGCCGCACCTCTGTGCCAATGGAAAATCATGCCATCCACACCGACCTTGCCAAAACATGCCAACCATGATAGCAACACCTCTGTGCCAATGGCAAATCATGCCAGCCACATCGACCGCTCCAAAGCATGCCAACCATTCTAGCCGCACCTCTGTGCCAATGGAAAATCATGCCAGCCACATCGATCGCGCCAAAACAAGCCAACCATGCTATCCGCACCTCTGTTCCAATGGAAAATCGTGCCATCCACTCCAACCACGCCAAAGCATGCCAACCATGCTAGCCGCACCTCCGTGCCAATGAAGAATCATGCCAGCCACACCTACCGCGCCATGCCAATGGAGAAAACATGCTAACCATGCTAGCCGCACCTCTGTGCTAATGGTAAATCATGCCAGCCACACCAACCGCGCCAAAGCATGCCAACCATGCTAGCCGCACCTCTGTGCCCATGGAAAATCATGTCAGCCACACCGACCGCGCCAAAGCATGCCAACCATGCTAGCCGCACCTCTATGCCCATGGCAAATCATGTCAGCCACACCGACCGCTCCAAAGCATGCCAACCATGCTAACCGCACCTCTTTGCCAATGGAAAATCATGCCAGCCACACCGACCGCGCCAAAGCATGCCAACCATGCTAGCTGCACCTCTGTGCCAATGTAAAATCATGCCAGCCACACCCACCGCGCCAAAGCATGCCAACCATGCTAGCCGCACCTCTGTACCAATGGCAAATCATGCCATCCACACCAACCATGCCAAAGCATGCCAACCATGCTAGATGCACCTCCGTGCCAATGGAGAATCATGCCAGCCATATCTACTGCGCCATGCCAAACGCACCTCGCCATGGCCCCATGCAGGGACACCATACTTGCCTTCACTACGCGAGTATCAAAATGAAGGCGTGCAATAATCAATGATTTCCCTTCAATCCTAGGAGCAAATCCTGGTCGTCAAAGGTTACCAAACAACCTTTTCCCCAAAAACCTAGGTTGGTCACGCACCTAGCCCAAGCTAGTCACGCCATGTGCCTATGGAAAACCCTTGGCCCCACATGCCAAGCCAAAACCGCACCTAGCCCAATCTAGTCACGCCATGCTCCTATGGCAAACCCTTGGACCCACATGCCAAGCCAAAACCGCACCTAGCCCAAGCTAGCCGCACCATGCCAAACACACTCTGTCTTGGCCCTAACTATTCTAGTCACACCATGCCAAGACAAACGCCCTTTCCTTGTTCCTAGCCACGCCATGTGCCCATGGCAAACCCTTGGACCCACATGCCAAGCCAAAACCGCACCTAGCCCAAGCTAGCCGCTCCATTCCAAATGCACTCTGCCTTGGCCCTAGCTATGCTAGTCACACCATGCTAAGCCAAACGCCCTTACCTTGACCCTATTTTCGCCATACGCCCATGTTAAACCCTTGGCCCCTCATGCTAAGCCAAAATCGTACCTAGCCAAATCTATCCATGCCCAAGGCGAACCATTGGCCCCACATGCGAAGCCTAACCACACCTTAGCCGCGCTACCTTATTGGCCTTTCCTACGCGATCACCAAAGCGAAGGTGTGCAACAATCAGCTGTTGTCCTTCAATCCCAGGAGCAAATCCTAGCTATCCAAGGTTACCAGAGGACACATGGTAACCTTTGGCCCGAAAACCTAAGTTTGGCCACGCAAAACCATGCCATGCCAACGGCATGCCAACCTAGCCGCGCCATATGTTGGCCTTCCCTACGCCGCCACCAAAACGAAGGCATGCAACAATCAACGGTTTCCATTCAATCCCAAGAGAAAATCCTAGCCATCCAAGGTTACCAGACGACACATGGTATCCTTTGGCCCGAAAACCTATGTTTGGCCACGCCAAACCATGTCATGCCAACGGCATGCCAACCTAGTCGCGCCCCCACGTTGGCCCTTATTGCGCGGCTACCAAAACGAAGGCGTGCAACGATCAACGGTTTCCCCTCCTCTCAAGATGAAAAATCTCAACCGTCGAAGGTCACCAGGCTAGCAAGTTTCCCGAGATTGACTTTCCAAGCAACAACAACATGCTACATGTTTTCCAAAAATATTCGAGACATCAACATAAACTGGGGGATCCTCTTTGGGTATTGGTTTGGCGGTTTACAGCATGAGACGTATACAACGCCCGTCATAAGGAAGTGTCATAAGGGTGAGGCGGTTAGTAAATACGAGAAGTTGTGTGTGAAACGTTCATGGGACATAAAGCGCATGCATGCGTCAACAATTTTATGGTACATCAATTCGATAACGTTAGCAGTTTCATGCGTTAACCACTTTATGGAACATCAATTCCATGCATACAGTTACCACCTCCTCCCATTTACTTCCCCACTCCTTAATGAGACCAGGGTACGTTTTTACTCCGAATTGTATAAATAGGTCTTACCTAGTTCCATTGAAAAATAAGTTCATACGGGAGATACAACACTCAGAAATACTTACTTGCTAGCTCACCTTGTTAGCTCTCTCACTTTTATGATAATAAGTCGTAGTAACCCAACTACTCTTCCAGAATCAACTATTCTGGTCTAACCACTTTCCTTACTTCCCTCCCCAAAACCAGCCCATTCTCCTCCACTTTGTGAATGAAGCAAGTCTGGAACGACCATTTCTTGGTTTAGACTGTACTTGTACAGATTGATCTCTCGAATCTAAAGTACTCCCTTGCAGTAGGGCTGTCAATGGGTACCCGTTACCCGGAACTGGACCCGCTAAATCGGGTCCGGTTCTGGGTCCTAAAGTTGGACCCATTAGCAACTTAGGACCCGACGGGTAATTAACCGATTGGACCCGAATGTTAACGGGTCCAAACGGGTAATACCCGTCGGGTACCCGTTTATTTAACCTTTTGATCATTTTTTTAGAAAAATTATAGGTATTTTGCTAGTTTCGGCTATGATTTTTTTTTATTTTTGATTTTTTCCTTACACGTAATCTTTATTTAGTACATTAATAAAGAAATAATAATAAATTTTTATAAAAATAATTTATATTCAAGTTAAAAAGAGAAAGAAATTAAGATTTTAATAGTTTTTTTAATACCCAACGGGTACCCGGACCCGACGGGTATCCGGGACTTTAAACGGGTCCGGTTCTGGGCCAAGACATTATGGAACCGGACCCGGAACCGATGCTAATATGCTGGGTCCGGTTATGGGCCATGTACTACCCGGGAGGACCTGGACCCGTTGACGCCCTACCTTGCAGTATATTGTTTAGGGTTTAAATTATTTTTCACCTGCACGCCCGCAATTACCGAAATCAGCAGAAATTATTTTCACCTACAAACAGTTGGCGACCACAGCGGGAGGTTAGATCTTTCGGTTACAATGTCAATTTTCAACCCGCGATCTCATTCTTAGACCCAGACGTCAAGTTTCATGAGTTAACCACTTTATGGAACATCAATTCCATGCATACGATTACCACCTCCTCCCATTTACTTCCCCACTCCTTAATGAGACCAGGGTACATTTTTACTCTGACTTGTATAAATAGGTCTTACCTATTTCCATTGAACAACAAGTTCATACGGGAGATACAACACTCAGAAATACTTACTTTCTAGATCACCTTGTTAGCTCTCTCACTTTTCTAATAACAAGTCGTAGTAACCTAACTACTCTTCCAGAATCAAATATTCTGGTCTCACCACTTTCCTTGATTCCCTCTCTAAAACCAACCCATTCACCTTATTATTTTTGCTAAGCTTTGGCCTAGAAAACGAGTTGGATTAAGTTGCTTGTCCATTCGAGGATGAACTACGGTCTGTGCTTGATTCCTTTAGAGTAGGGAAGGATACGTAGGCAGCCGCAATGAGTTGCAACATTGCCGGTCCAGCACGTTTTCCCCTCATATCATCTAAGCTCGGTAGCTCGACGCAATGGATGATTGTGGCCAGACTTGATGAGGCTAAGTTGCATGCCATTAAGTGGATGCTCATACTTCCTATCAAGTTATAAAGAGAGTTGGTAAGCGAAGTAACGTAGGAAATGGAAAGGGCTTGGTTCGTCATGTGCCTAATTCCACGGCTTATGCCTTAAGCCTGGACAAGACATGGCAATACGACGGTTTCTCAGCTATCTAGTAAATTCAGTGATGGATTTCCTATGATGAGGCAAAGCCAGAGATTCTTGTGAAGTGCGTTGGTATGGGCCTTATGGCCTTGAACCCTTTTGCAGAACAAGGGTAAGTTGGAAAGGTGTGGAAGCTTAAATAGCTGAATCATGCTCCACGAGCATGCTCGTAAGGGAAAGTGAGCATGCATTTTCCAGGGGATGAGGCCCGGATCGTAGCTTCATCAGTGGCTCACCGGGGGAGTTGCGGCCTGCGGGGCGACGCGGCGAAGGCGTAATTTTCCGGTCCATCACACTATCCTAGGAAGGAAAATTATTCTTATCAATACCTGATACCTAATTTAGATTTATGGTATTCTATAAATCAAGACAAACCCAGAAATCTCTTCCATAAAAATCATCCCTTAAATCAGAAAGAGAGTTTGATGGCAGAAAATACAGATATGGCGACAAAAGAAGTTTCAAATCTTTCTGAAAAATTGAAAGAAACTATTTTGGAGAAGGATAATAGTGTAACAGATCTGGCTATGCACAATAATGAAAAATTTCAACTAGAAGTAGAAGAATAAGATATGGAGTTCTCTCTGATTGGAAAGATTATCACTAATGGAAAGATCTCTGACAAGAAGGTTGAAAAAGAGCTGAAATTTGTGTGGGATTTCCTTCTTGGGGGAGATGTAAGAGTGTTTGAAATTGAACAAAACACTATGGTTTTTAGTTTCAAAGATGAGGATCAACTCAATAAGGTGTTTATTACAAGACCTTGGAGTATTAATGGTCACTTGGTGGTTCTCCATGCTTACTATGTAACATTGAATCATAATGAATTGGACTGGGAAATACAAGAATTCTGGATTCAGTTAAAACACTTGCTGCCTGAACATATGAATCAGAAAGATTTTTTTGATATGGGAGATTTATTGGGTGAAGTAAGGGAAATTTAGCCTAAAACTGGTCTTCCCCCAACTGGAAAAGTCTTCAAAGTATGTGTTAGGATCAAGCTCTCTACTCCACTAAGAAGAGGTGCTCAAGCAGTCACTGCTGCTGGATCTACAAGGTGGATTAGATTTTATTACGAGAAGGAACCCCATAAAATCTGCAAGGAATGCTGTGTATTGAAACATTCAAGTAATGATTGCAAGAAGATTGCTGACAAGCTGGTGGTCTCCACAGTGAGCCCATGAGATTTGGGAAATTGAAGACTGTCACCTCAAAATCTAATATGAGGATCAGAAACTCCATTCTAAGTTCAAGCTCCTCTAATAAGAAAGGACTCTGATAATAACAAAATGATATAAATGGATAAGAATGGGCAAACTGAATATTTAGAAGCAATAAGACTAGGAAAGAGACATAGATCCACTCCTGCATCTTCCATTCATACTCCTGCTCAACATGAAGACTCCACAACAATGATGATGACCACTAAGGAAAAGAAACCAGTTTTTGATGATTCTCAACACACTGGAAAAACAAATGGATAGAACCAGGTAATCATTAAACTTCCAAACTTTAAAAAGTTTTAACTAAATTCTCATTTTGTGCTCCTGTTTTGCAATAAAATCTTAGCCATGAAAATCCTTTCTTGGAATGTCTGTGGTTTTGGAAACAAAAATACAAGATACCACCTAAAAGACCTAATTAGATCTAATGATCCCGACATAATCTTCTTAATAGAAACCAGAAATGCTAGGAAAAAAATGTCTTTATACATTTCTAATTATAATTTCCCAAATGTCTGCTTTGTAGACCATATTGGTCTTTCTGGTGGTTTATGTTTGTTGTGGAAAGATGACATTGATATGTATGTTATAGATGCTACTTATAATATGTTTCAATATAAGATACAAATAGATGCTAAGAGTGGTTACTCTCTAGTTTCTTTTCTTTATGGCGATTTGAATGAGGATACTAGAAAACAACAGTGGATGTACATGCAAAACTTAGCCATACAAGCTAATCTTCCCTGGTTAGTAATAGGTGACCTAAACTTTATTCTGAAACATGAGGAAAAGGAAGGTGGTATTCCACTGACACAAAACTTCCTTGATAGATTTAATGACCTGATGGATTGTAATGATTTACATTCCCTGTCTTACATAGGTAATCCATTTACTTGGACAAACAAAAGACAAGACCATGAATTAATTCTTAAAAGACTAGATAGGGCAGTTGCTGATACTAGTTGGTTACATTTTTTCCCTAAAGCCATTACCTATCACATGATTCCCCTAGCCAGTGACCATTGTCCTATTATGCTGGTAACTAATAGAGATTCGATGAATACTTATAAACCATTCAGATTAAACAAGATGTGGTTTAGAGATTCTAGATGTAAGAGTCTAATTTCTGAAAATTGGCATGTGATTGATAATGGTTCTGCTGCTTTTAAGTTTTCTAAAATTCTTTTCCATACTAAACAGATTCTAAGAAAATGGAGCCTTGAACATTTTGGTAACTTTAATACAAAATTTTTCAGATTAAAACCCAAATTGAGAATCTAAACTCTCAAAGCATTAGTCCTAATGACCCTAATTTGCTATAGTTGCAAGATATATTAGCTCATTGGTAAAATGTAGAGGCTGATTTTTATGGCCAAAGAGGTAAAGAGGATGATATCCTGTTAAGTGAGAGAAACACAGCTTATTTCCATCACAAAATGAACTTTAGAAGGAGAAGAACTCAGATAGATACCTTACAAAACACTTCAGGGATTTGGTTGACTGAGAGGAGTGATATTGCTATTCGCTTGAAATTTCACTTTTTCAACATGAGTAGATCTTCTAACCCTCCTCCTGGAAATGATTATCATGCTTTTATTTCTCCTTGTATTTCTGACATTGATAATGATATGTTAACTATTGTTCCAACTAGAGAGGAGATTAAAACTTTTATCTTTCCTATGAAACCTTGGACTACCCCAGGGCCTGATGGCTTTCCACTTGGGTTTTATCAACTTATGTGGGTACTGTTGGTAATGACATTGTGAAAGTAGTTCAAGATTTTTTCCACTCTGGCCATATCCTCAAACAAATGAATCACAACTTCATAACTTTAATCCCTAAGACCAATTTCCCTAAGCATGCTGCTGATTTTAAACCCATTAGTTTGTGTAATACCTCTTACAAGGTGATATCTAAAACTGTTAGCTGCTAGAATCAAAATTGTTTTAGGACATATCATTACTACTTTTCAAACTTCTTTCATTGCAGGGAGATCTATAACTGATAATATTGTGATATCACATGAATTAGTTGACTCTATGAAAAAAAAATAAAGCTAAAAAAGGTTAGATGGAAATGAAACTTGATATGTCTAAGGCATTTGATAGGATTGAATGGCCTTTCCTAATTAGAACACTTAAGGATATGGGGTTCTGTGATAGTTTCTGCAACATGATTTTGGAATGTATTAGCACATACTCTACCTCCATTCTGATTAATGGTGCACCAGGTGATACGTTTAAGCCATAAAGAGGCTTGAGGCAAGGAGATCCATTATCTCCTTACCTCTTCATTTTGTGGATGGAATCATTTTCCAGAGCTCTGCTTCAAGCAGAAAATAATAACCTCATTCATGGTATTCAAATAAATCAAAATTGTCCAAGTATGTCTCACTTATTTTTTTGCAGATGATTTCTTAATTTTTGCTAAAGCAAATGCAACTGAAGCAAGCCACTTGGAAAACATTATTGAGCAATTCAGTAACTACTCAGGGCAGTCTATAAATTTTCAGAAATCCGGCCTGACTTTTAGCACTGGTGTTCCTGATCAGGTAAAGAATGACATTTATATTATTTTAAACATTCAGAAACTAGCCTTAAATTATAAATATCTAGGAGTACCTCTTCTTCTCCAGAGAAGTAAAGTTAAATCCTTTGCTCCTCTGCTAGACACTTATGATGATAGATTAGCAACTTGGAAATCTAAATTTGTTAAACAGACTGATAGAACAGTTTTAGTGCAGTCTGTGCTTGGCTCCTTAGCTACTTATCATATGGCTGTTTTCTCTATTCCTAAATAACTCACAAACCAGATGGATGGAATCCATAGGAAATTCTGGTGGAACAAAAAAAAAAGATCAAAAGGGTGTTACTCTTAAAAAATGGGAAGGGGTGGCTCAACCAAAAATCTATTGTGGTATGAACATAAAACAATCTGCTATTTTAAATAAAGCTTTATTAGCTAAATTGGCTTGGAGAATGATCAACTCTCCTGATGATCTTTGGATGAAGCTCATGAGAGGTAAGTATTTTTAACCTTGATCCATTTTCTGATGCTATTTATCCTAATGGTTCTTGGATCTGGAGGGGTATTTGTGAGGGTTTATATATTATTAAAAGGCATGCTTGTTGGGAAGTAGGTGATGGAAAACTTATTCACATTTGGAAAACTAGGTGGATTCCAAGTATTGCTTGTACTGTGGACAGTAGATTATCCTCAACCAACATGATTTATGTTTCACAGTTAATAGATGATGAGAACAAACACTGGAAAATAGATGTTCTCCAGAATTTATTTGATGAAGCCACTGTTAATAAGATATATGAGATTAGGATTCCTATACAGGGTAGAGATCATATTAGATGGAAACCTAACTCCAATGGTGAATTTAGTGTGAAAGGTGCCTACAAAGTAATTCAAAATGATAATAAAGCTTTGAATGGTTTTATTCCTAATACTCTTGTTGACTGGAATTTTTTTTGGAAAACAAAACTACCACAATCTATTATTCAGCTTCTGTGGAAATGCATTAGTAACTGTCTTCCAACCAATGATAGGTTATCCAGATTCTGGCACACCGGCCTTTAGCACCCAATGCCCTCACTGTAATATTGTGGATGAATCTATGCAACACTTGTTTATTGAATGTGCTTTTGCTAAAAGAGTTTGGACTGCTGTGAATGTTAATTTTATACATGAAATTTCTAATGTGAATGTGCGGGATTGGATTGTTAACATGTTTAAGGTTAATAATAATCAACAAATAAGTGCTTCTATGATGGAGTCTTATGGGTTTGTTTTATGGCACATTTGGAAATCTAGATGTAAGAAAGTATTTGATAACATTCAGTTAACTCATTCTCAAGTTGCTTATAATATTCAGTCTGAAAATTATACTTGGTATACACTAAAGCAGGGACAAAATAACTCTATTGTAATTGTATCTGAGAATAACAGGAGATGGAAAAAACCTGGAAATGATTTTACTAAAGTTAACTTTGATGCTTCATTCCTTGAGTTAACTAAAGATATTGGCAGTGGTCTGATTATGCATGATATTGCAGGTGACTGTCAAGGAGGTAGATGCTGGCACTCAAAAACATTAGACCTTGAACAAGCCGAAGCGCTAGCACTTATGGGAGCGATAATATGGGCCAAAGAGAAGGGTGTTAGAAAGCTACACTTCGAGGGAGATTGCTCAAATGTTATAAGAGCTATTAATGGTAGTTTACTTTCAATAAAATGGACAACTAGAAACATTGTGTTAGATTGTTTGGATTTATTAGTAAATTTCAAGGATTGGCTCTGCACTTATGTGCATAGAGATTCAAATCATGTAGCAGATTCTATAGAAAAACATGCTAGAAATCTTGCTGTTAGGAAGAATGGAGTGTGAATTTTCCCCATTGGTTATCTTTATGCCTCAATGAGGATAAACATCTGTAACTCATTTTCCTTAATGAAATTTCTTTTGTATTAAAAAAAAAAGAGGCGAGCTCAAACCAAACAAAGCAAAAGACTTCAGCCTCAAGGAGGTTTAAACTAGATAGTCACCCATTGGGACAACATCGCAGACTCATAGTTAACAATTTCAAAATGATGAAAATTTTAACGCCCAAGAAAATGAAGATACTTGGCTTTTGTTGATTAGCCCTCGGCATCGGGGTACCTTTTGCCTTGATCTAGATAATAAACAAACCACAAGAGTAAAAGGCATGGACAATGACCACAAACTACGGTTGCCAATAAATCTCACTCTAGAAATATTATAATTCATATCAAAAGCTCTCTTTGATTGAAGGCTTCAAATATACTTTTACAGGGGGATAAGAAGAAACCTTCTGATGATCTTTTAAATAATCAGGCCCACGAATAAGAAATGTGGAAGGATCTGCTTGATTCCAACTGCAAGGAATGTTACTGCTTGCGTCTTTAGTCAGTGTGGTACATGTGAGAGAGTCTTGTTTTACCATGTCTTGTAAATCCATGTATCCTTTCTTCTGAACTGCGTGATTGTAAGTCTTGAGTGAGTTGAATAACAGTAAGGCATAGATCTCTTTAACTGTCATGATAAAATAAAATGCAGACACATAAAACTGACCTGCGAGATCATGCAACTTTTACACAAAATTGGCAGCTGATGAAACCTTTGGGTGGCGTAGGTCCTGTAATTGCATATCTGGACTCGTGTCAGAACCCCACCCATACTCCCATTGGGTCAGATGGCTCGGCCGGGAACATCAAAAAATTCATCAGTCACATCAGTTAGTCCCTCAAGGCTAACAGCTACAGAAGATGACTTCTCCAACTCTTCTTCCACTAATCCCCCTTCTCTTCTTGTTTTTTCACTTTCCTCCTTCTCAGTAAGAGGCATCTCAATATCTCTTGTCAGCATTAAAGAGGGCATATCTGAGTATTTTCCAGATTTGGCTCTAAGAAATTCTCTAAATGCTGCAAATGAAGGAAATTGTATTTATACTACAATGAGTATCTATTAGTTTATGTCCAATAACTGTGAGAAGTTTCGAGATGTGAAAGTAAGTTAGATATTTTAAACTTGAAAGTTCATAGAGTTTATAGAATTAAAGAAAACAAGTGAGCAGAAATTTTCTTCTTTAAGAAAAGGTGATGCAATCAATAGCACAAAGTACCTGCAACTCTTTTTTTTTTGATCGGAAGAGAAGATTTTATTAGAAAGAAGAATTTACAAGGAGAGCTACCAGAGGTAGCAAATCAATTATAAAATGGAAGAAAACAAAATTACATGAAAATAGAAGCCCAAGTATTTGTGATAGAACTAGCATGGTTCAGGTGAACTGTTCTGCTAGCAGCCGCAGCCCAACTGAGAAGCAATGACTTTGCTTCAACCACCAGGTCATCATCAGTCTTATAGTTATAGTTTTCTTCAAAAGTTCTACAGTTTCGTTCACGCCATATAACTCAAACAATAGCTGCAGGAATCATCCCCCAAATGAAGTTACCTTGACTTGAAAAAATATTATTGTCCCAACCATGAGCTAATGTAATGAAAGAGTTTGGAAAAACCCATGCTATATTGTCTCGCGGGATTAACGACTGCCATAACTTCGAAGTGATTTTATAGTGAATGAAAAGGTGCTCTTGTGATTCTGCCGAATTTCCACATAAAATGCAAGAGTTATAAAGATCCATTCCTTTTTGATTCAGATTATCTATCGTGTTAAGTTTGCCATGTACCAAACACCAGACCAGGAATTTCACCTTTGGAGGATTTCAGCTTTCCATATGAAAAGAGCTGGGAATTGCTCTAAGCATTTAGTTTCTACCAACTTTGTATATAAAGACTTGACACTAAAAATACCTGTTGAGTTGAGTGACCATCTTATAGTGTCAGGGAGAGTATCTAACTGCGGTGGATAGTCACCAATTAGCAAAAGAACTGATGCAAATTCCTGAGCTTCAATATTCGACAAGCATCTCTTGAAAGCAAACTGCCAACTGCCTTCATCTGTGATCATATCAGAAAGCTTTGAGTTTTTGTCTTTGCAGATTCTGTAAACGAGTGGGAATGCAACTGATAAAGAAGAATTACCATTCCAAAGATCATTCCAAAACGAGATATGTCTACCAGAGTGGATAATAAGCTTTGAATGAGCTGCAATCAGATCATTAGCGCTTGCAATAGCTCTCCAGCAAGAAACACCGTAAGTAGTGTTAACTTTTTCAGGAACCCAGACAGAATAATTGGTACCATATTTTTCAGAAATGATTTGGTGCCATAATCTGTTTCTTTCAACACCATACCTCCAGCACCACTTAGCCAACATAGTAAGATTCATAATTTTTAAATTGCAAACACCAAGACCGCCTCTAGACATAGGAGCTAAAACCATCTCCCATAAGACTAGATGAGAAATTTTTGAACCAGAATCATGATCCCATAGGAAGTTCCTCATTTTCCTATTCAAAATTTTTAGCACAGAAGCTGGAGCTTTGAATAAGGAAAAATAGTACATAGGTAATGAGGCTAGAATGCATTTCAACAAAGTTAATTTACCTCCCTTTGAAAGGCTACATCTTCTCCAAGCAGACAATCTAGATTCAAACTTCTCAATAATCACATCCCAAATGTGTTTTGAATTAGCCTTAGCGCCAAGTGGCATACCAAGATAAATAAAAGGAAGAGTGTATGTTGCACATCCAAACTCAGCAGCCCAAGAAGAAAGTTCCGGTACTTCACCAATAGAAATTAGTCTTGTCTTTGAGGTATTGACTTTCAGACCTGCAATGTATTCAAAGCATTGTAGTCCAGAGAATAGGTTGTGGAGTTCATCTTTGTTGTGATCAATGAAAAAAATTGTGCACTACAAGAAAACATGGCTTAAGCAACTAAAATCTTAGCAAGCACCCAAAATTTTGGTCTCTTTAAGAATCAAGCTACTAAACTTGCGACCATCAAACTAGCGTCTCGGTATTCATATATATCCACTAACTTGAGCGACCACATAGAGTAGTTTAGTCGGTAAAATGACTTTCCCGGTAAGAATATAGCAACCGCCGTTTTGGTTTGGTAGCTACCTACTTCGAGCTAGGATGACTAACGATTCAATTAATATTTGGTTGGTCAAACCTATCTGAGCGACTAAATTTAGCGACCACCATTTAGGTATGGTAGCTACCTACTTCGAGCTAGGATGATCAGCGATTCTATAAGTATTTGGTTGGTCAAACCTATCCGAGCGACTTAATTTAGCGACCGCCATTTAGGTTTGGTAGCTACCTACTTCGAGCTAGGATGACCAGCGATTCAATAAGTATTTGGTTGGTCAAACCTATCTGAGCGACTAAATTTAGCGACCACCCATTCATTAGAGAGATTATATGAGATTTTCCGATATGTATTGGTTTCCCCATTTCATTGTACCTAATTATCTGTTTAAACAAAATCTCCGAATAATTTCTCTTTTTCTTCAAGCCTGAAGCAATTGATGTAAAACATGAATGGCCAAATTCAAAATTAAAACTTTCTCTTTGTCAATGGAAGCTCCAACATCGACCAGAAGGGTTACGTCAAAATCACAAACCCGAGTTGATGAAAAGGAGTTGTCCACGATTAGCAGTAGTAAGCGATGTTGATCAAAAGGGTTGCTAATATTTTATCTTTGATATATCATTATATACAAAATATGCAAAATATGAAGCCTTAACCAAAATATTCCTAATGTTTGATTTTTGATGTATAATAGGCATAAGTATATGAAATATTGCTTAACCAAAAGGGTTGATAATATTTTATCTTTGATATATCATTATATACAAAATACGTTGAAAACTAACAACAACAACCAAGTTGGCCCAGTGGTAGAGGGTGCTTTGTTGTGTGATAAACGTCACTGGTTCGAATCCAGTCTGTCGTTTTAAATTTTTCTTAATATTCTCAATAGACGTGTCATATTATGTGTTGGTCAATGGTCATATTCTGTCATAGTCTTTGTAAAGCCCATTTTATATGAAAACCAAATTTCTGAAGCCTGGGCATGCTATATCATCTTGTAGAAAGCTTCTCCATAAGCCCATTTTACTAATACAGTACTAGGAATACAACATAGGTGATGGTTATACAGTTTCATGGCAGCATGTAAAAAAACAAACAACTAAAATTAATCACAGTCCATCTCGTTGTCAGACTCTTCAAATTCGAGCAAATCATCGTCATCGCTAGTAGTATAAACACTTTCAATATCAGCATCATCTTCATCGACTGCATTCCCTCGTCCTTTTTCTGGAGCAACATAAGTGACGGTTTCTTCCGGAACATCACACCTATCCCAAACAAAGTTGTCATCATCATCCTGCTTCGGTTCAAGTTGTACATCTTCCATAGAATAAGCCGAGTACAAATCCTGTGCTGCTTCACTAGGACTCGAATCTGTAGTAATATCACGCACCGGCATATCATAATAATTCCGAGGTTTTAGTTTTATCACTGTCTGCCATTGGGACCCCTCTCCTTCATTCACATACATAACTTGTGATACTTGAGAAGGGAACACATAAGGTTCATCTTGCCAACAACTAACGGTCCTATTAACAGCAGTAACAACTCCATGTCTATCTTTCCTGCATCCCCTATCACTATCTACATCCCGCCAATCACATTTGAAAAGAACAACACGGAATCCACCCACATACCTCAGCTCTATAATATCAGTTAGCACTCCAAAATAATCCATCTCGATGGTTACACATACTCCCGCGTTTTGTGTCGTTCTTCCCTGCTCCCAACATTTTGTCTGAAAGCGGTACCCATTGACCGTATAAATGTTGAAAGACAGAGCTTCTCGGCAAGGACCTCCAGCCAATGATAATAGTTCTTCACTCACCTGACTGGTCTCTTTGTGGAGTTGGTAAATCTGTTTTTTATAGAAAAAATCCCACCAAAGTCAGAAATCATAAGAAGCCTGTGTGGCGAACAAAACATGCATGTTAATAATTTTATTGAACTGAGACTCACTTTATGTTCTAACCATGTAGGAAATTCTTGGGTGTGTTTTCTATGTGCGTGGCTAGTTCCTTCAAGCATAGCTTTGTGTTCATTGTATATATTGACATAAGAAAATCATTCAAATTACCGAAAACAATCCGACACTCTAGCATTATTCAATGAACATAAGGAGAAAGAACAAGTAGAGAACACCTCATATTGGTGGACTTCATCACAATTCTTGAGAACAGCCAATTTCATTTTCTAGAACTCTTCCTCTGAAAACGAGGCCACACGTTTCTTACCTTGAAATTCACCGGATTGTCTGAAAACAGACAACTTAGTAATTGCTGATTGAAATCGAGTGTTATCCTCGTTTCTACCAAGTTGATTAAACTTCGTAACTACACTATTCATATGGCGCTCAATTAATACGAGAGATTCTTCTATTATTTGCCCTTTCGCCATCGAGCCTTCGGGATGAGCTTTATTCCGCACATAACACTTTAACTTCCGCAAGTACCTGATGCATAGGATAGAAAAACTATAATGTACTCGATAAACAAAGTTCATGTGTCACAGAAGAGGTAAAATTTCCGCAAGTACCAGATCACAAATACCATTTACAACCATTCACAAGGTAAATCTATACAAATACCATCAGATCACAGAAAAGGTAAAATTTCCAAGGAAAATGACATTGATATATTCGTACCTCTCCACTGGATACATCCAACGATACTGCATCGGACCACCAACCTTTGCTTGTTCTACTAGATGAATGGGCAAGTGCATCATCACAACAAAAAAAGATGGGGGGAATATCCTTTCTAACTTGCACAATGTGATTGCAATACTGTCTTGCAGTTTGTCTAAGTCAGCCATATTAAGGATAGTAGCACACAGAACTTTGAAAAACATACATAACTCAGTCACTGCTTCACACACATCATCTGGAAAATTTCCATGAATTGCTATCGGTAACAAATGTTCCAATATAACATGGCAATCGTGACTCTTTAGACCAATAAGCCGCCGCTCTTTAAGATTCACACATCGAGAAATGTTTGATGCGTACCCGTCAGGAACCTTAATTTCCTTCAAAAGTTTACAAAATGAATCCTTCTCCTTGTTTGACATCACATATGAAGCGTTTGGCACCCTATACTTATCCCCTGTTCTCGTCGCCCATAAGTCCTTCCGTATACCCATCCTTTGTAGGTCTAACCGAGCTTTTATATTGTCTTTTGTCTTCCCATTGACCTTCAATATGGTCCCCATCACAATATCACAAACATTCTTCTCGATATGCATCACATCTAGACTGTGGAACAATAAAATCGTGCTCACGTAGGGTAATTCCAGCTGGAAAATGCTAATTTTCTTCCAATTGTGATCAAAGGGTATCTTTTCTACTAGACTTTGTTGATTGGTGTTCTTACCAAACTCAACTTGCTCTAGCTGATCCAACTGCTCAAGTATTTCGGCCCCATTTAATAGCTTTGGTGGTGGTCGTTTCTCCTTATTCCCATTGAAGGCTGCCTTGTGATCGCGCCATTTATGATCCATTGGCAAGAAGCGGCGGTGGAACATGTAACACCACTTACCTACAAATAACATTTGGACAGAATGATAAGAGTTGGGCACAAAAGGAAAGTAATCCAAAATAAGTAGTAGTTCAGTTGTTACCTCCATTGCTTAATCTAAGTGAACAGGGGTCATTATTGCAGCACGGACATGCATATTTTCCCTTGGTACTCCATCCAGAAAGCATGGCTAGGGCAGGGAAATCGCTAATAGTACCTAATAGTGCTGCACGACATAGAAAGAACTCTTTCTTTGAAGCATCAAAAATTCGAATACCATGCTCCCATAAATCCTTCAATTCCTCTATTAATAATTGCAGATACACATCAATATCATTTCCTGGTGATTTGGGTCCTGAAATTATCATAGACAAAATGAAATTGGAATCTTTTGTACACATCCATGGTGGTAAGTTGTTGTTGATTAGAATAACTGGCCATGTGCTATGAGGATTCGTCATATTTCCGAAAGGATTCATCCCGTCGGTAGCTAATGTAAGTCTCAGATTACGAGGCTCGGATGTAAATGTGGGGTGCATCTGATCAAAGCTCTTCCAATTTTGAGAATCTCCCGGGTGCCTCAAAAGTCCATCATCAATACGTTCTTTATGCCATATCATGTGAGGAGCGGTCTTCGGACACATAAACCACCTCTGAATTCTTGCCTTTAAAGAAAAATATCGTACTATCTTTTCAGCAACTTTCTTCTTAGGTTTTCTTTTTGCACAAATATATGATTCATCCCCTCCCAATGACCCATCATTTTTCCATCTGCAAGCATGACAGACCGGACACTTATCCATGAGCGAATAGTCTCTCCGAAACAATATGCAATCATTTGGGAAAGCATCGATCTTCTGGTAGGTAAGACCCAAGTCCCTTATGGTTTTTAGAGCCTCATAACAATTCTTCGGTATTAGGGCAGTCGGAAATGCCTTGATCAGAAGACTCAACAACTCGTCGAACCATTTGTTAGCCAATCCACCACGGGTCTTAATACTAAGCAAGTGCACAACAAAGGATAACCTTGAATAATTCTTACAATCAGGATAAAGGGGTTGTTCGGAATCCTCCAACAGCCGATAAAATTTAGCAGTATCGTAGTCCGAAGCTTCTCCAATAGCACCTAGCAACTCATCCCAATCATCGTTTTCTGGCAAGTCATCTTCAATTGTTCTAGCAGTGCCCAAAGGTTCCCTTCCATCTGCCTCCCCATGGTATATCCAATTAGTATATCCTTTTGTGAACCCATGACGCAATATATGTAGATGAACTTCATCTCGAGATAGGAATCCATTGTTATTGAAGTACACACACGGACAACGAATTGATTCCACCCCAGGTTGTATATGATCAAATGCAAAGTCTAGGAAGTGTACGACTCCCTCGCGGAATGCCTCCTCACTACTACGCAACTTAATCCAACTCTTATCCATCGATAATACCTGTATCAAACAGGCACAAATAAATTGAAATGTCAAAATTGATAATCAAATATCGAACAACTATGGAGCATACTTTCTTAAACAACTATGGAACATCTGAGATTAACAACCGTACTTTCAACTCTAAGGAAAGACATCATTAACGACATCATTTACCAAACCATTCAATTAGTAAGAAACACAAAGCCAAACTGAACAACTATTAAAGTTCACTCAAACTCACAAAGCCTTAATGTACCAAAAAGTAGAACACGCAAACAATAAAATTCACAGGGGTTTTAATTTGGGTAGCTCATTCAATCAATAATCCAATAAGTAGAACACCCAAAGCCTTAATGTACCACAAGTGTGATACACCGAGTCAACTCTACTCCATCCCTAAAACACCCTAAGAATTCAATGGCAATTGAAAATGATTTTTTTTTTTTTTTTGCAAAATTAGTAAAAAACCACAGATCTAAAAGAAATGGGCGATTACCTGTGTTAAAAACACCTTCAATCACCAACGAAATCTGCAAACACCAAAACCCGTAAATATTAGAGGCGAAAAACAAAGTCTAGGGTTATTTTTTACGGAAAATCCAAGCTAATATTATAATTAATAGTATCAAGTGCAAAATTAAGGTTAAATTTCAGTACCTTGTTTTGCTAATTCTTCCGATTAGAGAAAAACATAAGGTAAATCAAAGGAAATGAGGGTTCTTGCTGCAACAAAAATTTGGATTTTAAGACCACACCCAGGTCTTCAGATCGTGAAGATGAGAAAAGGGATTTTAAGATTAAAAGTATTAGTGCTGGAGAACCAGTCAAGGAGAGAACAGAAGAGGAGATCAAAGGGTTTTTTTTTTCCTCTGGAGTTTCGACTGGTAAAAGAAAAGAAAAAATCAAAAGAGTGAAGATTGGAGGATGGAAGCGAAGTGAATAGAGGAGGATGGAAGCGAGTCAAATCGTTAGGATTCTATTTTTCTTAGGATTCTATTTTTTTTTCTTTTTTTGAAGCACCTTAGGATTCTATTTGGACGGTGAATGATGAAAAGTCATCGATTCATACGGATTGTGCAATTTTTTGGACGGTGGATATTTAGTTTCAGGTTTTCATACGGATTAAGGTAAGTTTGAAATAAAAAAACATGCAAATGAAATGCAAAAATTTATAAGTGAAGTGCAAAATATGGTTCAAATTGATAGATTTTGAGTTCCATGAGCGGATTTAACTATAACAAATCTTGGAGATAGAAAGTTCGTAAGAGCGATGAATGACACCATTTACTGGTAAGATTCCATGGGAATATTCTCGGAAACCTTATACACGCACAAATTCGTCATCTTCGAGAAATAAACTTGCTCGGAGATCGAAACCTGTCCATGAGCGGACTACTATAAGTCTGAAAGTTCGTAAGAGCGATGAATGACACCATTTCTGGTAAGATTCCATGGGAATATTCTCGGAAACCTTATACACGCACAAATTCGTCATCTTCGAGAAATAAACTTGCTCGGAGATCGAAACATGTCCATGAGCGGACTACTATAAGTCTGAAAGTTCGCAAGAGCGATGAATGACACCATTTACTGGTAAGATTCCATGGGAATATTCTCGGAAACCTTATACACGCACAAATTCGTCATCTTCGAGAAATAAACTTGCTCGGAGATCGAAACATGTCCATGAGCGGACTACTATAAGTCTGAAAGTTCGTAAGAGCGATGAATGACACCATTTACTGGTAAGATTCCATGGGAATATTCTCGGAAACCTTATACACGCACAAATTCGTCATCTTCGAGAAATAAACTTGCTCGGAGATCAAAACCTGTCCATGAGCGGACTACTATAAGTCTGAAAGTTCGTAAGAGCGATGAATGACACCATTACCTGGTAAGATTCCATGGGAATATTCTCGGAAACCTTATACACGCACAAATTCGTCATCTTCGAGAAATAAACTTGCTCGGAGATCAAAACCTGTCCATGACCGGACTACTATAAGTCTGAAAGTTCGTAAGAGCGATGAATGACACCATTTACTGGTAAGATTCCATGGGAATATTCTCGGAAACCTTAAACACGCACAAATTCGTCATCTTCGAGAAATAAACTTGCTCGGAGATCGAAACCTGTCCATGAGCGGACTACTATAAGTCTGAAAGTTCGTAAGAGCGATGAATGACACCATTTACTGGTAAGATTCCATGGGAATATTCTCGGAAACCTTATACACGCACAAATTCGTCATCTTCGAGAAATAAACTTGCTCGGAGATCGAAACATGTCCATGAGCGGACTACTATAAGTCTGAAAGTTCGTAAGAGCGATGAATGACACCATTTACTGGTAAGATTCCATGGGAATATTCTCGGAAACCATAAACACGCACAAATTCGTCATCTTCGAGAAATAAACTTGCTCGGAGATCGAAACCTGTCCATGACCGGACTACTATAAGTCAGAAAGTTCGTAAGAGCGATGAATGACACCATTTCCTGGTAAGATTCCATGGGAATATTCTCGGAAACCTTATACACGCACAAATTCGTCATCTTCGAGAAATAAACTTGCTCGGAGATCGAAACCTGTCCATGAGCGGACTACTATAAGTCTGAAAGTTCGTAAGAGCGATGAATGACACCATTTACTGGTAAGATTCCATGGGAATATTCTCGGAAACCTTATACACGCACAAATTCGTCATCTTCGAGAAATAAACTTGCTCGGAGATCGAAACCTGTCCATGAGCGGACTACTATAAGTCTGAAAGTTCGTAAGAGCGATGAATGACACCATTTACTTGGTAAGATTCCATGGGAATATTCTCGGAAACCTTATACACGCACAAATTCGTCATCTTCGAGAAATAAACTTGCTCGGAGATCAAAACCTGTCCATGAGCGGACTACTATAATTCTGAAAGTTCGTAAGAGCGATGAATGACACCATTTTACTGGTAAGATTCCATGGGAATATTCTCGGAAACCTTATACACGCACAAATTCGTCATCTTCGAGAAATAAACTTGCTCGGAGATCAAAACCTGTCCATGACCGGACTACTATAAGTCTGAAAGTTCGTAAGAGCGATGAATGACACCATTTACTGGTAAGATTCCATGGGAATATTCTCGGAAACCTTATACACGCACAAATTCGTCATCTTCGAGAAATAAACTTGCTCGGAGATCGAAACCTGTCCATGACCGGACTACTATAAGTCAGAAAGTTCGTAAGAGCGATGAATGACACCATTTACTGGTAAGATTCCATGGGAATATTCTCGGAAACCTTATACACGCACAAATTCGTCATCTTCGAGAAATAAACTTGCTCGGAGATCGAAACCTGTCCATGACCGGACTACTATAAGTCAGAAAGTTCGTAAGAGCGATGAATGACACCATTTACTGGTAAGATTCCATGGGAATATTCTCGGAAACCTTATACACGCACAAATTCGTCATCTTCGAGAAATAAACTTGCTCGGAGATCGAAACCTGTCCATGACCGGACTACTATAAGTCTGAAAGTTCGTAAGAGCGATGAATGACACCATTTATTGGTAAGATTCCATGGGAATATTCTCGGAAACCTTATACACGCACAAATTCGTCATCTTCGAGAAATAAACTTGCTCGGAGATCGAAACCTGTCCATGAGCGGACTACTATAAGTCTGAAAGTTCGTAAGAGCGATGAATGACACCATTTACTTGGTAAGATTCCATGGGAATATTCTCGGAAACCTTATACACGCACAAATTCGTCATCTTCGAGAAATAAACTTGCTCGGAGATCGAAACCTGTCCATGAGCGGACTACTATAAGTCTGAAAGTTCGTAAGAGCGATGAATGACACCATTTACTGGTAAGATTCCATGGGAATATTCTCGGAAACCTTATACACGCACAAATTCGTCATCTTCGAGAAATAAACTTGCTCGCAAGAGCGATGAATGACACCATTTACTGGTAAGATTCCATGGGAATATTCTCGGAAACCTTATACACGCACAAATTCGTCATCTTCGAGAAATAAACTTGCTCGGAGATCGAAACCTGTCCATGAGCGGACTACTATAAGTCCCTGAAAGTTCGTAAGAGCGATGAATGACACCATTTACTGGTAAGATTCCATGGGAATATTCTCGGAAACCTTATACACGCACAAATTCGTCATCTTCGAGAAATAAACTTGCTCGGAGATCGAAACCTGTCCATGAGCGGACTACTATAAGTCTGAAAGTTCGTAAGAGCGATGAATGACACCATTTACTGGTAAGATTCCATGGGAATATTCTCGGAAACCTTATACACGCACAAATTCGTCATCTTCGAGAAATAAACTTGCTCGGAGATCAAAACCTGTCCATGACCGGACTACTATAAGTCTGAAAGTTCGTAAGAGCGATGAATGACACCATTTACTGGTAAGATTCCATGGGAATATTCTCGGAAACCTTATACACGCACAAATTCGTCATCTTCGAGAAATAAACTTGCTCGGAGATCGAAACCTGTCCATGACCGGACTACTATAAGTCTGAAAGTTCGTAAGAGCGATGAATGACACCATTTACTGGTAAGATTCCATGGGAATATTCTCGGAAACCTTATACACGCACAAATTCGTCATCTTCGAGAAATAAACTTGCTCGGAGATCAAACCTGTCCATGACCGGACTACTATAAGTCTGAAAGTTCGTAAGAGCGATGAATGACACCATTTACTGGTAAGATTCCATGGGAATATTCTCGGAAACCTTATACACGCACAAATTCGTCATCTTCGAGAAATAAACTTGCTCGGAGATCGAAACCTGTCCATGACCGGACTACTATAAGTCTGAAAGTTCGGAAGAGCGATGAATGACACCATTTCCTGGTAAGATTCCATGGGAATATTCTCGGAAACCTTATACACGCACAAATTCGTCATCTTCGAGAAATAAACTTGCTCGGAGATCGAAACCTGTCCATGAGCGGACTACTATAAGTCTGAAAGTTCGTAAGAGCGATGAATGACACCATTTACTGGTAAGATTCCATGGGAATATTCTCGGAAACCTTATACACGCACAAATTCGTCATCTTCGAGAAATAAACTTGCTCGGAGATCGAAACCTGTCCATGAGCGGACTACTATAAGTCTGAAAGTTCGTAAGAGCGATGAATGACACCATTTACTGGTAAGATTCCATGGGAATATTCTCGGAAACCTTATACACGCACAAATTCGTCATCTTCGAGAAATAAACTTGCTCGGAGATCAAAACATGTCCATGAGCGGACTACTATAAGTCTGAAAGTTCGTAAGAGCGATGAATGACACCATTTACTGGTAAGATTCCATGGGAATATTCTCGGAAACCTTATACACGCACAAATTCGTCATCTTCGAGAAATAAACTTGCTCGGAGATCGAAACCTGTCCATGAGCGGACTACTATAAGTCTGAAAGTTCGTAAGAGCGATGAATGACACCATTTCCTGGTAAGATTCCATGGGAATATTCTCGGAAACCTTATACACGCACAAATTCGTCATCTTCGAGAAATAAACTTGCTCGGAGATCGAAACATGTCCATGAGCGGACTACTATAATTCTGAAAGTTCGTAAGAGCGATGAATGACACCATTTACTGGTAAGATTCCATGGGAATATTCTCGGAAACCTTATACACGCACAAATTCGTCATCTTCGAGAAATAAACTTGCTCGGAGATCGAAACCTGTCCATGAGCGGACTACTATAAGTCTGAAAGTTCGTAAGAGCGATGAATGACACCATTTTGGTAAGATTCCATGGGAATATTCTCGGAAACCTTATACACGCACAAATTCGTCATCTTCGAGAAATAAACTTGCTCGGAGATCGAAACCTGTCCATGACCGGACTACTATAAGTCTGAAAGTTCGTAAGAGCGATGAATGACACCATTTACTGGTAAGATTCCATGGGAATATTCTCGGAAACCTTATACACGCACAAATTCGTCATCTTCGAGAAATAAACTTGCTCGGAGATCGAAACCTGTCCATGACCGGACTACTATAAGTCAGAAAGTTCGTAAGAGCGATGAATGACACCATTTACTGGTAAGATTCCATGGGAATATTCTCGGAAACCTTATACACGCACAAATTTGTCATCTTCGAGAAATAAACTTGCTCGGAGATCGAAACCTGTCCATGAGCGGACTACTATAAGTCTGAAAGTTCGTAAGAGCGATGAATGACACCATTTACTGGTAAGATTCCATGGGAATATTCTCGGAAACCTTATACACGCACAAATTCGTCATCTTCGAGAAATAAACTTGCTCGGAGATCGAAACCTGTCCATGACCGGACTACTATAAGTCTGAAAGTTCGTAAGAGCGATGAATGACACCATTTACTGGTAAGATTCCATGGGAATATTCTCGGAAACCTTATACACGCACAAATTCGTCATCTTCGAGAAATAAACTTGCTCGGAGATCGAAACCTGTCCATGAGCGGACTACTATAAGTCAGAAAGTTCGTAAGAGCGATGAATGACACCATTTACTGGTAAGATTCCATGGGAATATTCTCGGAAACCTTATACACGCACAAATTCGTCATCTTCGAGAAATAAACTTGCTCGGAGATCAAAACCTGTCCATGACCGGACTACTATAAGTCTGAAAGTTCGTAAGAGCGATGAATGACACCATTTACTGGTAAGATTCCATGGGAATATTCTCGGAAACCTTATACACGCACAAATTCGTCATCTTCGAGAAATAAACTTGCTCGGAGATCAAAACCTGTCCATGAGCGGACTACTATAAGTCTGAAAGTTCGTAAGAGCGATGAATGACACCATTTACTGGTAAGATTCCATGGGAATATTCTCGGAAACCTTATACACGCACAAATTCGTCATCTTCGAGAAATAAACTTGCTCGGAGATCAAAACCTGTCCATGAGCGGACTACTATAAGTCTGAAAGTTAGTAAGAGCGATGAATGACACCATTTACTGGTAAGATTCCATGGGAATATTCTCGGAAACCTTATACACGCACAAATTCGTCATCTTCGAGAAATAAACTTGCTCGGAGATCGAAACCTGTCCATGACCGGACTACTATAAGTCTGAAAGTTCGTAAGAGCGATGAATGACACCATTTACTGGTAAGATTCCATGGGAATATTCTCGGAAACCTTATACACGCACAAATTCGTCATCTTCGAGAAATAAACTTGCTCGGAGATCAAAACCTGTCCATGAGCGGACTACTATAATTCTGAAAGTTCGTAAGAGCGATGAATGACACCATTTACTGGTAAGATTCCATGGGAATATTCTCGGAAACCTTATACACGCACAAATTCGTCATCTTCGAGAAATAAACTTGCTCGGAGATCAAACCTGTCCATGAGCGGACTACTATAAGTCTGAAAGTTCGTAAGAGCGATGAATGACACCATTTACTGGTAAGATTCCATGGGAATATTCTCGGAAACCTTATACACGCACAAATTCGTCATCTTCGAGAAATAAACTTGCTCGGAGATCGAAACCTGTCCATGAGCGGACTACTATAAGTCTGAAAGTTCGTAAGAGCGATGAATGACACCATTTCTTGGTAAGATTCCATGGGAATATTCTCGGAAACCTTATACACGCACAAATTCGTCATCTTCGAGAAATAAACTTGCTCGGAGATCGAAACCTGTCCATGAGCGGACTACTATAAGTCTGAAAGTTCGCAAGAGCGATGAATGACAACATTTACTAGTAAGATTTCATGGTAATATTCTCGGAAACCTTATACACGCACAAATTGGTCATCTTCGAGAAATAAACTTGCTCGGAGATCAAAACCTGTCCATGAGCGGACTACTATAAGTCTGAAAGTTCGCAAGAGCGATGAATGACACCATTTACTGGTAAGATTCCATGGGAATATTCTCGGAAACCTTATACACGCACAAATTCGTCATCTTCGAGAAATAAACTTGCTCGGAGATCGAAACCTGTCCATGACCGGACTACTATAGGTCTGAAAGTTCGTAAGAGCGATGAATGACACCATTTACTGGTAAGATTCCATGGGAATATTCTCGGAAACCTTATACACGCACAAATTCGTCATCTTCGAGAAATAAACTTGCTCGGAGATCAAAAACCTGTCCATGACCGGACTACTATAAGTCTGAAAGTTCGTAAGAGCGATGAATGACACCATTTACTGGTAAGATTCCATGGGAATATTCTCGGAAACCTTATACACGCACAAATTCGTCATCTTCGAGAAATAAACTTGCTCGGAGATCGAAACCTGTCCATGAGCGGACTACTATAAGTCTCGAAAGTTCGTAAGAGCGATGAATGACACCATTTACTGGTAAGATTCCATGGGAATATTCTCGGAAACCTTATACACGCACAAATTCGTCATCTTCGAGAAATAAACTTGCTCGGAGATCGAAACCTGTCCATGAGCGGACTACTATAAGTCGAAAGTTCGTAAGAGCGATGAATGACACCATTTACTGGTAAGATTCCATGGGAATATTCTCGGAAACCTTATACACGCACAAATTCGTCATCTTCGAGAAATAAAGCTCGGAGATCGAAACCTGTCCATGAGCGGACTACTATAAGTCTGAAAGTTCGTAAGAGCGATGAATGACACCATTTACTGGTAAGATTCCATGGGAATATTCTCGGAAACCTTATACACGCACAAATTCGTCATCTTCGAGAAATAAACTTGCTCGGAGATCGAAACCTGTCCATGACCGGACTACTATAAGTCTGAAAGTTCGTAAGAGCGATGAATGACACCATTTTGGTAAGATTCCATGGGAATATTCTCGGAAACCTTATACACGCACAAATTCGTCATCTTCGAGAAATAAACTTGCTCGGAGATCGAAACCTGTCCATGACCGGACTACTATAAGTCTGAAAGTTCGTAAGAGCGATGAATGACACCATTTACTGGTAAGATTCCATGGGAATATTCTCGGAAACCTTATACACGCACAAATTCGTCATCTTCGAGAAATAAACTTGCTCGGAGATCGAAACCTGTCCATGACCATACTACTATAAGTCAGAAAGTTCGTAAGAGCGATGAATGACACCATTTACTGGTAAGATTCCATGGGAATATTCTCGGAAACCTTATACACGCACAAATTCGTCATCTTCGAGAAATAAACTTGCTCGGAGATCGAAACCTGTCCATGAGCGGACTACTATAAGTCCGAAAGTTCGTAAGAGCGATGAATGACACCATTTACTTGGTAAGATTCCATGGGAATATTCTCGGAAACCTTATACACGCACAAATTCGTCATCTTCGAGAAATAAACTTGCTCGGAGATCGAAACCTGTCCATGAGCGGACTACTATAAGTCTGAAAGTTCGTAAGAGCGATGAATGACACCATTTACTGGTAAGATTCCATGGGAATATTCTCGGAAACCTTATACACGCACAAATTCGTCATCTTCGAGAAATAAACTTGCTCGGAGATCGAAACCTGTCCATGAGCGGACTACTATAAGTCTGAAAGTTCGTAAGAGCGATGAATGACACCATTTACTGGTAAGATTCCATGGGAATATTCTCGGAAACCTTATACACGCACAAATTCGTCATCTTCGAGAAATAAACTTGCTCGGAGATCGAAACCTGTCCATGACCGGACTACTATAAGTCTGAAAGTTCGTAAGAGCGATGAATGACACCATTTACTGGTAAGATTCCATGGGAATATTCTCGGAAACCTTATACACGCACAAATTCGTCATCTTCGAGAAATAAACTTGCTCGGAGATCGAACCTGTCCATGAGCGGACTACTATAAGTCTGAAAGTTCGCAAGAGCGATGAATGACACCATTTACTGGTAAGATTCCATGGGAATATTCTCGGAAACCTTATACACGCACAAATTCGTCATCTTCGAGAAATAAACTTGCTCGGAGATCGAAACCTGTCCATGACCGGACTACTATAAGTCAGAAAGTTCGTAAGAGCGATGAATGACACCATTTACTGGTAAGATTCCATGGGAATATTCTCGGAAACCTTATACACGCACAAATTCGTCATCTTCGAGAAATAAACTTGCTCGGAGATCGAAACCAGTCCATGAGCGGACTACTATAAGTCTGAAAGTTCGTAAGAGCGATGAATGACACCATTTACTGGTAAGATTCCATGGGAATATTCTCGGAAACCTTATACACGCACAAATTCGTCATCTTCGAGAAATAAACTTGCTCGGAGATCAAAACCTGTCCATGAGCAGACTACTATAAGTCTGGAAGTTCGTAAGAGCGATGAATGACACCATTTACTGGTAAGATTCCATGGGAATATTCTCGGAAACCTTATACACGCACAAATTCGTCATCTTCGAGAAATAAACTTGCTCGGAGATCGAAACCTGTCCATGAGCGGACTACTATAAGTCTGAAAGTTCGTAAGAGCGATGAATGACACCATTTACTGGTAAGATTCCATGGGAATATTCTCGGAAACCTTATACACGCACAAATTCGTCATCTTCGAGAAATAAACTTGCTCGGAGATCGAAACCTGTCCATGACCGGACTACTATAAGTCTGAAAGTTCGCAAGAGCGATGAATGACACCATTTACTGGTAAGATTCCATGGGAATATTCTCGGAAACCTTATACACGCACAAATTCGTCATCTTCGAGAAATAAACTTGCTCGGAGATCGAAACCTGTCCATGAGCGGACTACTATAAGTCTGAAAGTTCGTAAGAGCGATGAATGACACCATTTACTGGTAAGATTCCATGGGAATATTCTCGGAAACCTTATACACGCACAAATTCGTCATCTTCGAGAAATAAACTTGCTCGGAGATCGAAACCTGTCCATGACCGGACTACTATAAGTCAGAAAGTTCGTAAGAGCGATGAATGACACCATTTACTGGTAAGATTCCATGGGAATATTCTCGGAAACCTTATACACGCACAAATTCGTCATCTTCGAGAAATAAACTTGCTCGGAGATCGAAACATGTCCATGACCGGACTACTATAAGTCTGAAAGTTCGTAAGAGCGATGAATGACACCATTTACTGGTAAGATTCCATGGGAATATTCTCGGAAACCTTATACACGCACAAATTCGTCATCTTCGAGAAATAAACTTGCTCGGAGATCAAAACCTGTCCATGACCGGACTACTATAAGTCTGAAAGTTCGTAAGAGCGATGAATGACACCATTTACTGGTAAGATTCCATGGGAATATTCTCGGAAACCTTATACACGCACAAATTCGTCATCTTCGAGAAATAAACTTGCTCGGAGATCGAAACCTGTCCATGACCGGACTACTATAAGTCTGAAAGTTCGTAAGAGCGATGAATGACACCATTTACTGGTAAGATTCCATGGGAATATTCTCGGAAACCTTATACACGCACAAATTCGTCATCTTCGAGAAATAAACTTGCTCGGAGATCGAAACCTGTCCATGACCGGACTACTATAAGTCAGAAAGTTCGTAAGAGCGATGAATGACACCATTTACTGGTAAGATTCCATGGGAATATTCTCGGAAACCTTATACACGCACAAATTCGTCATCTTCGAGAAATAAACTTGCTCGGAGATCGAACATGTCCATGAGCGGACTACTATAAGTCTGAAAGTTCGTAAGAGCGATGAATGACACCATTTACTGGTAAGATTCCATGGGAATATTCTCGGAAACCTTATACACGCACAAATTCGTCATCTTCGAGAAATAAACTTGCTCGGAGATCGAAACCTGTCCATGAGCGGACTACTATAAGTCTGAAAGTTCGTAAGAGCGATGAATGACACCATTTACTGGTAAGATTCCATGGGAATATTCTCGGAAACCTTATACACGCACAAATTCGTCATCTTCGAGAAATAAACTTGCTCGGAGATCGAAACCTGTCCATGAGCGGACTACTATAAGTCCGAAAGTTCGTAAGAGCGATGAATGACACCATTTACTGGTAAGATTCCATGGGAATATTCTCGGAAACCTTATACACGCACAAATTCGTCATCTTCGAGAAATAAACTTGCTCGGAGATCGAAACCTGTCCATGAGCGGACTACTATAAGTCTGAAAGTTCGTAAGAGCGATGAATGACACCATTTACTGGTAAGATTCCATGGGAATATTCTCGGAAACCTTATACACGCACAAATTCGTCATCTTCGAGAAATAAACTTGCTCGGAGATCGAAACCTGTCCATGACCGGACTACTATAAGTCAGAAAGTTCGTAAGAGCGATGAATGACACCATTTACTGGTAAGATTCCATGGGAATATTCTCGGAAACCTTATACACGCACAAATTCGTCATCTTCGAGAAATAAACTTGCTCGGAGATCGAAACCTGTCCATGAGCGGACTACTATAAGTCAGAAAGTTCGTAAGAGCGATGAATGACACCATTTACTGGTAAGATTCCATGGGAATATTCTCGGAAACCTTATACACGCACAAATTCGTCATCTTCGAGAAATAAACTTGCTCGGAGATCGAAACCTGTCCATGACCGGACTACTATAAGTCTGAAAGTTCGTAAGAGCGATGAATGACACCATTTACTGGTAAGATTCCATGGGAATATTCTCGGAAACCTTATACACGCACAAATTCGTCATCTTCGAGAAATAAACTTGCTCGGAGATCAAAACCTGTCCATGACCGGACTACTATAAGTCTGAAAGTTCGTAAGAGCGATGAATGACACCATTTACTGGTAAGATTCCATGGGAATATTCTCGGAAACCTTATACACGCACAAATTCGTCATCTTCGAGAAATAAACTTGCTCGGAGATCGAAACTTGTCCATGAGCGGACTACTATAAGTCTGAAAGTTCGTAAGAGCGATGAATGACACCATTTACTGGTAAGATTCCATGGGAATATTCTCGGAAACCTTATACACGCACAAATTCGTCATCTTCGAGAAATAAACTTGCTCGGAGATCGAAACCTGTCCATGACCGGACTACTATAAGTCAGAAAGTTCGTAAGAGCGATGAATGACACCATTTACTGGTAAGATTCCATGGGAATATTCTCGGAAACCTTATACACGCACAAATTCGTCATCTTCGAGAAATAAACTTGCTCGGAGATCGAAACCTGTCCATGAGCGGACTACTATAAGTCTGAAAGTTCGTAAGAGCGATGAATGACACCATTTACTGGTAAGATTCCATGGGAATATTCTCGGAAACCTTATACACGCACAAATTCGTCATCTTCGAGAAATAAACTTGCTCGGAGATCGAAACCTGTCCATGACCGGACTACTATAAGTCTGAAAGTTCGTAAGAGCGATGAATGACACCATTTACTGGTAAGATTCCATGGGAATATTCTCGGAAACCTTATACACGCACAAATTCGTCATCTTCGAGAAATAAACTTGCTCGGAGATCGAAAACTGTCCATGAGCGGACTACTATAAGTCTGAAAGTTCGTAAGAGCGATGAATGACACCATTTACTGGTAAGATTCCATGGGAATATTCTCGGAAACCTTATACACGCACAAATTCGTCATCTTCGAGAAATAAACTTGCTCGGAGATCGAAACCTGTCCATGAGCGGACTACTATAAGTCCGAAAGTTCGCAAGAGCGATGAATGACACCATTTACTGGTAAGATTCCATGGGAATATTCTCGGAAACCTTATACACGCACAAATTCGTCATCTTCGAGAAATAAACTTGCTCGGAGATCGAAACCTGTCCATGAGCGGACTACTATAAGTCTGAAAGTTCGTAAGAGCGATGAATGACACCATTTACTGGTAAGATTCCATGGGAATATTCTCGGAAACCTTATACACGCACAAATTCGTCATCTTCGAGAAATAAACTTGCTCGGAGATCGAAAACTTGTCCATGAGCGGACTACTATAAGTCTGAAAGTTCGTAAGAGCGATGAATGACACCATTTACTGGTAAGATTCCATGGGAATATTCTCGGAAACCTTATACACGCACAAATTCGTCATCTTCGAGAAATAAACTTGCTCGGAGATCGAAACCTGTCCATGACCGGACTACTATAAGTCTGAAAGTTCGTAAGAGCGATGAATGACACCATTTACTGGTAAGATTCCATGGGAATATTCTCGGAAACCTTATACACGCACAAATTCGTCATCTTCGAGAAATAAACTTGCTCGGAGATCGAAACCTGTCCATGACCGGACTACTATAAGTCCGAAAGTTCGTAAGAGCGATGAATGACACCATTTACTGGTAAGATTCCATGGGAATATTCTCGGAAACCTTATACACGCACAAATTCGTCATCTTCGAGAAATAAACTTGCTCAGAGATCGAAACCTGTCCATGACCGGACTACTATAAGTCTGAAAGTTCGTAAGAGCGATGAATGACACCATTTACTGGTAAGATTCCATGGGAATATTCTCGGAAACCTTATACACGCACAAATTCGTCATCTTCGAGAAATAAACTTGCTCGGAGATCGAAACCTGTCCATGACCGGACTACTATAAGTCTGAAAGTTCGTAAGAGCGATGAATGACACCATTTACTCGGTAAGATTCCATGGGAATATTCTCGGAAACCTTATACACGCACAAATTCGTCATCTTCGAGAAATAAACTTGCTCGGAGATCAAAACCTGTCCATGAGCGGACTACTATAAGTCCGAAAGTTCGTAAGAGCGATGAATGACACCATTTACGGTAAGATTCCATGGGAATATTCTCGGAAACCTTATACACGCACAAATTCGTCATCTTCGAGAAATAAACTTGCTCGGAGATCGAAACCTGTCCATGACCGGACTACTATAAGTCCGAAAGTTCGTAAGAGCGATGAATGAAACCATTTACTGGTAAGATTCCATGGGAATATTCTCGGAAACCTTATATACGCACAAATTCGTCATCTTCGAGAAATAAACTTGCTCGGAGATCAAAACCTGTCCATGACCGGACTACTATAAGTCGAAAGTTCGTAAGAGCGATGAATGACACCATTTATCGGTAAGATTCCATGGGAATATTCTCGGAAACCTTATACACGCACAAATTCGTCATCTTCGAGAAATAAACTTGCTCGGAGATCGAAACCTGTCCATGAGCGGACTACTATAAGTCCGAAAGTTCGTAAGAGCGATGAATGACACCATTTACTGGTAAGATTCCATGGGAATATTCTCGGAAACCTTATACACGCACAAATTTGTCATCTTCGAGAAATAAACTTGCTCGGAGATCAAAACCTGTCCATGACCGGACTACTATAAGTCGAAAGTTCGTAAGAGCGATGAATGACACCATTTATTTGGTAAGATTCCATGGGAATATTCTCGGAAACCTTATACACGCACAAATTCGTCATCTTCGAGAAATAAACTTGCTCGGAGATCGAAAAACCTGTCCATGACCGGACTACTATAAGTCCGAAAGTTCGTAAGAGCGATGAATGACACCATTTACTGGTAAGATTCCATGGGAATATTCTCGGAAACCTTATACACGCACAAATTCGTCATCTTCGAGAAATAAACTTGCTCGGAGATCGAAACCTGTCCATGAGCCGGACTACTATAAGTCCGAAAGTTCGTAAGAGCGATGAATGACACCATTTACTGGTAAGATTCCATGGGAATATTCTCGGAAACCTTATACACGCACAAATTCGTCATCTTCGAGAAATAAACTTGCTCGGAGATCGAAACCTGTCCATGAGCGGACTACTATAAGTCCGAAAGTTCGTAAGAGCGATGAATGAAACCATTTACTGGTAAGATTCCATGGGAATATTCTCGGAAACCTTATACACGCACAAATTCGTCATCTTCGAGAAATAAACTTGCTCGGAGATCGAAACCTGTCCATGAGCGGACTACTATAAGTCTGAAAGTTCGTAAGAGCGATGAATGACACCATTTACTGGTAAGATTCCATGGGAATATTCTCGGAAACCTTATACACGCACAAATTCGTCATCTTCGAGAAATAAACTTGCTCGGAGATCGAAACCTGTCCATGAGCGGACTACTATAAGTCGAAAGTTCGTAAGAGCGATGAATGACACCATTTACTCGGTAAGATTCCATGGGAATATTCTCGAAACCTTATACACGCACAAATTCGTCATCTTCGAGAAATAAACTTGCTCGGAGATCGAAACCTGTCCATGAGCGGACTACTATAAGTCTGAAAGTTCGTAAGAGCGATGAATGACACCATTTACTGGTAAGATTCCATGGGAATATTCTCGGAAACCTTATACACGCACAAATTCGTCATCTTCGAGAAATAAACTTGCTCGGAGATCGAAACCTGTCCATGACCGGACTACTATAAGTCAGAAAGTTCGTAAGAGCGATGAATGACACCATTTACTGGTAAGATTCCATGGGAATATTCTCGGAAACCTTATACACGCACAAATTTGTCATCTTCGAGAAATAAACTTGCTCGGAGATCGAAACCTGTCCATGAGCGGACTACTATAAGTCTGAAAGTTCGTAAGAGCGATGAATGACACCATTTACTTGGTAAGATTCCATGGGAATATTCTCGGAAACCTTATACACGCACAAATTCGTCATCTTCGAGAAATAAACTTGCTCGGAGATCGAAACCTGTCCATGAGCGGACTACTATAAGTCTGAAAGTTCGTAAGAGCGATGAATGACACCATTTACTGGTAAGATTCCATGGGAATATTCTCGGAAACCTTATACACGCACAAATTCGTCATCTTCGAGAAATAAACTTGCTCGGAGATCGAAAACTGTCCATGACCGGACTACTATAAGTCTGAAAGTTCGTAAGAGCGATGAATGACACCATTTACTGGTAAGATTCCATGGGAATATTCTCGGAAACCTTATACACGCACAAATTCGTCATCTTCGAGAAATAAACTTGCTCGGAGATCGAAACCATGTCCATGACCGGACTACTATAAGTCTGAAAGTTCGTAAGAGCGATGAATGACACCATTTACTGGTAAGATTCCATGGGAATATTCTCGGAAACCTTATACACGCACAAATTCGTCATCTTCGAGAAATAAACTTGCTCGGAGATCGAAACCTGTCCATGAGCGGACTACTATAAGTCTGAAAGTTCGTAAGAGCGATGAATGACACCATTTACTCGGTAAGATTCCATGGGAATATTCTCGGAAACCTTATACACGCACAAATTCGTCATCTTCGAGAAATAAACTTGCTCGGAGATCAAAACCTGTCCATGAGCGGACTACTATAAGTCCGAAAGTTCGTAAGAGCGATGAATGACACCATTTAATCGGTAAGAGTCCATGGGAATATTCTCGGAAACCTTATACACGCACAAATTCGTCATCTTCGAGAAATAAACTTGCTCGGAGATCGAAACCTGTCCATGACCGGACTACTATAAGTCTGAAAGTTCGCAAGAGCGATGAATGACACCATTTACTGGTAAGATTCCATGGGAATATTCTCGGAAACCTTATACACGCACAAATTCGTCATCTTCGAGAAATAAACTTGCTCGGAGATCGAAACCTGTCCATGAGCGGACTACTATAAGTCTCGAAAGTTCGTAAGAGCGATGAATGACACCATTTATGGTAAGATTCCATGGGAATATTCTCGGAAACCTTATACACGCACAAATTCGTCATCTTCGAGAAATAAACTTGCTCGGAGATCGAAAACCTGTCCATGAGCGGACTACTATAAGTCTGAAAGTTCGTAAGAGCGATGAATGACACCATTTACTGGTAAGATTCCATGGGAATATTCTCGGAAACCTTATACACGCACAAATTCGTCATCTTCGAGAAATAAACTTGCTCGGAGATCGAAACCTGTCCATGAGCGGACTACTATAAGTCGAAAGTTCGTAAGAGCGATGAATGACACCATTTACTGGTAAGATTCCATGGGAATATTCTCGGAAACCTTATACACGCACAAATTCGTCATCTTCGAGAAATAAACTTGCTCGGAGATCGAAACCTGTCCATGACCGGACTACTATAAGTCTGAAAGTTCGTAAGAGCGATGAATGACACCATTTACTGGTAAGATTCCATGGGAATATTCTCGAAACCTTATACACGCACAAATTCGTCATCTTCGATAAATAAACTTTCTCGGAGATCGAAACCTGTCCATGACCGGACTACTATAAGTCTGAAAGTTCGTAAGAGCGATGAATGACACCATTTACTGGTAAGATTCCATGGGAATATTCTCGGAAACCTTATACACGCACAAATTCGTCATCTTCGAGAAATAAACTTGCTCGGAGATCGAAACCTGTCCATGAGCGGACTACTATAAGTCTGAAAGTTCGCAAGAGCGATGAATGACACCATTTACTGGTAAGATTCCATGGGAATATTCTCGGAAACCTTATACACGCACAAATTCGTCATCTTCGAGAAATAAACTTGCTCGGAGATCGAAACCTGTCCATGAGCGGACTACTATAAGTCCGAAAGTTCGTAAGAGCGATGAATGACACCATTTATCGGTAAGATTCCATGGGAATATTCTCGGAAACCTTATACACGCACAAATTCGTCATCTTCGAGAAATAAACTTGCTCGGAGATCGAAAACTGTCCATGACCGGACTACTATAAGTCTGAAAGTTCGTAAGAGCGATGAATGACACCATTTACTGGTAAGATTCCATGGGAATATTCTAGGAAACCTTATACACGCACAAATTCGTCATCTTCGAGAAATAAACTTGCTCGGAGATCGAAACATGTCCATGAGCGGACTACTATAATTCTGAAAGTTCGTAAGAGCGATGAATGACACCATTTACTGGTAAGATTCCATGGGAATATTCTCGGAAACCTTATACACGCACAAATTCGTCATCTTCGAGAAATAAACTTGCTCTGAGATCGAAACCTGTCCATGACCGGACTACTATAAGTCTGAAAGTTCGCAAGAGCGATGAATGACACCATTTACTGGTAAGATTCCATGGGAATATTCTCGGAAACCTTATACACGCACAAATTCGTCATCTTCGAGAAATAAACTTGCTCGGAGATCGAAACCTGTCCATGAGCGGACTACTATAAGTCTGAAAGTTCGTAAGAGCGATGAATGACACCATTTACTGGTAAGATTCCATGGGAATATTCTCGGAAACCTTATACACGCACAAATTCGTCATCTTCGAGAAATAAACTTGCTCGGAGATCGAAACTGTCCATGACCGGACTACTATAAGTCCGAAAGTTCGTAAGAGCGATGAATGACACCATTTACTGGTAAGATTCCATGGGAATATTCTCGGAAACCTTATACACGCACAAATTCGTCATCTTCGAGAAATAAACTTGCTCGGAGATCGAAACCTGTCCATGAGCGGACTACTATAAGTCTGAAAGTTCGTAAGAGCGATGAATGACACCATTTATTGGCAAGATTCCATGGGAATATTCTTGGAAACCTTATACACGCACAAATTCGTCATCTTCGAGAAATAAACTTGCTCGGAGATCGAAACCTGTCCATGAGCGGACTACTATAAGTCTGAAAGTTCGTAAGAGCGATGAATGACACCATTTAATCGGTAAGATTCCATGGGAATATTCTCGGAAACCTTATACACGCACAAATTCGTCATCTTCGAGAAATAAACTTGCTCGGAGATCGAAACCTGTCCATGAGCGGACTACTATAAGTCTGAAAGTTCGTAAGAGCGATGAATGACACCATTTACTGGTAAGATTCCATGGGAATATTCTCAGAAACCTTATACACGCACAAATTCGTCATCTTCGAGAAATAAACTTGCTCGGAGATCGAAACCTGTCCATGACCGGACTACTATAAGTCTGAAAGTTCGTAAGAGCGATGAATGACACCATTTACTGGTAAGATTCCATGGGAATATTCTCGGAAACCTTATACACGCACAAATTCGTCATCTTCGAGAAATAAACTTGCTCGGAGATCGAAACCTGTCCATGAGCGGACTACTATAAGTCTGAAAGTTCGCAAGAGCGATGAATGACACCATTTACTGGTAAGATTCCATGGGAATATTCTCGGAAACCTTATACACGCACAAATTGGTCATCTTCGAGAAATAAACTTGCTCGGAGATCAAAACCTGTCCATGAGCGGACTACTATAAGTCTGAAAGTTCGTAAGAGCGATGAATGACACCATTTACTGGTAAGATTCCATGGGAATATTCTCGGAAACCTTATACACGCACAAATTCGTCATCTTCGAGAAATAAACTTGCTCGGAGATCGAAACCTGTCCATGAGCGGACTACTATAAGTCTGAAAGTTCGTAAGAGCGATGAATGACACCATTTATTGGTAAGATTCCATGGGAATATTCTCGGAAACCTTATACACGCACAAATTCGTCATCTTCGAGAAATAAACTTGCTCGGAGATCGAAACCTGTCCATGACCGGACTACTATAAGTCGAAAGTTCGTAAGAGCGATGAATGACACCATTTACCGGTAAGATTCCATGGGAATATTCTCGGAAACCTTATACACGCACAAATTCGTCATCTTCGAGAAATAAACTTGCTCGGAGATCGAAACCTGTCCATGAGCGGACTACTATAAGTCCGAAAGTTCGTAAGAGCGATGAATGACACCATTTACTGGTAAGATTCCATGGGAATATTCTCGAAACCTTATACACGCACAAATTCGTCATCTTCGAGAAATAAACTTGCTCTGTTATCGAAACCTGTCCATGAGCGGACTACTATAAGTCGAAAGTTCGTAAGAGCGATGAATGACACCATTTACTGGTAAGATTCCATGGGAATATTCTCGGAAACCTTATACACGCACAAATTCGTCATCTTCGAGAAATAAACTTGCTCGGAGATCGAAACCTGTCCATGAGCGGACTACTATAAGTCCGAAAGTTCGTAAGAGCGATGAATGACACCATTTACTGGTAAGATTCCATGGGAATATTCTCGGAAACCTTATACACGCACAAATTCGTCATCTTCGAGAAATAAACTTGCTCGGATATCGAAACCTGTCCATGACCGGACTACTATAAGTCCGAAAGTTCGTAAGAGCGATGAATGACACCATTTATCGGTAAGATTCCATGGGAATATTCTCGGAAACCTTATACACGCACAAATTCGTCATCTTCGAGAAATAAACTTGCTCGGAGATCGAAACCTGTCCATGAGCGGACTACTATAAGTCGAAAGTTCGTAAGAGCGATGAATGACACCATTTACTGGTAAGATTCCATGGGAATATTCTCGGAAACCTTATACACGCACAAATTCGTCATCTTCGAGAAATAAACTTGCTCGGAGATCAAAACCTGTCCATGAGCGGACTACTATAAGTCCGAAAGTTCGTAAGAGCGATGAATGACACCATTTACTGGTAAGATTCCATGGGAATATTCTCGGAAACCTTATACACGCACAAATTCGTCATCTTCGAGAAATAAACTTGCTCGGAGATCGAAACCTGTCCATGACCGGACTACTATAAGTCGAAAGTTCGTAAGAGCGATGAATGACACCATTTACTGGTAAGATTCCATGGGAATATTCTCGGAAACCTTATACACGCACAAATTCGTCATCTTCGAGAAATAAACTTGCTCGGAGATCGAAACCTGTCCATGACCGGACTACTATAAGTCCGAAAGTTCGTAAGAGCGATGAATGACACCATTTACGGTAAGATTCCATGGGAATATTCTCGGAAACCTTATACACGCACAAATTCGTCATCTTCGAGAAATAAACTTGCTCGGAGATCGAAACCTGTCCATGACCGGACTACTATAAGTCCGAAAGTTCGTAAGAGCGATGAATGACACCATTTACGGTAAGATTCCATGGGAATATTCTCGGAAACCTTATACACGCACAAATTCGTCATCTTCGAGAAATAAACTTGCTCGGAGATCGAAACCTGTCCATGACCGGACTACTATAAGTCTGAAAGTTCGTAAGAGCGATGAATGACACCATTTACCGGTAAGATTCCATGGGAATATTCTCGGAAACCTTATACACGCACAAATTCGTCATCTTCGAGAAATAAACTTGCTCGGAGATCGAAACCTGTCCATGACCGGACTACTATAAGTCTGAAAGTTCGTAAGAGCGATGAATGACACCATTTACCGGTAAGATTCCATGGGAATATTCTCGGAAACCTTATACACGCACAAATTCGTCATCTTCGAGAAATAAACTTGCTCGGAGATCGAAACCTGTCCATGAGCGGACTACTATCAGTCCGAAAGTTCGTAAGAGCGATGAATGACACCATTTACCGGTAAGATTCCATGGGAATATTCTCGGAAACCTTATACACGCACAAATTCGTCATCTTCGAGAAATAAACTTGCTCGGAGATCGAAACATGTCCATGAGCGGACTACTATAAGTCTGAAAGTTCGTAAGAGCGATGAATGACACCATTTACCGGTAAGATTCCATGGGAATATTCTCGGAAACCTTATACACGCACAAATTCGTCATCTTCGAGAAATAAACTTGCTCTGAGATCAAAACCTGTCCATGACCGGACTACTATAAGTCCGAAAGTTCGTAAGAGCGATGAATGACACCATTTACTCGGTAAGATTCCATGGGAATATTCTCGGAAACCTTATACACGCACAAATTCGTCATCTTCGAGAAATAAACTTGCTCTGAGATCGAAACCTGTCCATGACCGGACTACTATAAGTCGAAAGTTCGTAAGAGCGATGAATGACACCATTTATCGGTAAGATTCCATGGGAATATTCTCGGAAACCTTATACACGCACAAATTCGTCATCTTCGAGAAATAAACTTGCTCGGAGATCGAAACCTGTCCATGACCGGACTACTATAAGTCCGAAAGTTCGTAAGAGCGATGAATGACACCATTTACGGTAAGATTCCATGGGAATATTCTCGGAAACCTTATACACGCACAAATTCGTCATCTTCGAGAAATAAACTTGCTCTGAGATCGAAACCCTGTCCATGAGCGGACTACTATAAGTCGAAAGTTCGTAAGAGCGATGAATGACACCATTTACTGGTAAGATTCCATGGGAATATTCTCGGAAACCTTATACACGCACAAATTCGTCATCTTCGAGAAATAAACTTGCTCGGAGATCGAAACCTGTCCATGACCGGACTACTATAAGTCTGAAAGTTCGCAAGAGCGATGAATGACACCATTTATCGGTAAGATTCCATGGGAATATTCTCGGAAACCTTATACACGCACAAATTCGTCATCTTCGAGAAATAAACTTGCTCGGAGATCGAAACCTGTCCATGAGCGGACTACTATAAGTCTGAAAGTTCGTAAGAGCGATGAATGACACCATTTAATCGGTAAGATTCCATGGGAATATTCTCGGAAACCTTATACACGCACAAATTCGTCATCTTCGAGAAATAAACTTGCTCGGAGATCGAAACCTGTCCATGACCGGACTACTATAAGTCTGAAAGTTCGCAAGAGCGATGAATGACACCATTTACTGGTAAGATTCCATGGGAATATTCTCGGAAACCTTATACACGCACAAATTCGTCATCTTCGAGAAATAAACTTGCTCGGAGATCAAAACCTGTCCATGAGCGGACTACTATAAGTCTGAAAGTTCGTAAGAGCGATGAATGACACCATTTACCGGTAATATTCCATGGGAATATTCTCGGAAACCTTATACACGCACAAATTCGTCATCTTCGAGAAATAAACTTGCTCGGAGATCGAAACCTGTCCATGAGCGGACTACTATAAGTCTGAAAGTTAGTAAGAGCGATGAATGACACCATTTACTGGTAAGATTCCATGGGAATATTCTCGGAAACCTTATACACGCACAAATTCGTCATCTTCGAGAAATAAACTTGCTCGGAGATCAAAACCTGTCCATGACCGGACTACTATAAGTCTGAAAGTTCGTAAGAGCGATGAATGACACCATTTACTGGTAAGATTCCATGGGAATATTCTCGGAAACCTTATACACGCACAAATTCGTCATCTTCGAGAAATAAACTTGCTCGGAGATCGAAACCTGTCCATGACCGGACTACTATAAGTCGAAAGTTCGTAAGAGCGATGAATGACACCATTTACTGGTAAGATTCCATGGGAATATTCTCGGAAACCTTATACACGCACAAATTCGTCATCTTCGAGAAATAAACTTGCTCGGAGATCAAAACCTGTCCATGACCGGACTACTATAAGTCCGAAAGTTCGTAAGAGCGATGAATGACACCATTTACGGTAAGATTCCATGGGAATATTCTCGGAAACCTTATACACGCACAAATTCGTCATCTTCGAGAAATAAACTTGCTCGGAGATCGAAACCTGTCCATGACCGGACTACTATAAGTCTGAAAGTTCGCAAGAGCGATGAATGACACCATTTACTGGTAAGATTCCATGGGAATATTCTCGGAAACCTTATACACGCACAAATTCGTCATCTTCGAGAAATAAACTTGCTCGGAGATCGAAACCTGTCCATGAGCGGACTACTATAAGTCCGAAAGTTCGTAAGAGCGATGAATGACACCATTTACTGGTAAGATTCCATGGGAATATTCTCGGAAACCTTATACACGCACAAATTCGTCATCTTCGAGAAATAAACTTGCTCGGAGATCGAAACCTGTCCATGAGCGGACTACTATAAGTCCGAAAGTTCGTAAGAGCGATGAATGACACCATTTACGGTAAGATTCCATGGGAATATTCTCGGAAACCTTATACACGCACAAATTCGTCATCTTCGAGAAATAAACTTGCTCGGAGATCGAAACCTGTCCATGAGCGGACTACTATAAGTCCGAAAGTTCGTAAGAGCGATGAATGACACCATTTATCGGTAAGATTCCATGGGAATATTCTCGGAAACCTTATACACGCACAAATTCGTCATCTTCGAGAAATAAACTTGCTCGGAGATCAAAACCTGTCCATGACCGGACTACTATAAGTCTGAAAGTTCGTAAGAGCGATGAATGACACCATTTATCGGTAAGATTCCATGGGAATATTCTCGGAAACCTTATACACGCACAAATTCGTCATCTTCGAGAAATAAACTTGCTCGGAGATCGAAACCTGTCCATGAGCGGACTACTATAAGTCTGAAAGTTCGTAAGAGCGATGAATGACACCATTTACTGGTAAGATTCCATGGGAATATTCTCGGAAACCTTATACACGCACAAATTCGTCATCTTCGAGAAATAAACTTGCTCGGAGATCGAAACCTGTCCATGAGCGGACTACTATAAGTCCGAAAGTTCGTAAGAGCGATGAATGACACCATTTACTGGTAAGATTCCATGGGAATATTCTCGGAAACCTTATACACGCACAAATTCGTCATCTTCGAGAAATAAACTTGCTCGGAGATCGAAACCTGTCCATGAGCGGACTACTATAAGTCCGAAAGTTCGTAAGAGCGATGAATGACACCATTTACTGGTAACATTCCATGGGAATATTCTCGGAAACCTTATACACGAACAAATTCGTCATCTTCGAGAAATAAACTTGCTCGGAGATCAAAACCTTTCCATGAGCGGACTACTATAAGTTCGAAAGTTCGTAAGAGCGATGAATGACACCATTTACGGTAAGATTCCATGGGAATATTCTCGGAAACCTTATACACGCACAAATTCGTCATCTTCGAGAAATAAACTTGCTTTTGAGATCGAAACCTGTCCATGAGCGGACTACTATAAGTCTGAAAGTTCGTAAGAGCGATGAATGACACCATTTACTGGTAAGATTCCATGGGAATATTCTCGGAAACCTTATACACGCACAAATTCGTCATCTTCGAGAAATAAACTTGCTCGGAGATCGAAACCTGTCCATGACCGGACTACTATAAGTCTGAAAGTTCGTAAGAGCGATGAATGACACCATTTACGGTAAGATTCCATGGGAATATTCTCGGAAACCTTATACACGCACAAATTCGTCATCTTCGAGAAATAAACTTGCTCGGAGATCGAAACCTGTCCATGAGCGGACTACTATAAGTCGAAAGTTCGTAAGAGCGATGAATGACACCATTTACGGTAAGATTCCATGGGAATATTCTCGGAAACCTTATACACGCACAAATTCGTCATCTTCGAGAAATAAACTTGCTCGGAGATCGAAACCTGTCCATGACCAGACTACTATAAGTCAGAAAGTTCGTAAGAGCGATGAATGACACCATTTACTGGTAAGATTCCATGGGAATATTCTCGGAAACCTTATACACGCACAAATTCGTCATCTTCGAGAAATAAACTTGCTCGGAGATCAAAACCTGTCCATGAGCGGACTACTATAAGTCTGAAAGTTCGTAAGAGCGATGAATGACACCATTTACTGGTAAGATTCCATGGGAATATTCTCGGAAACCTTATACACGCACAAATTCGTCATCTTCGAGAAATAAACTTGCTCGGAGATCGAAACCTGTCCATGACCGGACTACTATAGGTCTGAAAGTTCGTAAGAGCGATGAATGACACCATTTACTGGTAAGATTCCATGGGAATATTCTCGGAAACCTTATACACGCACAAATTTGTCATCTTCGAGAAATAAACTTGCTCGGAGATCGAAACCTGTCCATGAGCGGACTACTATAAGTCTGAAAGTTCGTAAGAGCGATGAATGACACCATTTACTGGTAAGATTCCATGGGAATATTCTCGGAACCTTATACACGCACAAATTCGTCATCTTCGAGAAATAAACTTGCTCGGAGATCGAAACCTGTCCATGAGCGGACTACTATAAGTCTGAAAGTTCGTAAGAGCGATGAATGACACCATTTACTGGTAAGATTCCATGGGAATATTCTCGGAAACCTTATACACGCACAAATTCGTCATCTTCGAGAAATAAACTTGCTCGGAGATCGAAACCTGTCCATGAGCGGACTACTATAAGTCTGAAAGTTCGTAAGAGCGATGAATGACACCTATTAATAGTAAGATTCCATGGGAATATTCTCGGAAACCTTATACACGCACAAATTCGTCATCTTCGAGAAATAAACTTGCTCGGAGATCGAAACCTGTCCATGACCGGACTACTATAAGTCTGAAAGTTCGTAAGAGCGATGAATGACACCATTTACTGGTAAGATTCCATGGGAATATTCTCGAAACCTTATACACGCACAAATTCGTCATCTTCGAGAAATAAACTTGCTCGAGATCAAAACCTGTCCATGACCGGACTACTATAAGTCTGAAAGTTCGTAAGAGCGATGAATGACACCATTTACTGGTAAGATTCCATGGGAATATTCTCGAAACCTTATACACGCACAAATTCGTCATCTTCGAGAAATAAACTTGCTCGGAGATCGAAACCTGTCCATGAGCGGACTACTATAAGTCTGAAAGTTCGTAAGAGCGATGAATGACACCATTTACTGGTAAGATTCCATGGGAATATTCTCGGAAACCTTATACACGCACAAATTCGTCATCTTCGAGAAATAAACTTGCTCGGAGATCGAAACCTGTCCATGAGCGGACTACTATAAGTCTGAAAGTTCGTAAGAGCGATGAATGACACCATTTACCGGTAAGATTCCATGGGAATATTCTCGGAAACCTTATACACGCACAAATTCGTCATCTTCGAGAAATAAACTTGCTCGGAGATCGAAACCTGTCCATGACCGGACTACTATAAGTCTGAAAGTTCGCAAGAGCGATGAATGACACCATTTACTGGTAATATTCCATGGGAATATTCTCGGAAACCTTATACACGCACAAATTCGTCATCTTCGAGAAATAAACTTGCTCGGAGATCGAAACCTGTCCATGAGCGGACTACTATAAGTCTGAAAGTTCGTAAGAGCGATGAATGACACCATTTACTGGTAAGATTCCATGGGAATATTCTCGGAAACCTTATACACGCACAAATTCGTCATCTTCGAGAAATAAACTTGCTCGGAGATCGAAACCTGTCCATGACCGGACTACTATAAGTCTGAAAGTTCGTAAGAGCGATGAATGACACCATTTACTGGTAAGATTCCATGGGAATATTCTCGGAAACCTTATACACGCACAAATTCGTCATCTTCGAGAAATAAACTTGCTCGGAGATCGAAACCTGTCCATGAGCGGACTACTATAAGTCTGAAAGTTCGTAAGAGCGATGAATGACACCATTTACTGTAAGATTCCATGGGAATATTCTCGGAAACCTTATACACGCACAAATTCGTCATCTTCGAGAAATAAACTTGCTCTGAGATCGAAACCTGTCCATGAGCGGACTACTATAAGTCTGAAAGTTCGTAAGAGCGATGAATGACACCATTTACTGGTAAGATTCCATGGGAATATTCTCGGAAACCTTATACACGCACAAATTCGTCATCTTCGAGAAATAAACTTGCTCGGAGATCGAAACCTGTCCATGACCGGACTACTATAAGTCCGAAAGTTCGTAAGAGCGATGAATGACACCATTTACGGTAAGATTCCATGGGAATATTCTCGAAACCTTATACACGCACAAATTCGTCATCTTCGAGAAATAAACTTGCTCGGAGATCGAAAACCTCGTCCATGACCGGACTACTATAAGTCTGAAAGTTCGTAAGAGCGATGAATGACACCATTTACTGGTAAGATTCCATGGGAATATTCTCGGAAACCTTATACACGCACAAATTCGTCATCTTCGAGAAATAAACTTGCTCGGAGATCGAAACCTGTCCATGAGCGTACTACTATAAGTCTGAAAGTTCGTAAGAGCGATGAATGACACCATTTACATCGGTAAGATTCCATGGGAATATTCTCGGAAACCTTATACACGCACAAATTCGTCATCTTCGAGAAATAAACTTGCTCGGAGATCGAAACCTGTCCATGACCGGACTACTATAAGTCCGAAAGTTCGTAAGAGCGATGAATGACACCATTTATCGGTAAGATTCCATGGGAATATTCTCTTAAAACCTTATACACGCACAAATTCGTCATCTTCGAGAAATAAACTTGCTCGAGATCGAAACCTGTCCATGAGCGGACTACTATAAGTCTGAAAGTTCGTAAGAGCGATGAATGACACCATTTACTGGTAAGATTCCATGGGAATATTCTCGAAACCTTATACACGCACAAATTCGTCATCTTCGAGAAATAAACTTGCTCGGAGATCAAAACCTGTCCATGACCGGACTACTATAAGTCTGAAAGTTCGTAAGAGCGATGAATGACACCATTTACTGGTAAGATTCCATGGGAATATTATCGGAAACCTTATACACGCACAAATTCGTCATCTTCGAGAAATAAACTTGCTCGGAGATCGAAACCTGTCCATGACCGGACTACTATAAGTCTGAAAGTTCGTAAGAGCGATGAATGACACCATTTACTGGTAAGATTCCATGGGAATATTCTCGGAAACCTTATACACGCACAAATTCGTCATCTTCGAGAAATAAACTTGCTCTGAGATCGAAACCTGTCCATGAGCGGACTACTATAAGTCTGAAAGTTCGTAAGAGCGATGAATGACACCATTTACTGGTAAGATTCCATGGGAATATTCTCGGAAACCTTATACACGCACAAATTCGTCATCTTCGAGAAATAAACTTGCTCGGAGATCGAAACCTGTCCATGACCGGACTACTATAAGTCAGAAAGTTCGTAAGAGCGATGAATGACACCATTTACTGGTAAGATTCCATGGGAATATTCTCGGAACCTTATACACGCACAAATTCGTCATCTTCGAGAAATAAACTTGCTCGGAGATCGAAACCATGTCCATGAGCGGACTACTATAAGTCCGAAAGTTCGTAAGAGCGATGAATGACACCATTTACTGGTAAGATTCCATGGGAATATTCTCGAAACCTTATACACGCACAAATTCGTCATCTTCGAGAAATAAACTTGCTCTGAGATCAAAACCTGTCCATGAGCGGACTACTATAAGTCAGAAAGTTCGTAAGAGCGATGAATGACACCATTTACTGGTAAGATTCCATGGGAATATTCTCGGAAACCGTATACACGCACAAATTCATCATCTTCGAGAAATAAACTTGCTCGGAGATCGAAACCTGTCCATGACCGGACTACTATAAGTCTGAAAGTTCGTAAGAGCGATGAATGACACCATTTACTGGTAAGATTCCATGGGAATATTCTCGGAAACCTTATACACGCACAAATTCGTCATCTTCGAGAAATAAACTTGCTCGGAGATCGAAACCTGTCCATGAGCGGACTACTATAAGTCTGAAAGTTCGTAAGAGCGATGAATGACACCATTTACTGGTAAGATTCCATGGGAATATTCTCGGAAACCTTATACACGCACAAATTCGTCATCTTCGAGAAATAAACTTGCTCTGAGATCGAAACCTGTCCATGACCGGACTACTATAAGTCTGAAAGTTCGTAAGAGCGATGAATGACACCATTTATCGGTAAGATTCCATGGGAATATTCTCGGAAACCTTATACACGCACAAATTCGTCATCTTCGAGAAATAAACTTGCTCGGAGATCGAAACCTGTCCATGACCGGACTACTATAAGTCTGAAAGTTCGTAAGAGCGATGAATGACACCATTTACTGGTAAGATTCCATGGGAATATTCTCGGAAACCTTATACACGCACAAATTCATCATCTTCGAGAAATAAACTTGCTCTGAGATCGAAACCTGTCCATGAGCGGACTACTATAAGTCTGAAAGTTCGTAAGAGCGATGAATGACACCATTTACTGGTAAGATTCCATGGGAATATTCTCGGAAACCTTATACACGCACAAATTCGTCATCTTCGAGAAATAAACTTGCTCGGAGATCAAAACCTGTCCATGAGCGGACTACTATAAGTCCGAAAGTTCGTAAGAGCGATGAATGACACCATTTAATCGGTAAGATTCCATGGGAATATTCTCGAAACCTTATACACGCACAAATTCGTCATCTTCGAGAAATAAACTTTGCTCGGAGATCGAAACCTGTCCATGACCGGACTACTATAAGTCAGAAAGTTCGTAAGAGCGAAGAATGACACCATTTACTGGTAAGATTCCATGGGAATATTCTCGGAAACCTTATACACGCACAAATTCGTCATCTTCGAGAAATAAACTTGCTCTGAGATCGAAACCTGTCCATGAGCGGACTACTATAAGTCTGAAAGTTCGTAAGAGCGATGAATGACACCATTTATCGGTAAGATTCCATGGGAATATTCTCGGAAACCTTATACACGCACAAATTCGTCATCTTCGAGAAATAAACTTGCTCGGAGATCGAAACCTGTCCATGACGGACTACTATAAGTCTGAAAGTTCGTAAGAGCGATGAATGACACCATTTACTGGTAAGATTCCATGGGAATATTCTCGGAAACCTTATACACGCACAAATTCGTCATCTTCGAGAAATAAACTTGCTCGGAGATCGAAACCTGTCCATGACCGGACTACTATAAGTCTGAAAGTTCGCAAGAGCGATGAATGACACCATTTACTGGTAAGATTCCATGGGAATATTCTCGGAAACCTTATACACGCACAAATTCGTCATCTTCGAGAAATAAACTTGCTCGGAGATCGAAACTGTCCATGAGCGGACTACTATAAGTCTGAAAGTTAGTAAAAGCGATGAATGACACCATTTACTGGTAAGATTCCATGGGAATATTCTCGGAAACCTTATACACGCACAAATTCGTCATCTTCGAGAAATAAACTTGCTCGGAGATCAAAACCTGTCCATGAGCGGACTACTATAAGTCTGAAAGTTCGTAAGAGCGATGAATGACACCATTTACTGGTAAGATTCCATGGGAATATTCTCGGAAACCTTATACACGCACAAATTTGTCATCTTCGAGAAATAAACTTGCTCGGAGATCGAAACCTGTCCATGAGCGGACTACTATAAGTCTGAAAGTTCGTAAGAGCGATGAATGACACCATTTACTGGTAAGATTCCATGGGAATATTCTCGGAAACCTTATACACGCACAAATTCGTCATCTTCGAGAAATAAACTTGCTCGGAGATCGAAACCTGTCCATGAGCGGACTACTATAAGTTTGAAAGTTCGTAAGAGCGATGAATGACACCATTTACTGGTAAGATTCCATGGGAATATTCTCGGAAACCTTATACACGCACAAATTCGTCATCTTCGAGAAATAAACTTGCTCGGAGATCGAAACATGTCCATGAGCGGACTACTATAAGTCTGAAAGTTCGTAAGAGCGATGAATGACACCATTTACCGGTAAGATTCCATGGGAATATTCTCGGAAACCTTATACACGCACAAATTCGTCATCTTCGAGAAATAAACTTGCTCGGAGATCGAAACCTGTCCATGAGCGGACTACTATAAGTCTGAAAGTTCGTAAGAGCGATGAATGACACCATTTACTGGTAAGATTCCATGGGAATATTCTCGGAAACCTTATACACGCACAAATTCGTCATCTTCGAGAAATAAACTTGCTCGGAGATCTAAACCTGTCCATGAGCGGACTACTATAAGTCTGAAAGTTCGTAAGAGCGATGAATGACACCATTTACTGGTAAGATTCCATGGGAATATTCTCGGAAACCTTATACACGCACAAATTCGTCATCTTCGAGAAATAAACTTGCTCGGAGATCGAAACATGTCCATGAGCGGACTACTATAAGTCTGAAAGTTCGTAAGAGCGATGAATGACACCATTTACTTGGTAAGATTCCATGGGAATATTCTCGGAAACCTTATACACGCACAAATTCGTCATCTTCGAGAAATAAACTTGCTCGGAGATCGAAACCTGTCCATGAGCGGACTACTATAAGTCTAAAAGTTCGTAAGAGCGATGAATGACACCATTTACTGGTAAGATTCCATGGGAATATTCTCGGAAACCTTATACACGCACAAATTCATCATCTTCGAGAAATAAACTTGCTCGGAGATCGAAACCTGTCCATGACCGGACTACTATAAGTCTGAAAGTTCGCAAGAGCGATGAATGACACCATTTACTGGTAAGATTCCATGGGAATATTCTCGGAAACCTTATACACGCACAAATTCAACATCTTCGAGAAATAAACTTGCTCGGAGATCGAAACCTGTCCATGAGCGGACTACTATAAGTCTGAAAGTTCGTAAGAGCGATGAATGACACCATTTACTGGTAAGATTCCATGGGAATATTCTCGGAAACCTTATACACGCACAAATTTGTCATCTTCGAGAAATAAACTTGCTCGGAGATCGAAACCTGTCCATGACCGGACTACTATAAGTCTGAAAGTTAGCAAGAGCGATGAATGACACCATTTACTGGTAAGATTCCATGGGAATATTCTCGGAAACCTTATACACGCACAAATTCGTCATCTTCGAGAAATAAACTTTCTCGGAGATCGAAACCTGTCCATGACCGGACTACTAAAAGTCTGAAAGTTCGTAAGAGCGATGAATGACACCATTTACTGGTAAGATTCCATGGGAATATTCTGGGAAACCTTATACACGCACAAATTTGTCATTCTCAAACGTGATAATTTACCGGGTGTGTGACAAAATAATGTACCGGTAAATGACATAATAAATTCGACACATATATCCGGTATTCTTACACCCACCTCTAGTCTTTTATGGCGTACCCAGAAGTGGCTAGCCACGTATAGGGCCATGTTTCCACAAATCTAGTAATGCTTAGCCGTATTGATTTAACGTCTACGATTTAGTATCTGCCTCTCTCAGATGCAAAAAAAAATAAACCCTAGCTCTTCTTTCATTTCCGTTTTCTCGAGCTCACAGACAGAATCTTGCAGCCAAACTCAATCTCTCTTTCTCTCAAAATTTTGTTCTCAATCATAACTCGATCTCGATCTTTCTCGTTTAGATTGACGCTTGCAATTATTCCTACTTGTTACAGTGCTCATACTTTTAAGAAAAACCAGGTCTTATCGGGTGGATTTCATTAATGAAGATGATCAATTTATCTCACGGGTCTGCTCCAATCATGTTACTAGGTCAAGATCGAAACAAAAAATTTCGATAATTATCTGGTATAATCATCTTTATCTTTCTCTTTCACCATATTCGGTGTTGAATTTAGAAACTCTAGATTTTTATATGTAGGTTGATTTTGTTTTTTCTCTTTGTAGGTTTTATTAATTGGTTTCAAAAACAACCTAATGAAAACGATAAGGTAATTGTTTCTTCAATTACTGTGGAATTGTATATGGGTTTTGTGAATGGATTGTTCAAAATTATTATTTTGGGTTATATGTCTGTGGTTATAAGTGAATGGGTGGATTATAATTTGGGTGATGTTATGGATTTGATCTGTTTTTCAGCTAGAATTACTAATTGAATGGTGTATCTACAGTTTTATGTATTTGTTGATTATACATGGATTTTGTAAATGAACTACTGAAATTCCTTGCTATGAGTAAAATGTTTAAGGTGAATTTATGGTTTTAATTTTAGTCAGTGGTAGTAGTAGTTGAATTTTGGTTGAAAAATGGTGGAGAGTGTGGTACAGATCTTGTTTTAAACATCAAATCATGTAAGATAATATGTTGTGAACCAGGGCATAATATTTTACATAACTGTGCCTTTGAAACCAACTATAGGTGTTACTCTCTGGATTTGCTTGCTCATATTGCCATGTATAGTATATAATTAAAAAATTAGTTTAACATGATAAGCATTTGTGTTTTGTAGACAAGTTATACTCGAAAACCTAACTAAAGATAGTACATAGTGCTTCATTTTCCCCTTGATTTCACCTCTTATTATCCTACTACATTTTACCCAAGTTTCCACTATTGGTTCTCTACTTATTGCTATGTTTTGCCTTTTAATTTAGTTATTTCAGCAGAACATGGAAGGTCCTTGATGAGTTTTTCTGTCCAAGGCAGGTGAGGGGACAGTTTTATTGCATTAATTTGTCCTGCTTTCCTTCTGTTTCCGAATGGTGAAAATATTTCAACCATCAGTTCAATCTTGCAATTGGACATATTGTATATGCTTTCCAATGCATTGAAGGAAAGTTTCAGACATAAATTGGGAAGAGTTGGCTGCTGAGATCATTTCTAAAAGAAAATCGAGGTTGGGAAACAATTTTTGACAGTGAACTCTAAGTTCAAGTGATTGTTTTTTCTTTCTCAACCGGTTAAGCTCATTTGAGGTATAGAAAACCAACCAACCTGTGCCTTTGATTTTATTTTCTCTCTTTTATTTGTTCCTTTTTCCTGGGGGACGTGTCATGTGTCTAGTACCCGTAAGAGTAGTGTGTTGTAAAGCAGAGCTATGTAAAAATAATACCCCTAAGAGTAGTGCTATTTTAAACAGGTTGGTTTGACAAAAAATTCCTAGATAATTGTTTGGATCTGTCATAAGATGCCGCTACTGACTTTATATCGTTGATTGGGCTGCAGGGTGATGCGCTATAGGGTCAGATGAAGCCATATATCAACAATGTATATTTCGTAGCTGGTTATTGCTTTGTATAAAGTTGTGGTAATTTCCCTTGCTTAGTTGAATTGTGAGTTTGGCTTTCAATTGGTAGGTCCCACTTTTCACTCCACTTGGTCAATTAAATGAGGTGTTTGAAGATTAAGAAAAAAATGATGGCAGTTGTTAAAAGAAAATGATTCTTTACTTCTCTTTTTATTACCATCACCGGCATCCTATGTTAAAAAAGAAAATGATTCTTTACAAGAAATGGAAGATACTGTTTAAAACGCCTTTTGTTTGATAGCTGTTATAAAATAAAGAAATCTCTACGAGTAAATTTGTTTCCGCCCTTGTGAAATTGGAACAAAAGTTATAAACTATATTCTCACCCGTAGGAGTAGTATAATTGAGAAGCTAGGTTTCTTCTTCACATTTTCAAGTTCGATCTCTCTCTCTCTTCAAGGTTCACAAACAGCGGCTGCAGGACAGTCTAGGATTTTTCTGCATCGAACACTAGATTCTTGGGTAAATCATTGTCCTTTAATTCGATTTTAAGTTCATGTTTTATTTGTGAGCATGCATACTTTTTATTTTGAGCTATTAGATTCACTGTATATGGTTTATTTTGGGGATTCATAGTATTAATTTTAATTTTGATTTTTGGGGTTCAATTTGGGGATTCACCCATTTCTTTTAGATATGTGGTGGTTTACTGATTTTGCGAAAAAAAACAAAAAACAATCATTTTCAGTTGCAATTTTCCTTTGGTACATTGAGGCTTTGGGTGTTCTACTTACTAGAATATTGATTGAATTAGCTACCCAAATTAAAACCCCTGTGAATTTTATTGTGTGCGTATTCTCTGTTCAGTTTGAGTGAATTTTTAGAATCCTGTGAGTTCCCTGTTCGGATAATATTTAGGGATAAATCTTTTGATTTACTTTGTCCTGTATCTTACAAAAAAAAGGAAGAACTCTAATCCTTTGATTTACTTTATGTTCCATGGATATTATTTTTGAAGTTCATATACCCTTGCTGTAAGTTTAGGGGTTATTATTTTCTTTTGATGTATTTTTTTTGCTACTTTAAGCATTGTATAGTTCTCTTTAAAAAACAAAGAACATTTATATATGGATTACTGCAGCTAATATGCTATATGTTCAGTGATTTCCCTTATTTTTGTATAGTTATCTTGTTGATTTCCCTGATTTTTATTTTCAGAAATGGCTAGAAGTATAGGGGGTCTCGTGAAACAAGTTTCTCGTGGTGATCCCATGACCACTCCACAGTACTCTTCTTCTCCCCCAACACAAGAAAGGGCGCCGGCTAATATGCGATATGTTAACTGTAACAATATTACTTCCCCTTTCTCGTTGTTTCTCCCTTATTTTGTTCATCGTTTCATTTCATTTGTTTTTCATATCTAATCGTTTTGTTTACGGGTTACTGCAGCAATTGGTGGTACATCTTTAAATGTACCAAAGCCCAGGAAGCGACCTGCTGCAGCAGTAACTACTCTTCCAAGGCCCTTGAAGAGGAGACAATCTGTGGTAGATACCTCATTACAAGCAGCCTGTCCTCAAAGGCCCCAAATTTCAATTCAAGAAAAACAATCACTATTATTGAGTGATGCAGAAAAGCATCATTCATCTGTTCCACCACATACTGATGTTGAAGGCAAATCCAATCAACGTTATGCTTCTAGACAGTTATCTCGTCCACAACGTGTTGAGTTTGAAAATCGCAGCAGGGAGCATTCTGCTTCAGCCTCTCATCCGACATTTGTGCACCGCAGCAGTCCACGGGTGTCTCCTCGACCACATACTCAGGTGGATCGTAATGAACTTGAGTCAACACCTCGTAGGAGTCCTCGACGACATACGCTGTTGGCTCGTGAACTTGAGTCAACACCTCGTAGGAGTCCTCTACGACATACTATGGCTCATGATGCATGTGAATCAATACCTCGTAGGATTCCTCGACGACATACTCTGTTGGCTCGTGAACTTGAGTCAACACCTCGCAGGAGTCCTCGATTGTATCGTCGACAACAAACTAGGTTGGCTGATAATGAAGATATATCACCAGAGTTAAGCCGGCGGGGTTTTTCGCAGGAAGCTTCAAATTCTCCAATAGAAACTGATTCTGCCAATCCACCAGCTAAAAGTAAAATCTCTTACCTTTTATCTATTCTGTCACAGTTGATAGTTAATTGATTATCCTAAAAACTGATTTTGTTGGTTGCTGTCCGTTTCTTACACAAATATTACTAGGGGTATTACCACCCTTCCTAAAGTTGCAATTAGAGATACTGATACGGATAAACTGAAAGTGGAGGTTTTCGAAAAGAGCTTGGTGGGTACATTCAGCCTGGAATGTATTCTCGCGATAGGAATGTGGGTGCGCCAAAGTGACAACTTCCCTTTGAATGTGCGACTGTTTAGAAACATGCCTGAAGAAAAGATAGCAAGAGTATCTAAACTTGTCAGGGTAATACTTAATTCACCTGCTCTATTTTTTTCTAGTTCCCTGGAATTTTTTAATCGTTGATCACTGTTTCACTAATTATTTTTTGTTTTAGGATTATTATATCTTAGTACCTGATGATGAAAACGCTGAAGAGGAAATTAGAACACAGATGAGGATGGCTTATGTTAGATATCGATCTGAGTTGGAGGCGCACTACAGATCATTTGATAGTCATGAGGAAGCTTTGCGACATCCATCCCCTAGAATCCGCAATGTTGATGATTGGGCTATTATATGTGACTTCTTTAACACTGATTTAAAGTTTAAGGTATATAAATTTGCTGGTCTTACCCTTCACAATGCATTTTGATGATTTGACATTTTAGATAATAAATTTATGTTTATACTTTAACATGGAGCTGCGGTGTCCATCTAGTTGCTCAAAAATCTGATTATGGTTTTTGTATCATAAGAAACAGAAAAAAAAAAATTTTTGGTGAAGTCTGGAGTGTTTCCTAGTTTTCATTCTTCACATTTAATTGTAGGCTGCGTCCGAGAAATCAAGGGCTGCGCGGAAGGCACAGGCTCTGAACCATACAAATGGTACAGAGAGTTTTGCCAGAAAAGCGTATGATAGGGCAAGTCTTAAATTGTTTATTGATGTCTTTTCATTGTTCATGTGTTAATTACATTTGACGGTGGATAACTCACAAGTTCTATTTTATTAGGTGCGCAAAAATCTCCCAATTGATCCACTCAACATGTTCATGGTGACCCATAAGGCTAGGAATCTTGGTAAACTATGTGAAGATTGGCAGGTACAAATATCCTACACTCACTAGTAATAAGTTTGGCATTTTCATTAGCAGATGTTGCAACGTTTAATTTGAATCTGTTTGGAGATGGTATCAACCTTTCCACTTATGCAAGTTCTTTTCATCTTTGTAAAAGACTCAGACATGAACCAATTCAGTTCAAGTTTATTGTTGAATTTTTACGTATCCTCCTCGAATAAAATAGCAGGCATGCACTATTTTTCTTTTGCCGACTTTGGGTTCTTTGATGATACATAAAACTTTATTTATGATAGTATTTGATCCATTCATCTTTTGCTTTTTTGACCCAGTTACTGCATTTTGAATGAACATTCTGGAAATTCTATGGCTGTTGTTTTGTTTTGTCTATTCTTCATAGCAGCTACATAAGCTTGAATTTTGAATTAGTTGCTTGCTTTTACAACGTGTATGCAGGCAGAAATGAACCATCTCAGTGAGCAGGTTCGTCGAGGGGAAGTCAACTACACACCGGAGGAAATATATTCAATGGTTGTTGATCCACGTCGTATTGGGGCTAAGCGTGCTCGCAAGTCAAAAGTTTGCACCCGCTTCAGTTTATATGAGAAAAATGAAGAACAGATGGATGCTCTCCAAGAACAGCTGGACTCTGAAAAGAAGAAAGTTGCGAAGAAAGATAAAGAAATCTCAAAGCTTCAAAGTGGGGAGCGTAATCTCAAAGAGTACTTGAATGAGGTTTTCAAGACGAATGGTTGGGACCCTGTGCCAGATATAGAAGACGAGTCTTCAGACGAAGGTGAACATGAAGTTGATGATGGATTTACTTGGGATGATGTGCTAGAAGATGAGAATGACTATGCTGGGGATGATGATGATTTGCAGGTAGATGGATGTGCTGATGGCAATGATGACAATCCAAAGAAAGAATTGTCTGGCGAGGATGAATAGTCTGAATGTTAATGTCCTGGTTTTAAGCTTTCTGTTTGGACTTGTACGTTTGTTTTTTTTTGTTTTTTTGTTTTCTTTTTATTATTTTCTTTTTTGTTTTTTGGGTATGGCTTGATGGTTTTGTCTTTTTTATAAGTTAATTTGCTTGTGTGGGGATTACAATGGAGTGGATTTTATAATGTTTAATGAAGGAGTGGATTTTATAATTATAGAATCTTAATTATTAATTAAATTCAGTATGATATTTATTTATTTTATAATACTGAATTTGGTTGCTTATTCAGTATTGATTTTAAAATTTTAATTAATTTTCGGATTTTTTAAACCAGGAGTAAAAAAAATTGGTTGCTTAAAAAACCAGGAGCACAAAAAATTGGATGCTTAAAAAGAATAAGCAACCAAATTCAGGCCGTATTTCATTTGCTCCTAGGCTTGGTCTAGGTATTAAGCAATCACAATAAATTTGGTAGCTTAATAACTTAAGCGATCCCTTCCAGGCCAAGTCGTTTCATGTATCTAATAACTAGGTATTTCACTTGCTCATAGAGTACTTGGTCTATCTATGAAGCGATCGACGTTTCACTTGCTCATAGGGTACTTGGTATAGCTATGAAGCGATTGGCGTTTCACTTGCTCATAGGGTACTTGGTCTAGCTATGAAGCGATCGACGTTTCACTTGCTCATAGGGTACTTGGTCTAGCTATGAAGCGATCGACGTTTCACTTGCTCATATGGTACTTGGTCTAGGTATGAAGCGATTGGTATTTCACTTGCTCTAGTATGGTTGCTATATCTATGAAGCGTTCGGCGTTTCACTTGCTCTATTATGGTTGGTCTATTTATCAAGCGATCAACGTTTCACTCGCTCTATTATGGTTGGTCTATCTATGAAGCGATGGTTATTTTGCTTGCTCCAGTGAGGTCGGTCTATCTCTAAAGCGATCATTATTTTGCTTTCTCTAAGAAGGTCGGTCTATCTATGAAGCAATTAAGAAATTAGACGCTACATGATAGTTGGTTGATTACTAAAGCGATTGCATAGCTTCTCTAGACTTGTACAAATCGGCCCTTTTGCAACTAACGAGCGAGACACAAATTAAGTAGCTATAAGGGTTAGAGCGACTTAATATGAGCTTTTGCAACCAAAACTGCTATGTTGCTAAAACCAGTTTTTCTTGTAGTGGCGCTCAATCACGCTACATCGGCATAGACATAAATCCCACCTGTGAAGAAATTTTTATTAGGGTACCACAAGCAACTGATCAACTATCCAGATATAAAGCAGCACAACAGAATTGCCGGATACAATAATGTGAAAACAAGTTATCAATATCGTGAGGAACAGTTGCAGCTTACTCCCATTTTCTTGGAGATGGATGCCCCAAATGTCGTCAACTCGATCAAAGGTCCCAAATATTTGGTAGCGTGGGAAAATGACAATATTACTAAAACCATTAGAGATAGACTCAGCTCCTTTGTTGCTTGGGATGTTATATATATATATATATCCTTGTGGACAGAACGATTGAGCATGCTACAGACAGTTTAGCAAAGCATGCCCGAAAACATGGTCTCAATTTCATCTGAACTGTTACAAACCAATGGAAAAAATAAAGTCTCCATAAGGAACACCTAACACGGTACCAAACGGAAACTTTTATACATGTACTGCTTTCTAGACCCTGGTTTTCTTTGAGAAACCTCCTCAATGGGTTTTAACTTCTCCACATGTATGTTTCGTATTCCTCCTACTCATGACTTGAATCTTCAAAATCATCCACAAGGACCACAACCACTTCATCTTCATTGCATTGAAAATCATTATCAATTGACTCTAATATTAATGGGACTTCAGAATTCATAGATAAAGTCTCAAAGGTGTTTTTTCTAATTAGTACAACTTGTGCTTGTTTATCCGCACCTTCTTACTTGAACTCTTGTTTTTTTTTTTTTTTTTTTTTTTCATTAAAGGAAAATGCATAAAAGGCTTATGCCATCCGAAGGGGAGAACTAAGAAGACTCAGTCCGGATAGGAGGGAGTGAGACAAGCTCAAACCAAACAAACCAAAATACTTCTAACCTCAAGGAGGCTTTAAAAAAGATAGTCACCCATTGGGACACTACAGGGTCATAGTTAACGCCCAAGTAAAGAGAAGATACTTGGTTTTTGTTTATTGGGACAAATAACTAGTAGTTTCAACCTAGTGATTAACCAATCCCTTCCAAGTGATTGTACTATCATATATTGTGATGCCTCTTTTGATAAAAATACTAATAATATGGGAATTGGTATCTATATGACCACAGGTTCTGGGCGCTATAAGGGATGCAAATCTGTCAGAGGCTTAGCAAGGAATGCAGAAGAGGCAGAGAGTCTAGCAGTTTTTGAAGCCATCAAATGGGCTAATAGCAAGAATTTGGATTCTATCAGTCTCTATAGCGATGCCAAGAAGATCATGGACTACTTAGAAAATAAAAATAACACTCTAAAGTGGTTCAATAGCACCATTTTAGATGACTGTTATATGATCTTAGATTCTTTTTCTTTTTCAAAAATTAGCCATCTCAGTAGAGATTTCAATTCAGTAGCCGATAAATTGGCAAAACATTGTAGAATAACAAATGCTTGTAATGAGTGGTGGGAAATTGTTCCTGATTTCCTTACACAATACTTATAAGTTTTTATCTCTAAATAAAATTTTTTTCTTAGCAAAAAAAAAAAAAAGATTAACCCCTCAGCATTGTTCTTCATTCACGAAAGCTCTCGAGTTTCGTTTGAGCCAGATGGTCCACCAGATAATAATAGCTGGAATCAAGTTGGAAATATTGCGAGTATCTCCGTCTAGATCAAAGTTATCCTAGCAGTACTGTAACAACTGAACAGCAGAATGTGGTTTGACAAATCACCAGTCGAGCCCTTTTAGGAAGTGATTCCTTATCTTAACAGCATTAGGACAATGCAAGAAGAGATGATCCACAGACTCAAGATCATCATCTTCTACCAAAATACCTCTAAGATTGTCACGAGTAGGATAGCAACACACCACATGAAGAAGGCAATTTTTGGATGGTACTTTTGTTGCCATATAATTGTTGAATAACAAGAACTTACGAGAAGATTGAAAAAGAAGGGTTGGAAGTCCAATGCATCTCATCATCTTCATTCCAGTTAACCGAAACCTCTTGTAACTTATCTTGGATCAACACCAGATGAGGATTACGTTCAAAAGGTGACAATCTTCTAGGACCAGAGTTCAAGGAACCAATCTGTGCCCCAGTTGTTGCTTTATGAAACTTGAACTCTTTTGTTTTTTGTTCTTTTCTTCTATATGTCCATTCCTTGACTGAAATTAACATCTAACGTTCCATTGCAAACTTATACTTCCCTTATTATCTGCAGCTTCGCAATATTCACTTCAAGTTCAGCATTCTCACTCGTTTCCTTAGACCCATCCATCAATTACGTATTAGTTTCCTTGTGTGCCTCATTGATGCACATAGTCAAGAATACGGCGAAAATATGTTTGCAGAATAAAATACTGTGTTGAATTGAAAAGAATATATATGAGTTGTAATAGTTGTATCATTTCAACCAGCGGCAAGCAAGGTAACACGATGAGGAATTAAATGGAAAAGAGATTGAATCAGCAAGGTTTGGACTGTTTATATTCATCACCAACTTTAAATCATTTGATATTTTCAGCAAATTCTTAAATTTTCTCAAGGATTACTTTTTTTTTCATTTACATCTCAAGGATAAGTACGTAAAAGCATCTCTTATATAGTTATAACTTAGAACCATATTCATACATGTTGAAACAATGACACATGCAGAAATAAAGGGAAACAAGCTCCTGATAGACTACCAAACAAGCTCGTAAATGTGGTAGTAGTACCTAACCAGTTGGGTTCAATCCAAGTACAATATAATTGTTTTTTGGTCTTTGTAAAAACTATTTGATGAAAAGTCACAATGATCACTACTGCCACTTAGGAAGAGTGTCTGATACCTACATGTGTCGAGGGAGAAGAAAACAATCTGATTGTTGTGTAATCTTGGGAAGTATATTTTGTTCTTCATCCGTCTAACTGGAGCGATTGCTGCAATGCAACAAGTATGACTAACAAACAACATATATTTCCCTAAATCTTCAACTTCAACCCACGTCAGCTTTTTAGTTTTTTCTGAGGCATCTAGATTAAAGATCTGAACCGGCCTCATCTTATTAAGAGGTGTTACAAATACGGAGAGAAGTTTTCCGTCACATTCCACCAATAAACTCTGACGGTAACTAGTAAAAGCGGGTGCAAGATTGTCAAGAACTTTCCAACTATGTTCACTATGCAAATCGAAAATTCCTAAAGTTCCTCGTCTACCCAAGCAGTAGAAACGCCCATCGTGGAAAACTGGATTAGTTCGACACAAATTAAACATCAAGTCTTCTTCAGTTTTAGACTGACTAGACGAAGATTTAATACTGCTATCGGAAGAATTGCTCTCGCCGTCGCTAGACCCTGAACTCTCATCCTTTTCGATTTCCGCGTCATCATGGGTAGGCTCTGCAACGCCACTCTCTGTTTCAAAAAATGATGTTTTCTGACTGCTCGTAAGTTTGGCAAAGGCGTTCGTACTACTGAGACCCTTGACAGAATACAAGGGCGCATTCTTAGAAAAGGAACAAAGAAATAAATGATCCAGGCCAAGGTCAAAAGGAGAGCCGGACGTACCCGTATATTGGATGAACTAAAAGTTGGCAGAACCGTGGAGTCTGACTAAAATCCGCCCACATGATATTTAGATCTTCGTTCCTTCAATTGGGGACTATATGCATTTGGACTAACGGATTTTCGCTTGGGATCCCTCAGCAGTGGATGTTCCGCTAAAACCGCAAGATAAGGCTTATCCTGATGATTATCTACCACATCATTCACGAGTCCATGAATAGCAAGAAACTCATCCTGCCAAAATATGTTGTATTTGGAGGTCGTTGATGGATTCCTTTCCGCGAGGAAAGGTAGACTTTTACCCGACACAAGAGCACTAACATCGAGAATAGTTAATAACAGGATTTCTTGAACAACCGGCTGACGAACAAGTGGGACCACTTGGTCAAAACCCATATGTCGAGCAACCCTATCAACATTGTAAGAGATCGCTTTGCAAGCTCCTCTAAAAAAATATGGCACGTGGCCAGGCGTGCAGCTATGCATGAATATTATCTCTCCAACGCTCAAGCCCTCCTCGTCAGAAGACAAAGACATATTCGAAGCAGGAGCAAAGGTTCTAATATGAGTTATGGACGCATGCACCGGAGCCCATGGACGAAAATTAACCGCATACGAGTTGTCAAGACACTTAATCAGTTTCGAACCAGTTTTTCGGCGCCTGTTCGACCAACGCAGTATTCTGGAGCCACCCCAAGACTCAGGAAGTATAACCAACGGTTTCGGGGCATACTTCTCAAAATGCTCCCACAACCATGCCTGGATAAAGGTGGCATGAACATACGAATCCACTTTCATATGACCGTTCGAGGCACGCATGTCCGAAACCAGCTGATCCAGGTGTGCATAAAGAGAACCAAAAAACAAACCACTAATGGGGAGAGCGATGCCCTTTGCCAATTTTATGGAAAATTTGCTAAGTTCCTGTCTTATCTCTTTCTTTCCCGAGCCGTCGTCAAAAATATCCCTGAATAGCCAAAGAGCCAAGAACGCCGCGACATGAAGTACGTTATTCTTCTGGTTCGACTTCAACTCATCGGGAAACCACTGAGACACCCACTAGTCATAAAAGCACTTCGTCTTGTTTTCCTTCCGAACGAATCCATTTGACTTCGCAACCAGGGTGGAGAGAATTTCTTCTTCTTCTGCAGACAGCCTGACATCGAGGTTTCCAATTACATGAAGATTTAGCAACACAACCACGCTCTCCAAAGAAATGGTCATTTTGCCCCACCTCCATACAGCCGTATGGGTGTCTGGACACCATCTAGAAACAAAAGCAACCAATTATGGCATGTCTTTCCTAATATGAAGAACTGCGGAAGCCGCAACAGTGTCGACAATCTGCGCCCTGGTCAAATTAGTCTTTACAGGTTCCTGGTCCATCATAAATCACGTCCATTTCTCAAAGGAACGCAACAGACTTGCAGGGATTTTAAAGTCGATAGAAGAGGCACGATATTATTTCCTCTGAAGGAAAAACCTTATTACGCCTCCTGGCTGAACCGATCGAACATCTCCTTCACTTTCTGAGACGGACAGAAGGATCGACACGTATTGGGGATGGTTTCTCCTAATCGTGGCTGATGCCATGAAGAACTCGTCATCTGTGTTTGGCTTGGAATTACCCCATCCCTCGGTACCGCAGAAAATGTTGACATCTTAACCAAAATTCTCTTACACTGTTTTCACCGCTGCGATAACTATAATGGAACAAGAAGAGCAGGATTTATTACATAAACCGCGTAAAAATTATTCTATTGGACGCAAGGGATCCACCTCGGGTACAAACTAATTGGTTTCAAAGTCCTTTCGTGCATACGCGAAAAAATGGGGACTGGAAGACTCTACATCACCACTACATGCAGATGGAAACTCACGCTCGGCCAAATAGACGCGCCCCCAAAAAAAAAGGGGGACCATGCACACGACTACACCAAGATAAGGAGTAAACCCTAAAAAAATATGTTTTCATGAAAAAGGGATATCAATTATTATCGCGTGCTTACTTTGCACAACGAGTTGAGGCGGTCAACATTACTACCTAAGTACTACTACGAGCTTAAGTACTACTAAGAGCTTGTGCAATACCTAAAAAAATATGATATTCATGCCTAAGTACTACTACGAGCTTGTGCAATACATACCCACGGCTAGGATTTACACCAACATTTTCTACAAGGTCATTGAAAGGTACACCTACAACTAGGGTTTTTCACCAACACAAGAAAACAAAAGAAAAAGCAAGTAATAGAGGAAGTACTGGAAGACATACCTAATCCGCTCGCCCGATTTACCGCTACCAAGCAATAAAAGAAGAAACAATAAAGGCGTTAATCAAAGGGAGAGGCCATCCATCCTTTTATAGGCGTGATACTTGGGAGTTCGAATAAGAAAAGGATTTCCAATTTTGAGCCAATGAAGGAAAAGAGGAAATCGGTCCCGCAAAGACCAATTTCCACGTCCAAGATCACTGATGCCATACCACGGCCCAACCAATCCTAGCAGTCCTTGCACGTTCCACCATGCCATTTCCGCGGCCCCCATTCCAAGCCATTCGCTCCATTGCGCGGCCCCACCAAGCCTAGCCGTCCGTGTACGTCTCGTCTTGCCAAGGACACACTATGCCAAGCCGCCCGCTCTACTGTCGCGACCCAATTTTCCATGCGCGTTTGCCTTACCAAGACCACGCCACCTCTTGGACCATCGAGCCAAGCCGTCCACTTGCTTCACCTTCCAAGACCGCGCCCCCTTTTCCTTGGAGATGTACGACCAGACCAAGCCGATAACTTTCATCTCACTACTCCACAGTCTACATTCCCAGTACATCTTACACAGGGCCTCAAACACGGGAATCCAAAACTCTATTTACCACTCAAAAAGGTTAGTCGGATTCTCCTGACCATCTTCGCAATGATTGACACCTCGATTCTGTCATTGTCTGTCACCATCATATGCTTACCTCGCAACAAGGCACCTCTTCCGAGCTAAGCAGGGGACTTAATGTTGATGGTGGTTTTTAGCTTAGGGTTAAAATCATAAAACACTAAACCCTAGCAGACAGTGATGACACAATATTTAAAGTAACAAGCATTTACTAGGCACATTTACTGAAACCTTTAATGTGTCTCTAAATAATTAGCGGGGTATCTTTTCTAAATTAGGGTTACGACAAGCCAAACCCTAATTCCCACTGTGCCAATGGAAAATCATGCCAGCCACACCAACCGTGCCAAAGCATGCCAACCATGCTATCCGCACCTCTATGCCAATGGAAAATCATTCCAGACACACCGACCGCGCCAAAGCAGGCCAACCATGCTAGCCGCACCTCTGTGCAAATGGAAAATCATGCCAGCCACACCGACCGTGCCAAAGCATGCCAAACATGCTAGCCGCACCTCTGTGCCAATATCAAATCATACTAGCCACACCGACCGTGCCAAAGCATGCCAACCATGATAGCCGCACCTCTGTGCCAGTGGAAAATCATGCCATCCACACCGACCGAACCAAAGCATGCCAACCATGATAGCCGCACCTATGTGCCAATGGCAAATCATGTCATCCACACCGACCGTGCCAAAGCATGCCAACCATGCTAGCGCACCTCTGTGCCAATGGCAAATCATGCCATCCACACCGACCATGCCAAAGAATGCCAACCATGCTAGCCGCACCTCTATGCCAATGGAAAATCATTTCATCCACACCAACCGCGCCAAAGCATGCCAACCATGCTAGTCGCACCTCTGTGCCAATGAAAAATCATGCCAGCTATACCAACCACGCCAAAGCATGTCAACCATGCTAGCCGCACCTCCGTGCCAATGGAGAATCATGCCAGCCAGACCTATCACGCCATGCCAAATGCACCTCTCCATGTCCCCATGCCGAGCCACCATACTGGCCTTCACTAAGCGGCTATCAAAACGAGGGCGTGCAACAATCAACGGTTTCCCTTCAATCCCAGGAGCAAATCCTGGCCGTCTAAGGTTACCAAACGACCTTTACCCCAAAACCATAGCTTTGTCATGCACCTATCCCAAGCCAGTCACGCCATGCGCCTATGGAAAACCCTTGGCCCCACATGCCAAGCCAAAACCGCACCTAGCCCAAGCTAGCCGCGCCATGCCAAACACACTCTTCCTTGGCCCTACCTATGCTAGTCACACCATGCCAATCCAAATGCCCTTTCCTTATCCCTATCCACGCCATGCGCCCATGGAAAACCCATGGCCCCAAATGCCAAGCCAAAACCGCACCTATCCCAAGCTAGCCGCGCCATGCCAAACGCACTCTGCCTTGGACCTAGCTATGCTAGTCACACCATTCCAAGCCAAATGCCCTTGACTTGGCCCTAGCCCCTCCATACCCCCATGGAAAATACTTGTCCCCACATGAAAATCCAAAATCGCACCTAGCCAAAGCTAGCCACGCCCAAGGCGAACCCTTGGCCCCACATGCCAAGCCTAACCACACCCTAGCCGCGCCACCCTATTGGCCTTCCCTACGCGGCCACCAAAACGAAGGCGTGCAACAATCAACGGTTGCCTTTTAATCTCAGGATCAAATCCTAGCCATCCAAGGTTGCCAGACTACACATGGTAACCTTTGGCCCGAAAACCTAAGTTTGGCCACGCCAAACCATGCCATGCCAACGGCATGCCAACCTAGCCGCACCACATGTTGGCCTTCCCTACGCGGCCACCAAAACGAAGGCGTGCAATAATCAACGGTTGCCCTTCAATCCCAGGAGCAAATCCTAGCCATCCAAGGTTACCAGACGACACATGGTAACCTTTGGCCCGAAAACCAAAGTTTGGCTACGACAAACTAGCCGCGCCACCACGTTGGACCTCACTACGCGGCTACCAAAACGAAGGCATGCAACGATCAACGGTTTCCCCTCCTCTCAAGATGAAAAATCTCGACCGTCGAAGGTCACTAGGCTAGCAAGTTTCCCGAGCTTGACTTTCCAAGCCACAACAACATGCTACATGTTTTCCAAAAACATTCTAGACATCAACACAAACTGGGGGATCCTCTTTGGGTATTGGTTTAGAGGTTTACAGTATGCGGCGTATAATACGCCCGTCATAAGGAAGTGTCATAAAGGTGAGGCGGTTAGTAAATAAAAGAAGTTATGTGTGAAACGTTCATGGGACATAAAGCGCATGCGTTAACAATTTTATGGGACATCAATTCCATAATGTTAGAAGTTTCATGTGTTAACCACTTTATGGAACATCAATTCCATGCATACGATTACCACCTCCTCCCATTTACTTCCCCACTCCTTAATGATACCAGGGTACATTTTTACTCCTACTTGTATAAATAGGTCTTACCTATTTCCATTGAACAACAAGTTCATACGGGAGATACAACACTTAGAAATACTTACTTGCTAGCTCACCTTGTTAACTCTCTCACTTTTCTGATAACAAGTCGTAGTAACCCAACTACTCTTCCAGAATTAACTATTCTGGTCTCACCACTTTCCTTGATTCCCTCTCCAAAACCAACCCATTCTCCTCCACTTTGTGACTGAAGCAAGTCTAGAACGACCATTTCTTGGTTTAGGACGGACTTTTACAGATTGATCTATCGAATCTAAAGTACTCCCTTGCAGTACATTATTTAGGGTTTAAATGTTTTCTCACCTGTACTCCCGCAATTACCGAAATTAGCAGAAACCATTTTCACCTACAAACAACAGGTCATACCTTAAGTCTAGCAATATAATTAGGAGAAAATATTGATCAGACTCCCTATCATAGGAAGTAAAATTATTCTTATCAATACCTGAAACATAATTTATATTTATGGTATTCTATAAATCAAGACAAACCCAGAAACCTCTTCTATAACAATCATCCCTTAAATCAAAAAGAGAGTTTGATGGCAGAAAATACAGATATGGCGACAAAAGAAGTTTCAAATCTTTCTGAAAAATTGAAAGAAACTATTTTGGAGAAGGATAATAGTGTAACAGATCTGGCTGTGCACAATAATGAAAATTTTCAAATAGAAGTAGAAGAAGAAGATATGGAGTTCTCTATGATTGGAAAGATTATCACTAATGAAAATATCTCTGACAAGAAGGTTGAAAAGGAGATGAAATTTGTGTGGGATTTCCTTCCTTAGGGAGATGTAAGAGTGTTTGAAATTAAACAAAACACTATGGTTTTTAGTTTCAAAGATGAGGATCAACTCAATAAGGTGTTTATTACAAGACCTTGGAGTATTGATGGTCACCTAGTGGTTCTCCATGCTGACTATGTAACATCGAATCATAATGAATTGGACTGGGAAACACAAGAATTCTGGATTCAGTTAAAACACTTGCTGCCTGAACATATGAATCAGAAAGCTGTTTTTGATATGGGAGATTTATTGGGTGAAGTAAGGGAAATTGAGCCTAAAACTGGTCTTACCCCAACTGGAAAAGTCTTCAAAGTATGTTTTAGGATCAAGCTCTCTACTCCACTAAGAAGAGGTGCTCTAGCAGTCACTGCTGCTGGATCTACAAGGTGGATTAGATTTTATTACGAGAAGCAAACCCATAAAATCTGCAAGGAATGCTTTGTATTAAAACATTCAAGTAATGATTGCAAGAAGATTGCTGACAAGCTGGTGGTCTCCACAGTGAGCCCATGAGATTTGGGAAATTGAAGACTGTCACCTCAAAATCTAATATGAGGATCAGAAACACCATTCCAAGTTCAAGATCCTCTAATAAGAAGATGGTCAAGCATACTCCATTCATTCCACACTGGGTGAAATATGGGATTTGGTGACATTTCTAAACTGTCACTGTATCAATTTTATGACGGTTTAGGTGAAATCTGGAAGTTTCACTAAATCCAGTGTCACCGTAGATGTTTTTTTTATGACGGTTGTGAAATGTCACATAAGCGTTACAATATACCTCCTAAAACTGTTGTATGAATTCCAAAACCGTCATGTCAAGCATCATATGCAGCGGTTTAATCATTAAAATGTCATTGTTTTTTCTTTAATTTGACATCTTTTATAGAAAAACGTTACCTTACTGATATTACAGTGATAGTTCAATGGATAGTGTTTAAGTAACAGTTTTTCTCGTAAATCGCTACCATATGCTCTGTGCATCAATAGAATTTCTACTGAACATCACAATATAGGGGTCAAGGGTTACATATTTTTACATTTGTCGGCAAAAATTTAGAAGAAACTAACCTTTCCAACCATCCATTGTTAATTTCATTTATAAAATGAAGCATGTACATAAGTTCCCTAGCCCTTGAATAATTTCGTAACATTATTCATTCAATAATAATCTGATTATAAAAAAAAAACAATGGTTCGAAAAGACTATTCTCTTCAGTCGAGTAACAAGATGGTTCGGCAAGATCTCAATTCTGACTTATCACCGTAAATGTCCAAGACTGCTTTATCTTTTTCAAATGTGCGCCAATCTGTTTGTAATGTAGCTTTATTGGTACATCCTACACTGGATTCAGTACTTCATTCTCTTACTTCTACACCATCAATCATACACATGCGCACAAATACCCTACTTAATATGATAAAAAGTTAGCTGGAACAGTGAGTTTTCTAGTCTGTAGAAAATTAAGTAAAAGTGGAAAGCCCCATGAGCATGAGCAGGGCCGGTCCTGAGTTCTTTTTGCCCTGAAGTGGACAAAGCTTTTGTTGCCCCCATAATTATCTTTAATTTTCTTATGCATCTTTACTTATTCTAATAAGAATTTTTTTAACTCTTCTTTGATCGTCGTGATGCTTGATTCGTTTCTAAGTGAAAGCATAAAAAGGAAAGAAAAGAGGGTACCTAAAGAAAGAATCATAAGCAGTAGAATGAATACAACTTACGATTTTTCAATTATAACTTAAAATTAAATTACTAAAGCCTAGAACATTTTGATAGGCAAAAGCCTTGAATATTGACATCGACTAGTTGTGTATGTAATTAGTTATCTAGTATATAGCTAACAAGAAGATCAGAATTAGAATACTTCTTAAATCGTTTTAGCTCCAAAAAATAAAAAATAAAAATCCTAAGCCTGCAAAAAGGATTATCTAGTAGAAAGTGTAAAAACTTCCAATTTAGCCTAAAGTTATTCTTTTTCTGCCCACATATCACATAATTTTATCGAAAGCCCTAAAATATTTTTATTTTTCATAAAAACCCAAAATGTAAACCACATATTATGCTGCTCCATGTGCCTTGATGCCCCAAAGTAGAGCTTTCCCTGCTTCCCCTATGGGGCCGGCCCTGGCATGAGACAAATATCATTCCATCTAAAAGCAGAAGCATACTCAATTGGATGAGCATATATGATAATAAAATCAATAATGTATTAGCTAAAGATGAAGTTCATAATAATGGTATACGACCGTGGTTTATAAGGCTCAAGCTGGCAATACTAACTTAACTGCTACTTATCCTAATACAATAATCAATTTTCTTACTAACGTATACTTGTGTTGCAATCCCCACAGCGAGCACAGAGCATGTGATATATACTGCACACTTGTACCAACGCCTCCCCTCTTACAGATAAGCATGTTTTCACATACTTCGTTTTGCAATAATCTACAATGAAACACCGAAGTGACTCTGCACTAAGCAGTAGGCATGGTCCATGGAATATTCTTTACCACAGCAAACAAAGGGATGGATCAATTTTCATTCTCAATACAAGATCTACAATTTCATAAACCAAGATCACTAAATACTAATATCCCCAAAACAATACTAATATCCCCAAAACATTTGGTTATATAGACTATATAGGTTTTCAAAAATGTGTTGTAAACTAGCATTACTACTAAATCTTTTATCTCCAAACCAGATTATATAAAACCTAAATTTCTAGTTAAAAAGAAAGACTAAAACTGATAATAGGAACCTCAAACGGATGAATATCTTCTGAATACTTTACACTAAGAGACATCCAACAGAAAGGCAAATTCTTAACAGATCGAATCAACTTGTTAGCTACAGATTTCAATTTCAATAACTTCACCAAGTGTAATTTTACCACTGTGTTTGATAATCAAACCTTAATGTCCTCTTTATGATTCTTTTGGAGCTCGAGTGAAAGGAACGATAGCTTGACGATTTTGAATTTTAATAGCAAAGATACCCTTCCAATTAATAGCAATCTATCAAAAAAAAAAAAAAAACTGGAAAAAGGAGCAATGTCATCTCAGTCGCAAACCTATGATCCAGAGTTAAGCCCATTAACGGCTTGTCCTCAATGGGAAAATCAGCTTGGAGATCCATTCCAGCATCCGTGACACGAGTAACTAATATGGTATATGGAATGAGAGAAACAAGAGCATCTTTGAAGAGGATTATATTTTTAAAACTGAAGCTCGATCTTTGGTTCGACATTCGTGGTTGGTTGAACGCAGCCGGTTTAAGCTTGCATAAATTTTTGCACATACTGTGCTTGTTTTGAAAACTTTGTTCTTGTTCTTGTTATTTTTTTCTTTTCTTTTCCTTGTTCCTAAAATACACCAAGCAGGGATCTCTTTTATCATATATACGTTTGCTGTAATATATATTTCCCTTAGAAGTAAGCCTATTAATTGGGGTATCACGATCCAGTTTCTAATGCATGCAATCTCTAGGCAATGTATAACCAGGGTGAATTTTTGTAGGTAGGTCGAAAACTAAATGGGTTATTGAAATCCATGTTCCAACGGTTTTTGGAATCCTTATATTACTTGGATTATAATTCCTAGATAAAGCAAAACTAATTTATTCCCTCCTCTTTAAATACCTATATAGACCTCTACAGAATATTAAAGAGTGTCATATTAAAACTTGCTCCAGTAATCATGTATTTCCCAGTGGTTCCCATGGCAAAATCCTTTTTCTTGTCTGTGTACAAAACTTTTTTCTCATGGATGAAAAATCATTGTCCACCAGATGATGTTCCTACGGAAGCACCATGGCTTGTGTTTACTGATCCCGGAAAAGAAGAGGAGCATCTTTTGTATAATTTATTTGAGAGATCACCGTACAATAAAATTCACCAGAGATGAATCCTGCATGGTTTAGGTATTTCCAGTCACCATCTCATCAAGGATGGTTGACTGTATATTGCCATCATTACAAGAAAATATAGCTATTGCTACACCATATATTACCACACCTTTAACATAGGTGTTGCAAAAGCAAATTTCTAGTTACAGTACTTTTGAGCTGCAGCTAAAAGATATAATTTAGTGATTTAAAATGAAACTTTTGCCACACAACTGTGACAATAATATAAAAAGAGTATGGCAAAAAAGTATAATCTCTTGCTGCCGCAATAAAATTGGTGTCCCAAAAAAAACTTCTTGCTACATCGGTTATTGCGACACTAATAGGGGTTTATGCCACAGCTATAGGGTGCTGCAATATATTAATTTTCTTGTAGCATGTTAACAAACAGTATCCAGAATCATGGAAGTTGAAATACGGGGACTGTTTTTTGTTGCATCCTAAATCATTGAAGAAAATACGGTTACCTTCTCTACACAGCTGGATTACTATTGGTCATGAGGTCGGAGTGAGAGGTGGTTTGCGTTTCTACTGCTTGGGTAGACGAGGAACTTTAGGAGTTTTCGATTTGCACAGTGAACATAGTTGGAAAGTTCTTGACAATCTTGCACCCTCTTGTACTAGTTACCGTCAGAGTTTCTTGGTGGAATGTGACGGACAACTTCTCTCCGTATTTGTAACACCTCTTAATAAGATGAGGCCGGTTCAGATCTTTAAGCTACATGCCTCGGAAAAAACTAAAGAGCTGACGTGGGTTGAAGTTGAAGATTTAGGGAAATATATGTTGTTTGTTAGTCATACTTGTTGCATTGCAGCAATCGCTCCAGTTAGTCGGATGAAGAATAAAATATACTTCCCAAGATTACACAACAATCGGATTGTTTTCTTCTCCCTCGACACATGTAGGTATCAGACACTCTTCCTAAGTGGCAGTAGTGATCATTGTGACTTTTCATCAAATAGTTTTTACAGCACCAAAAAACAATTATATTGTACTTGGATTGAACCCAACTGGTCAGGTACTACTACCACAGCTACAGAGCTTGTTTGGTAGTCTATCAGGAGCTTGTTTCCCTTTATTTCTGCATGTGTCATTGTTTCAACATGTATGAATATGGTTCTAAGTTATAACTATATAAGAGATGCTTCTACGTACTTATCCTTGAGATGTAAATGAAAACAAAAAGTAATCCTTGAGAAAATTAAAGAATTTGCTGAAAATATCAAATGATTTAAAGTTGGTGATGAATATAAACAGTCCAAACCTTGCTGATTCAATCTATTTTCCATTTAATTCCTCATCACGTTACCTTGCTTGCCGCTGGTTGAAATGATACAACTATTACAACTCATATATATTCTTTTCAATTCAATACAATATTTTATTCTGCAAACATATTTTCGCCGTATTCTTGACTATGTGCATCAATGAGGCACACAAGGAAACGAATACGTAATTGATGGATGGGTCTAAGGAAACGATTGAGAATGCTGAACTTGAAGTGACTATTGCGAAGCTGCAGATAATGAGGGCAGTATAAGTTTGCAATGGAACGTTAGATGTAGAGGTGTAAAACGTGCCGGCCCGGCACAGCCCGGCACACGAAGTCGCGTGCTTCACGTGCCATGTGCCGTGCTGTGCTGTGCCGACGATTTAAACGTGCTGTGCCGTGCTGTGCTTTACTAGTCAAAAGCTAGGAACAACAGAAATTTCACGGGCACAACACCACGAATAAACGTCTCGTCTTTGTGCGTGCTAGCACACTTGCTATAAACAATTTGAAATCACTTAATGTATACATTAAGTCGGACATTATCACAAGAATTTAATTAGACAACATACCATTTGATATTATTTCAAGTAAAATTAACAAGTTTATTCAATAAAAATAAATAGTCCATCAAATATAAAATTGGATTATCGTCATGTAAATTAATGTTCTAGTTAAATATAGATGACGATATTATAACAACGATATTGAAATATATTTTCCAAATATTAAGATATTATATGTGTTGTTATAAATAAGTCAGTATAAAATGTTAAAAACTAGCTAGAATAGTGACTCTTTTGTGAAATATACAAAAAATGTGATGTAATATGCCTTGTTATATGGTGTACTTGTACATATTATGACGTGCTTTCTTAACGTCTTTGTCTTTGGTCTGTGCAGTGCTTATCCGTGCCGCGTCTTTGTCTTTACTCTTTGTGCCAATTATTCAAACCCAGCACGTCCCATTTAACTAACGTGCTGTGTCGTGCTGGGCTAAGTCACGTGCTGGGCTGGGTTGTGCTCAAATTTTAGCGTGCTGTGCTGGGCTGTGCTCGTGCTGGCACATCCCACTTTACACCTCTAGTTAGATGTTACTTTCAGTCAAGGAATGGACATATAGAAGAAAAGAACAAAAAAGAAAAGAGTTCAAGTTTAATTAGATTTATGATAAGAGTAAGGATCAGAGATAATAAAAGAGAGACAAGAGATTAAAGTGGTTCGGTCACTTGACCTACATCCACTGATGAAACCCCACAGGGATGATTATTTATTGATCAACAGTAGTATATGATTACAATTGCATTATGTGATCCTATTTATATTCATAATAGGATAAATAAACAAACCTAGAAGATAGTAACAAACTAATTATCTTGACCAGGTATTACAGCTAGATTACAGGATCTTGCAAACTAATTTGATCTTCTACTTGTATGCTATACTCCAATACCCCCCTCAAGTTGTACACGGAGAGATTTGAAGTGTTCAACTTGAATTGTTGTTGAAGAAGGAGACTACAAACAATTTTTATTATCTTCTTCTCTTGTGTAAGGTATACGATCTTCAGATTCTTCACAGTCACTTAATCGTTGATCACAGTAACACTTGTACGAAACTTAGATAGACGAGCAAAAGGATCTTCACAGCAGCAGAATTTAACGACTTCTGTAAATTGCCTAGGAAATCAGTACGTTGACTTGACTGAGGTAAAGCAAAACCCCAAATGTATCCCATTTAAAAAAATATATATGGTGTGTAGTGATCATGAAAACACACCAGGAAGATGGGAAATAGTTTTAGCTAATACAAATGACAACATACTGTCACGTAATGCAGTATGACGCACTCAAAGAAATATTATCGATACTCAAACTATCTTTCGAATACGGAAACAATTTTCAAAAGAAAATTCTATTCCGAAATGACAGGATATATAAGATAATTAACGGGGATTACCCGTATCCTAAGGATACGAATCCAAGAATGGATCGTAACATCGCAACTTTCATCTCTGCAAAAGAGATCAAAAAATTGGTCTGAGATATACCAAAATGGAATGATGTTTTCGGAAATTTAGAGATATCCGAAGATAGAATGATATATTCCTAATTGAATTGATATTTCTTAAAGAAGAAAAAATATGAAATAGAGTTTCCGGAGTGGGAAACCATGTCAAAAATTGACATTTGAGATTTGAATGGAAACAAAAATAACTTTGAAGCAAATATGACAGTCACTGTCAGAAATGGTTCCAGCAAAAAACTAAGAACAACATTACGAATGGTGAAGAAACAACCACTTAGATATAACCAAAAATAGAAGAAATCATATCTTCGATCATCACACTTTTCATGAGCATGTATTTGCAGCCATAAACCAAAAATCCATGGAAGGAGTCAACAAACACTTGTTCTTGGGAAAGAAGTGTACTCCTTGTCAAGATATGATTTTGAGTTTGAAAGAGAACATCTGTGATGCAAAATTAAGATGTAATGAATGGGTATATCGAGTTAGGTAAATAAACTCAGAATTATGAAATGCCATATAGACTAATCGTCGACGGAAACACATCATCAACATATTGTGTTTGACAATATAAGGATCAATATTGAAAAAATAGATCATTAGCTCGTAAATGCTGGAGCAAGATGTAAATAATATGGCCTTAATAGATACAAATCTAAGAAACCACCAAACTCCTTCAACAAAGGTTGTCGATATATTGGGGTGTAAAATGCCAACGTATCACATATACGTGGAGTGGTAACTCAAATGAGAGTAGACCAACAAATAAATAAAAATGTTTTAGTCTTTACTGATATCAAAGATAACTTATCAAATCAGTTTGAATAGAAAATGACAGTGCCGGATGAACAAGGCACAAATATTAGCAAAGGAACTCGATTGTAGCCATTACGTACACTGCTCTGAAAGAGAAACTAGTTAGATGACCTAGTTGATCGTTAAGTGAGAAACAAATGAATAGCATTAAACAACTACAATTCAATAAAACTTGTAGTGATACTGTAAACTAGTAAACCTATCGAAGTTCAGATCTAATGGAGAAAATTTACCAATTTCGGTACAATAAAGAAATCATAATTATTTCAACTACCTAGAAAGCTGAAGTAATTTTGATCAAAATGATTAAATGATATGATGATGCTAAAATAAATAGAGAAAACATTGAGAATTCATAAGAGGTGTTAACTCTAACAGACTAATAAATAATAATCGAAAGAAAGAAAAAATAGCATCATTAATGACGAAAACAGAAGTGGAAGCAATTTGATCAGGATTTTTTTTTTTTGATCTTTTCCTGCTCTGTACCATATTAGATTTATGATAAGAGTAAGGATAAGAGATAATAAAAGAGAGACAAGATATTAAAGTGGTTCGGTCACTTGACCTACATCCACTGATGAAACCCCACAGGGATGATTATTTATTGATCAACAGTAGTACATACTAATATGATTACAATTGCATTATGTGATCCTATTTATATTCATAATAGGATAAATAAACAAACCTAGAAGATAATAACAAACTAATTATCTTGACCAGGTATTACAACTAGATTATAGGATCTTGCAAACTAACTTGATCTTCTTCTATGCACGTGTTCTTTTGACTGCATAGTTTCCTCGGTACTTCTTTGCATGGTAACCTCGTCTACTTGGTCCTTGAACTCCGGTCCTAGAAGATTGTCACCTTTTGAACGTAATCATCATCTGGTGTTGATCCAAGATAAGTTACAAGAGGTTTGGAATGAAGATGATGAGATGCATTGGACTGCCAAGCCTTCTTTTTCAATCTTATCGTAAGTTCTTGTTATTCAACAATTATATGGCAACAAAAGTACCCTCCAAAAATTGCCTTCTTCATGTGGTGTGTGGCTCTCCAACTCGTGACAATCTTAGAGGTATTTTGGTAGAAGATGATGATCTTGTGTCTGTGGATCATCTCTTCTTGCACTGTCCTAATGCTGTTAAGATAAGGAATCACTTCCTAAAAGGGCTCGACAGGTGCTTTGTCAAACCACATTCTGCTGTTCAGTTGTTATAGTACTGCTAGGATAACTTTGATCTAGACGAAGATACTCGCAATATTTCTAACTTGATTCCAGCTATTATTATCTGGTGGACCATCTGGCTTAGACGCAACTCGAGAGCTTTCGAGAATAAGAAGAACAATGCCGAGGGATTAATCAACAAAAACCAAGTATCTTCTATTTACTTGGGCGTTAACTATGACCCCGTAGTGTCCCAATGGGTGACTATCTTTTTTAAAGCCTCCTTGAGGTTAGAAGTCTTTTGGTTTATTTGGTTTGAGCTTGTATCACAGTTTGAACTAAGCTAGGTTTTGATTAAGCTTTGAGAGGATACTGACAGAGATAAGAAGACACAGAACAAGAATAGAAGAAGATGTTCTTTTATTAAAATCGTACAAAACTATTACACAAACTACAAGTGTTTATATACACATATTTCCTTGGGTTGCAAGGAAAGTAAGTTTCCTAACTAAACTAGTTTTCCTAAAATACAAGATACTTGGAAAACATGTTACGTGTGTTATTTCTCACACGTAACATATGATGCGTTAACACCCTCCGCAAGTGTAACGGGTTATCTTGAACCTTAAAAGTAAAAACCTGTCTTTAGAGAGTGGTTTTGTAAATATATCCGCAATTTGATCTTTAGAAGATATGAAACGAACATCAAGAAGTTTGGAAGCAACTTGATCACAAAAAAAAATGATTATCAATTTCTATATGCTTTGTCCGGGCATGAAAAATAGGATTAACTATTAGATAAGTCGCACCAAGATTGCCACACCATAATATCGGAGAAGAGCATGTAGATATACGAAGTTCCGAAATGAGTGACTGAATCCACATAATTTCAGCAGTAGCAATAACAAGACCTCGATATTCAGCTTCAGTACTAGAACGAGAAACCGTTTTATGTTTACGAGCACTCCAGGAGATAATATTACCACCTAGATAGACACAATATCCACTAGTAGAACGACGATCATCAAGATAACCAGCCCAATCAGAATAAGTATATGCACTGAAAGATAATTTTAAAGAGGGAGATGGCCGCAGAAGTATACCAAAAGTACTTGTATGCTTGAGGTAACGAAGAATACGCTTAACTAAACCCCAATGAAACTCTGTAGGAGCATGCATAAATTGAAAAACTTTATTGATAGCAAACGCAAGGTCTGGACGAGTAAACATTAAATATTGCAAAGATCCAACAATACTGCGATATTCAGTAGTATTAGTTAATAAAGTACTACGATCGAAAGAAATATCACCAGAAGTACTCAGTGGAGTGGTAACCGGTTTGACTCCATCCATTTTTACTCGAATAAGAAAACCATGAGCATAACGCTATTGATATAAGAATAACCTCGAAGAAGTGCGAATTGCTTCAATGCCAAGAAAATAAGACAATTGACCAAGATCTTTAATTGCAAATTCTTGTTGTAAACGAGTGAGAATAGAGGTAATACTTGTAGTACTGGAACCAGTGACAATAATGTCATCCACATAGACTAAAAAATAATAACACCATAAGTCACATTGTAAATAAATAATGACGAGTCACACTTGGAAGTAACAAATCAAATTTAAAACAAAAAGGTGCTAAGTCTATGGTACCATGCACATGGAGCTTGTTTAAGTCCATAAAGAGAATGATGTAACTTGCAAACATGAGTAAGAAATCGAGAATCAACATAACCTGGAGGTTGTTTCATGTACACCTCTTCTTGAAGTTCTCCATGTAAGAAAGCATTCTGCACATCAAGTTGATGAATAAGCCAATTGGAAGACAAAGCCAATGTAAGAATAATACGTATAGTACACGGTTTGACAACCGGACTAAACGTTTCGGAGTAATCAATTCCCTCTTGTTGATTGTACCCTTTGGCAACTAAACAAGACTTGAGACGTGCAATCGTACTATCAAGATTACGTTTAATTCGAAAAACCCATTTACATCCAATAACATTCATAGAAGGATAATATGGAACTAATGACCAAGTACCATTTCGAAGCAATGCATTGATCTCGTCGTCGGATGATGTACGCTATTGTGGATCTTTATGAGCTTGAGAAATACAAGTGGGTTCAAGAGTGGAATCACATACGAGAGCATATTTTGAATTTGGTTTAAAAATACCATCTTTAGCCCTTGTAATCATTGGGTGTGTCGTATGAGCAGGTACTACTGGTGCATATGTGGAAGCAACAAAAGGAGTAGATGATGTAATAATTTCTATTGTTGGGACTGAAACCTATGGAATATCAGATGATTGAAACTGGGGATGATTAACAGGATCCTGTACAGAAGATGTTTGCTGAACAGGTGATGTCGGATGATCATCAATAGGTGGCGTCAGATAGTTGACAAAAGATGGCGACGGCTGATGATTAGCGGAAGCAAATGGCGGCTGATGATTAACTGGAGTAAATGGAGGCTCATTATTGACCAAGGAAGGTGGCGGTTCAAGATTGGAAAAGGTAGGTGGTGGCTCATTATTATTAAGAATGGGTGATGTCGGCTGTTGGGAAAGCTGTTGATTTTTGTCGGGTGTTGACTAATGTGGATGATGAAGTGAAGAAGATAAAAAAGAACGGGGAGAAGAAAACAGCAAGGGTGAAGTTACCTATGATGAAGTAGACACTGGCGAAGGTGATCAGGCAGATGCAAAGGGAAAGGTAGTCTCATCAAAAATAACATGACGACTGACGTATATTCGACCCGTAGGAACATGAAGACACTTATAACCTTTATAAGACGGACTATAGCCAATAAAAACATAAGGAGAAGATAAAAAAACCATTTTATGAGACCTATATGGATGCAATTGAGGATAGCATAGACAACCAAATACACGAAGAGAAGTGTAATCAGGTGGAATACCAAAAAGAGCTTCATATGGAGAGGAATTATTATTGGAAGTCGAAGGGACACGATTCATCAAATAACAAGCAGTGCATAAAGAATCATACCAATATGAGGATGGAACAGAGGCCATATTTAGAATAGTAAGACCGGTTTCATGAATATGACGATGACGATGTTCAACCAAACCATTTTGTTCAGAAGTATGTGGGCATGAAAAACGATAAAAAATTCCAAGTTCTTGGAGATGGAGAGTGAGTTTGTGATACTCAGCAGCATTATCAGATTGAAATATTTTAATCCTTCGGCTAAAAAGATTTTCAACATGCTTTTGGAACAAAAATAATATAGAGAAAACTTCAGATTTTTGAGACATTGGAAACATCCAAGTAAAACGACTATACGCATCAATAAATATGACATAATATTTATATCCTTCATTAGATAAAATATGAGAGGGTCCCCATACATCGGAAATAATTAAATCTAATGGATTCAAATAAATAGTTATACTAGATTTTAAAGGTAGCTTATGACTCCTATGCTCATGACAAAAAGAAAAAAAACTAATAGTTTGGTTTGAAACTAGAAGAGAAAACTGGGAAATAACTTTGCGAACTGTGGGCATCATTGGATGACCCATTCTAGCATGCCAGGCTTGTAAATTAGCACGTTTTCCTATGCAAGCATGAGGAGACTGAGATGAAACATCAAGTTGATAGAGACCACCTTTCCTACTTCTTCGAAGAAGAACCTTCCCGGTACATCGATCCTTCACAAGACAAAAATTTGGATGAAATTCAAATAAGACATTATTATCAGTAGTGAGACGAGAAACATATAAGAGATTATGAGAAATTTTGGGTGCAAAGAGAACATTGCGAAGCTGCAACTTACGATCGGGTGTTCCTAAAATAGAGGAACCAACATTAAAATTTGGTATAGAAGAACCATTACCTATCTGTATTTGATCAGGACCAGTATACTCAGTAGGAAATATAAGACGAGAAAAATCATTGGTGATGTGATATGTAGCACCGCTGTCAGGTGTCCATGAAGGTGTTGGTAGAAGACTAGGTCCATAAGCATCATAAGCCCGTGGTAAAGAAAATGGTGTAGCTGACGCCTGGGTGGACGGAAACTCTTGTCATAACGATTCCAGCAATCCTGGGCCTCATGGTTCGGGCGCCCACAAAGTTGACAAGTTACAGTAGTAACTTCATAGTTCGCAGACCCATGTTGAGAGTGTTAGATCTACTAGGCCCAGGTGAATTGTCAAAGCGAACAGGCCCATGTGAAGAGTCAAATCGACCAGGCTGAGTTCGGTTGTTGTTGCCAGGCCCACGAGTTGATAAAAAATGGGAAGTAGAAGACGCGGAAGTTGAAGATGGTGAAGAAAACCTTGATGAAGAAGATTGTCGAGACTGTGAAGCAAGATTAGCAACTGGAGAGTTTGACGCCTTCGTCTATTGATCAATACGCATCTCAAATGTCAAGAGAAAAGTGAGAAAATCTTCCGTAGTTAACGAACTCATCGTCGTAGTTAGAGAAGTAAAAATGGCGTTATAAGAACTATCCAGTCCGGCGAGGAGACAATGACGAAAATCCTTGTCAGTAACGGTGGTGTTGGAATCAGAGAGACTATCAACCAAGTCTCGAGCATGATCTAAATATGCTCGCATGGTTTGGGATCCTTTCTTAAGAACACGCAGTTCATAGTGAAGATGATGGATTTGAGCATCGGACTTAGAAGCATAAAGAGATTCGAGAGAGGTCCAGATTTATTTGGAAGATGTAAGAAAATGAACATGGCGAAATAAAGCAGGTGTAATAGAAGAGAACAACCAACTTACCAAGATTTTATCCTGTTTTATCCATGAAAGAAGATCTGGAGTAGGAGCTGCATTATCAACAGGAGCCGCTGGGCAGGGTTTCGTACCAGTAACATATCCATCGAGATCGTACCTTGAAGATAGGGCTGAAACTGAGCTCGCAACAAAGAATAGTTGTTTTCGTCTAACTTGACAGTAATTATATGATGAGGTTGAGAGAATTGAACAGGAGCCATTGTTGAAAGTAGAGAAGGAGAAGATGAATTAACGAGTACAGAGGTTGTATTTTCTTCGGTAGACTTGGTTTTAGGGAAGAAGACTACTCGAAAATAGGGTTAAAAGGACCTAAACCTAGCTGATACCAAGTTTGAACTAAGCTAGGGTTTGGTTAAGCTTTGAGAGGATACTGACAGAGATAAGAAGATACGGAACAAGAATAGAAGAAGATATTCTTTTACTAAAATCGTACAAAACAATTACACAAACTACAAGTGTTTATATACACATATTTCCTTGAGTTGCATGGAAAGTAAGTTTCCAAACTAAAATAGTTTTCCTAAAATACAAGATACTTGGAAAACAGGTTACGTGTGTTATTTCTCACATGTAACATATGATGCGTTAACACTCACTCCCTCCTATCCGGACTGAGTCTTCTTAGTTCTCCCCTTCGGATGGCATAAGCCTTTTATGCATTTTTCTTTAATGGAAAAAAAACAAAAACAAAAGTTCAAGTAAGAAGGTGCGGATAAACAAGCACAAGTTGTACCAATTAGCAAAAACACCTTTGAGACTTTATCTATGAATTCTGAAGTCCCATTAATATTAGAGTCAATTGATGATGATTTTCAATGCAATGAAGATGAAGTGGTTGTGGTCCTTGTGGATGATTTTGAAGATTCAAGTCATAAGTAAAAGGAATACGAAACAGACATGTGGAGAAGTTAAAATCCATTGAGGAGGTTTCTCGCAGAAAACCAGGGTCGAGAAAGCAACACATGAATAAACTTTTCCGTTTGGTACCGTGTTAGGTGTTCGTTATGGAGAATTTATTTTTTCCATTGGTTTGTAACATTTCAGATGAAATTGCGACCATGTTTTTGATCATACTTTGCTAAACTGTTTGTAGCATGCTCAATCGTTCTGTCCACAAGGATATATATCTTTCTTTATAATAAAAGACCCCTCAAATGACACATGGCGTCATCATGATTAATTTGATTTGTGGAGAATCCACGTAAACATTAAATATCCTCGTCATCGATATCTGATTGGCTACTCCGATAAAACACAATCCAGTAGGCAAACCCCAACAGTCAGCGTTAAAGTCACAATAGGAAAATTCAATAGTCACTTCTTCAAAAACGTGCAAATCTTTTCCGAAGAGGCAACCAACAGTTGCTTAGCGTTTAAAGTTGTGACCTACCAGAAAAAACGTTCAAAGATGTTCTACTCCGTCCTATCCATGGAAATTAGGATTAAGAATCTCACAAGTGAAAACAACTCTTTAACTAACAAAACAGTTAGGAAAAGAAATATTTCCACCGTCAAGTTACAACAGTCACATCTTTTCAGACAAACGAAACAAAAAAATCCTAACCATAAATAATATTATTCCAAAAAGTCGTATACAGACCAAAAGATTTCTCTTTCTCTAACCTCCACAATCTAAGAAAATATAGTCGGTCCCAAAACATAACATTTTAGGACAATCGGATATCACATCGTTTGGTTACAATATAAATACATAAACACACCAAAGCAAAACTACCAAAATAACCCACTGTTCTGTATTCCAAAAGTAATGGATGATGACAGAGAATGGCAAGAGGCAGTTACGTTGCTTGGCCATCCTGTAAGTTATTCTGATGAAATGTTTATTACGTTGTGACTTTTTTACGAAATAAAAAATCTGGAAGAACTGTGGAACCGGTAATGGAGACACCTATCTGGTGATTTTTAGCATTGACAAAAAAACCATATATTAGACAATGAAGATGGAGATCAAAGAATATTGAACCAAAGATAGACAACTCAAAAACTATGAGTTGCACTACCTTCGGAACATAAATAACATCATAGGTATTTTCAATGGAATATGGTGGATTGTAAAGCAAATTGATAAAAGAATTATTGGGGCACAGATCATAACAGGCATCAAAGGTCTGTTACATCCCTACACTACACCAAATTCCCGGATTCGTAACGGCTTTGTGGCCGTTACAAAATTCCCTTTACAAATGGTCGTTACAAAAATTTCATAACAGACAGTAATCGTTACTAATTTTTTTAAATTTTGTAACAAGGCTAAGCCGTTACGAATTTTTTTATAGGCGTTCGAGTCACACGTTTGGTCACACTTGGGGGCGTAACAGATGTTTGTGTGTGTGACATTCACACATTGGTCACACTAGGGTGGTCATATGACCTACCCCTTCAGCCCTTCTCGACTATTCCCTCTTCTCCTTCATTTCTTTTCTCTCCTCCGCTTCTCTACCATATTTTTCTCTTCGCTGAAGTTTCAACACTGGTTTTAGTTTCGACCATCCGTATTATATTTAGCAAATTTCAATTTAGATTTCATCATCTGTAGCAAGAGTTCAGTTTCGATTTACTTGTGCAAGTCTTTTTATAAATTGATTTTAGGATTTTAGGGTTTGTTCATCATCTGTACTAGGATTTTAGGGTTTCAAAAATCGATCTTAAGATATCAATTTGTTAATCGGTTTTAGGGTTTCTTGTTCTAATATGTTTCGTTTGTTCGATTTCAGTTTGTAAACCTGAAGATGGGTATATTTCCAAGGTGTATGTGTGCATATCTGGATCTGGATTAGTTCATTTTGATTATTTATTTGATTTATCTGAAGATGAGTTTATTTCAATTATCTTCTTCTATTCTCCGTATTTCCTAAACGTCTTTTACTTTATATGATTTCTCAGATTTGGGTCTTAGAGTTTTATTTTCTTATTCTAATTTTCTGTTTATTCACAGAAAGAGGTTTAATCATCATGGTATCAAAGATATTTTGTAATCCTAAAGAATAAACTAATGCCATGAAGAGAGCTTGCACGCTTCATTAGAAGTTTTGGGGTTGATCAATTATGAACATGGATGTCAAATATTTTATACTTATTCGGTGGCTTTGTTGTCCATGTTCTTTTAATGGTAACTGAGTCACCGATTTATCAACTCACAATCTCATTAACCTAGTTTATGGACCATAAATAATAATGAAAAAGGTCAAACCTAAAATTACAGTGAAACTTTTCTGACCAAAATCAAATGGGTTATGGTAAATAAAAGTGTGGGCTATATTTAAGAGAAGCCTTGAATATATACATGCAGGGGATACGTAAAACCGGGAAACATACGCTCTTTCCAAAGTTGATTCTACGACGCAATCCATGCATGCACTGTTTTAGAGATATTCTCGAAGTGAAATGGTCGGATAAAAAGGGGGAGTTTTTCTGGAATATATTGGGGGATGGTTCTCTCTTACCGACGACGGCCAGGGGAAAAGAGGCGGATGCGAGTGTACCATAGAGGAGCAGATAAAACAAAGGGGGAAGAATAAGATTGATTGTTGGGTGACGATGACTAATTTATTTTTCCTTTCGTAATCATTTTTTTTTTGGGTTTTAAGAACTCCATCTCCAAGCGGTTCTAATTTTCTATCTAGGGTTTTTGGTGGAAACACATTTTATTAATTAAAGTCATGCATTAATTGCTAGATGCTCATATTATTTCATTCCACAGGGCGATTGGTCCTGCCATGTTGACTTAGTCACTTAACCCTAATTTTTTTTTATTTTTTTAAATCTCTTAATCTTAAATTTTTCTGATGGTTTAACTAAATCATGATTGTGTTCTTACTGCTTTCAAAACCTAATTATTTCTCTGTAAAATGTTTAACATGTCTTATTAGTTTGGAAATCTATTGTTTTGTTTCTTCGATTTGTTGTTACTAATATAAAAGTTTTTCCCTAATTTACTTTTCAGATTAGGTCATGGGCTGAAGGAGGTAGCGTATATAGGTACCTGGTATTTCACCATCATGAGATTTGTGTGCAATAGGTGGTTGGGAGTTTTTTGTTTTTGTCTGCTGCTGGAATTATTTTTAGTCTCTTCTTCAGCAAAACTTATGAATTTGGTTTATGTCAGTTCATTTAGAGAAGAATGGTCATTTTTGGTATGCTTTTGAGCATCATGAGATCCTACTTAGGTAGGGATTAATACTTTTTCTGGTGGATAAACTTATTGTGAAATTGTTTATGGTTTAAAAGACTCAGTACTTATATTTTTTATTTACGTGTTGATATTGAGAAGTATGATTATGATTTAGATTCATGATTACCTATAATTAAGACCATATAAGCTGCTATCTGTTCTATATCTTTTGTGGAGGTAATTTGAAGACTGGTTTACTCTTTTTGGATTGTTTTATTGATTTTGGTGGATATTATTTTGGTCCAGAGGAATCTGTTCTTATATTTCTATTTTCTGAAGATTTTGAGAAATGGTTTATAGTTTAGTTTCATGATTTCCTAATATTTTAGGCCTTAGGAGATACTATTTGTTTATGAAAATTGTGGAGATAACTTAAGGAATGGTTCATACTGATTTGGACTGTTTTTTGCACTCCGTGGTACTTGTTAATACTAATTTGGACTATTTTATTGATTTTGGTGGATATTTTTCTGGTTAAGAGGAATCTGCTCTTACTTTTCTATATTCTTGAAGATTATGAGAACTGGTTTATAGTTTAGTTTCATAATTACCTAATATATCAACTGAGGTGAACTATACTTCTGATATGTATGTGAATCATTTAGCTGACAATGTTCCTATGAGTAATCTTGTCGTTGAAGAATATATTGTCAAAGCAGTTGTATTTGAACCAACTCCAATTTATTTTCTCCCTCCGGAACCAGTGGTTACTGATGAGGAATTTAGATAGGGAGGTTAATCTCATGATGGTGGATGTTGTGGACTCTATGGATGCTGAAACCTTCTTCGGCTCATGACCTTGTAAGTCCTCATAAACTTTTTTATTTCTTTTTACTATGATTTTATTTTCTGTTTTGTTTCCCTATCATGAAATTTATATGCTGGAATATGAATGGGTGTTGTTCTGATAAAAAATGGATGTATCGGCTAAATTTGTTTAGAAAACATAAGCCGCATGCTATTTTTATTTTGGAAACAATTGTGGATAATGAAACTGTCAAAACATTTACCCATCATTTACCTTTTGACTCTTGGTTTGTTGTGCCAGCAGTAGGAAAATCTGGTGGTTTAGCTTTAGGGTATTTTGCAAAATTAAATATAGAAATTATTAGTAGTTCTCTTAATATGATACATATTCTGTGTGATATAACTCCCAGTATCAAAATTTGTTTGTTTTATTTTGTGTATGGAGATTTAAATATGTCTAGTATGAAAAATCAATGGAATTTCTGAGTCATATGAATGAAGATGAAAGTAGACCTTGGTTATTGTAAGGAGACTTTAATTTTATATTACATGGTTCTGAAAAACAAAGAGGTAATCCTGATTTCTCCTTTGCTCTGGATTTCATCAAAAATTGGTTATTAGAATTAAAACTAAATGAGTTTTTTCTTTTGGTAATCCTTTTACTTGGTGTAATAGAAGATTCAAGAATCCTTCTGAATTGATTTTTGAGAAATTGGATACGGGCTTTATGAATGATGATTGGGTTTCTGTACTTCCTCAAACTCATATTACTAATCTGGAAAGAGTGTATTCTGATCATTGTCCAATTTTACTCAAGTGTTTCCATCAAGAACAGAGTCTTTTTATTCCATATAAATTCTTTAAGTGTTAGGAGTTAAGCCCATATTTCAAAAATGTCCTCACAAACTCTTAGATAAAGAAAGTCAATGGTTCTCCAAGTTATATTGTGGAAGGAAAATTCAAAAATATTAAGCATGATCTTAGTAAATGGAACATTGAAACCTTTGGTCATGTGAAAAACACTATTAATAAACTGAATGCTGAGATTGAAAATTTGCGGGTTATGCCTTATCTCGCTATTATTGGTGATTACATTCAAAATTATTCTAAACAGTTAGATTATTGGTATGAAATCGAAAATTATTTTTATAAGCAGAAATCTAGGATTGACTATTTTACTCAATATGATAAGAATACTTAATTCTTTTATAATAAGGTTAAGCTCATAAATATGTATAATACAATTCGCTCGCCGAAAGTAGAGACCAAGTTGTCTGTCTGCTTTCTAACTATTTTAAGAATATTTATACTTCTTCAAATCCTGGTAGAAATGATATTGAAGAAGCTCTAAAAGATGTTCAACCCATTATAACTGAAGATATGAATTCTATCTTGGTGGCCATCCCTACAGAAGAAGAAATTCATGCTACTGTTAAGGACATGACCCCTTGGAAATCATCGGGTCCTGATGGTTTTCCAGCTAGTTTCTTTAGGGATAATTTGCAGGATATTTCTCAAGAAGTTATTGCTCATGTTCATAACTTCTTTCGAACAAAATTTCTTCTTAAGTAGCTGAACTACTCTATTATTGCTCTAAAACCTAACGTAAATAATCCTTTTTCACCTAATGACTTTAGACCTATTATTTTTTCTAACACTGTTTCTAAAATCATTTCAAAAATCTTAACAAATCGTCTTAAACCTTTATTGGATTCTCTTATTTCGCCTTTTTAGTCTTCTTTTACTGCTAATAGACAATTCATGATAATATTATTATTAGTCATGAAATTTTACACTATTTTAAAAGGAAAAAGGAAACAACAAAAAATGGTTTTATGGCTATAAAGCTTGATATTTCCAAAGTTTTTTGATAGACTGGAATGGTCCTTTATAATATCTATTTTTAAAACACTAGGCTTTTCAGATGATTGGTGTCAAATTATGTATCAATGTATTAGTACTATCACTTACTCTATTTTGGTTAATGGTTCGCATGGCGAGATGTTTTTTCCTTCTAGGGGTATAAGGCAGGGAGATTGCCTATCACCCTACATTTTTATAATCTTTATGGAAGTTTTATCCCAACTTCTTTTGAAAGAAACCCCAATTGGGGGATATAGGTAGAAGACAAAACCGGTGTCCCAATAGCATTTCTGGGTGACCCCTTATCCATTTTTTTTTAATTCCTAATCTAGACCTCACTAATTAGGCTAATCCTAATTAGTGATTAATTATAATTAGTAAAAATGTTAATTATATGTTATAAGATTAAGTTAGTGTTTTTATTTGTTTTTGGGTGAGAGAGGTGAGTGTAGAAGGAGGGAAAAAAAATTGGGAGGGAATTTTTTTGGTGAAAATGGAGGATGATTGTGAAGAGAGAATTTTTGTTGCTGAATCTTTAGCTCAACTACAACAAGGATAATATCCTCAATCTCCTGCTAAAGACAACAGGTCACAATTGCAAGTTTTTGTGGAACCAACACCCTTGAATGATGATTTTTACTAGAATGGAGAGTTTTTTGAAGAACCTACACAAGAAAGTAAACTTTCCCAGCATACAAGCATCCCCAACACACAGGTAAAGCTGCTGAGAGGTTGAAAATTTGATTTTTTTTTCCTTTGAACCAGCCATATTTTCAGCTGAAAAACCTATGTACTGGCATAGAATAAGTATGAATACAATGACGAAACACCCTAAACCGGCATAGTATTCATAGTACGACAATGCCGGTAGCCCAATATCCCCCATTTTGAAACTAAAAACGATATAGAATTCAAACAAAAAACTATGTTGGTACTGCATGAAAAACATACAGGAAGCAATGCCTTCCAAAGATAAATACCGGCATAGAAAATTAATTAACTATCACGCCGGAATTAAGTGCCGGCATGCTCGATAGAAATCTATCAATGTCGGTACTCAAGTGATTTTTTTTTTAAAGTTTCTGGATTCTTAACATCATGTGCCGACATATAAATTTATTCAACATACAATGTCGGTCGCAGTACCGGCATGCTCGAGAATGGTCGAACACAACCGGGAGGGGCTATGCCCCCCCCCCCCCCAAGACCCCCTGGGTAAAATACAACTTTTGTATCGGCATTTTATTCAACCTAAATTATATGCCGATTTTGATAACAAATTCCAAGGGTTTTCCTTTGTATTAAAGTGGACTGCCGGCATACACGAATAAATTCAAATCAATGACGTGACATACTACCAACATTGAAGTCAACCAAAAATCAATGCCGGGAAAGAACCTTCATTTTCAGGTGATTTTGTAACTCAATACCGGCATAACATTCATACTAAAATCATTGCCGTAACTAAATACCGACATTGTATTCATTATATATTGAATGGGGTAAACTTGTACCAGCACTATAATCATACTAAAATCAATGTCGGTACTCTCTGAAACTCAACTGTTTGAGTTAGGGTTCGCGATTCTAACCCAAAGCCACTGCTATATATCGATTCAAACACTTATAAAACACTTCAAAATCACTTACCTTCTCACGAAAGCCATGTTTACGAGAAGTTGATCGTCTGAAGCCTCTTCTTCTTCTTGCTCTTGAGTAATCAAAGCAGGCCATTGTTCTAATTTTTGTTGAGCAATCGATTTTGACTTCGATTGGGCATCCGATTTCTTTCTTGGAGGCATGGTTATGATTCGGGTAGGTTACTCGACGAAGAAATTTTTTGAATCATCGTCAACGAAGAATGGATGAAGAACGATGAATAAGAAGATGGAAGAAAAAAATTTCAAAACCTAAACCTAATTAGTGCCGGAACTGATGTGTAGAAATGGGGGATATGTTTTGGTTTTTAGATTTTATATTTTTGGGGAAATGGTATTTTCATAATAAAAAATCACCCCTTAACATCCACCCCTGGTTGGGGGAAGTAATCCATATTCCCCAATTGGATTGGATATCCCCCAATTGGGGGTTCTTTTGAAAGGTGAGGCTGATAATATGATACAAGGTTTTAAACTAAGAAAAAAAATAGCCCCTCAATTTTGCATTTTTTTCTTCGCTGATGATTGAATGTTTTTTCAAAAGCTTCTTTAGTGTATGCTAGGAATATGATGAAAATTATCAATGTTTTTGCAAAAGATTTATGGAAAGCTATCAATTTTGAAAAATCCGGTTTCTTTACTAGTTCTAAAATGCATCATAAACATAAAAAACTTCTCTCAAAAACTATAGGAATAAAATATATGAGTTTTTATGAGAAGTGGTTAGGTACTCCTCTTTTCATTAACATGGACAAAACCAAATCTTTTCATTTTTTAATTGAAAAGTTTTATTCCAGATTAGGAAATTGCAAGAAAACTAGTCTTAATGGTGCTGGAAGAACCGTGATTACCAAGCATGTGCTCTCTAGTCTTGCAGTTTATCATATGTCGTTTTCCTTTTCTTAAGAAGATTACTTCAAAAATAGATGCTATTCAAAGAACTTTTTGGTGGTCTAAGAAAGATCCTAGACATGCTGCTTATTTTCGTGCTTGTGAGGATATAGGAAAGGATAAAAGACGTGGTGGGCTTGGAATTAGGAATACTTATGATACTAATAGATTTTAATAACAAAACTTGGTTGGAGAGTTATTCAACAACCAGAATATTTGGTTTCTAGGTTCTTAAAAGACAAGTATTTTTCTAATCAAAATCTATTAGAAATTTATAAAGAAGCTGATTCCGCTTCTTGGATTTGGAAGGGTATTGTGAGCAGTTTAATTTTCTTAAGATCTAATGTAGTTTTTAAAAAAAATGATGGTACTTCTACTAGAATCTGGGATTCTATCTGGTTACCTGACACTACTTATCCAACGGTGTCACTCAATCCTAATTATGATGATTATGTCTTTGTTAATAAACTTATTGATGTACATACAGGTTCTTCGAATGTTAGTTTGTTAAACGATTTGTTTTCTCCTGAGGATGTTATTAGAATCAAAACTATTAAGATAAATCTTCATCTTAAAGATAAAATTATGTGGGCACATACTAAGGATGGAATTTACACTATTAAATCTACTTATAGAGTATATTGGAATGATCATAGTTTTGGGGAAAAATCTTTGTTTTGGAGAAAGGTCTGGTCTCTGAACTGTCACCCTAAAATTAAGTTTTTCATGTGAAAGATTTTTGCACAAATGCTTCCAGTCAATACTTTACTTAAGAATTATAATCCTGCTATAGATAACTCTTGTCCTCTGTGCAATAATGATATTGAAACAGTTTTACACATGTTCTTCCAATGTCCTATTGCAGCTCATGTTTGGTATGGTTTGCCACTACAACATTTAAGTAATACTGATTTGGATTGGATTGAAGACATTTTCCTTGGTTTGATGATAGATTTTACTGTTAACTGACCAAGTATTGGTGCAATTGTTATGTGGAGTATATGGAAGCTAAGATGTGATGTGGTTTTCAGTAAAGTTCCTATTAATATGGATAAAATCATTCTAGATTCAAAAAGAATGATAAACACTTATATAGCACCTCCTTTGATGTTTTTGGAAGCTAACAAGGAAGTTAAAATTCCTATAAATCTTGTGGATCACTGTTTGTTTATTGATGGTTCTTTCAAGGATTTTAACATGGGTGTTGGTATGATTTTATGTGATAATGCAGGAACAATAGTTCAATCTCATTCGAATTTTGGGATGGTTTCTGATGCAGTTGGTACTGAGGTGACTGCACTTTTCTTGGCTATCTCCTGGGTGAAGGAGATAAATATGTCCAAAGTTATTTTCATCAGTGACTGTCTTCAAGTGGTGGATTTTGTTAATGGATTCTGTGATAGTGTTGAATGGAGATGCAAAGATATTTTGGTGGACTGCAGGTCTTTAGTTCTAAGTGGTAATAACCTTAAGGTTGCTTATATTCAACGTATTAAAAAAAATCTAGCAGACCGGCTTGCATTTCGGGCTAGGAAGTATTGTATTAAAGAAGTTTGGGTCTCTTTTCCTTCTTTTTTGAACAATTTGGTTAGGAGGGAACCATTGTTGAATGTTTGTAATTCTCTTTTAAGTTAATATAGTTAGGGTGTTTTTTCATCAAAAAATAAATAAATTCATGCATTAATTATTTAAAATGATTTTTATAATCATGATTTTCTAAAAATTAAAAGTTTTTCCTTGTTTTTTCTATTTAGTTATGATTTTGATACGTAGTGTGATTTATTTATCTTTATAACCTTGCAATATTCATTTTAGTTTTGATCTACGAATCAAAATCTTAATTCCAATTTCATTTCACTGATTAACCACATTTTGGACCTTATTGACTTTTCTACAATTTTGTTTCCTTGCTTGCACTCAACTGAAAAATCTAGCCAAGTTGCTTTGAACGGATACTAACAATTTATAAGAAACCTTTCTGGAAAAAGGAGCAATGTCATCGCAGTCGCAAACCTATAAGCCAGAGTTAAGCCCATTAACGGCTTGTCCTCAATGGAAAAATCATCTTGGAGTTGGAGATCCATTCCAGCATCCGTGACACGAGTATATGGAAGCTCGATCTTTGGTTCGACGTTCGTGGTTGGTTGAACGCAGCCGGTTTAAGCTTGCATAAATTTTTACACGTACTGTGCTTGTTTTGGAAACTTTGTTGTAATTTTTTTCTCTTCTTTTCCTTCTTCCTAAAATACTCCAAGCAGGGATCTCCTAAAATACTCCAGGCAGGTATCACGATCCAGTTTCTAATGCATGCAATCTCTAGGCAATGCATACCAGGGTGAATTTTTGTAAGTAGGTCGAAAACTAAAAGGGTTATTGAAATCCATGTTCCAACGGTTTTTGGAATCTTTATATTACTTGGATTATAATTCCTAGCTAAAGCAAAACTAATTTATTCCCTCCTCTTTAAATACCTCTATAAAATATTAAAGAGTGTCATATTAAATCTTGCTCCAGTAATCATGAATTTCCCAGTGGTTCCCATGGCGAAATCCTTTTTCTTGTCTATTTACAGAACCTTTTTCTCGTGGATGAAAAATCATTGTCCACCAGATGATGTTCCTACGGCAGCACCATGGCTTGTATTTACTGATCCCGGAAAAGAAGAGGAGCAACTTTTGTATAATTTATTTGAGAGATCACCGTACAATAAAATTCACCAGAGGAACATACCAGAGATGAATCCTGCATGGTTTAGGTATTTCCAGTCACCATCTCATCAAGGATGGTTGACTGTATATTGCCATGTTAACAAACAGTATCCAGAATCATGGAAGTTGAAATACGGGGACTGTTTTTTGTTGGATCCCATATCATTGAAGAAAATACGGTTACCTTCTCTACACAGCTGGATTACTATTGGTGATGAGGTCGGTGTGACAGGTGGTGTGCTATCCGCACCTCCAACCATTAACAACGATTCTGTGGTTTTCTTCCTTCTTACTATAATTATTACAGATCCTGCTGTCGAGTTCAACGTTGATGACATCATCGTGTTTTGCCGCCCTGGAGACGAGGAATGGAGAACTCAGATGCTACCCGAACTAGTAATTCCTGTATCCATAACTTGTTTCAAAGGAAAGTTGCATCTTCTGTGCAACCATTCCAAGAACATTCACCTAATTGTCATTGAAAAACAAGTTGGGTCGGATGACGACGAAATGACTATCTCTGAAACCATAACCGCATTTCCAATAGTGGCACAAGACACATTAACATTTAGTTCTTACCGTGAAACAAAGTTTTTGGAATCACGTGATGAATTATTTTTCGTTGTTGTTGACTATCATATATATATGGCAACTTCACATTGTTACGAGGATATCACTAGTTTTCAAGTGTTTAGGATGAATTTTTCTTTGATGATTCTGGAAAAGGTTAAAAGTTTGGGAGATCATGTTCTGTTTCTCGGAGAAAGGACTACTGCTTCTTGTTCTGCAGCTGATTTGGGTCTGACACGAGGACGCGTGTATTTCACAATGCCCAAAGATAAAACAGTTTATGTGTTTGATCTTGAAGATGGTACTATATCCTTAGATAGAGCATTCTCAGATTCTACGAAACCATGCGTTCTGGCAGAATGGTTGGCAATGCCTACAAGTTACATCGAAGGAAATTTTAGAGTTAACCGTAATGAAGCTGTGAATGTTGAAGCAGAACCAAACGTAAAAACTAGTGTACAAGGTTATAATGATAGAAAGAAGAACGAAGGAGGAACTAAAATTATAAAATCATCAGGAACCAGCTGGGGTAGTCTTGACATTGACATCATCGAGTTAATTGCAAGTTATCTACATACCGTGGATTACTTACATTTTCGAGCCGTCTGTAAAACACATCGATCAGTTGCTTCTAATGTGCGCAATAGAACCACCAAAGAGATCTCACCACATACTACATCTTTATCTCCGTGGCTGATTTTGCATCAAAACAATCAAGATTGTGTGTACAGATTCATAAATCCAATGCATAATGATGAGACGTATCTCATAAACCTCTCTGAATCCTTATTAGATGCTACAATTCATTGTTCGAAAGGTGGTTGGCTACTAATGTCGCAGTCATGCAATAGAAACTTGTTATTCTTTTTCAATCCATTCACAAGAGATACAGTAAGACTTCCAAAAATTGAAGAACCTTGGCGCGACTTCGAGGGTATATCATTCTCGTCCATACCTACTTCTGCTGACTGTAAAGTGTTTGCCATCGGAAGACCTTATAGCGGCATTAATACTCTCACCTCCTTCATCTCAAGGGGAGATAATTTTTGGCGCCTCGATCAGTATGGGGACACAAAGGCGTACACTACCGAGGAAGAGGACTTGATGTTTAATTTGTGTCGAACTAATCCAGTTTTCCACGATGGGCGTTTCTACTGCTTGGGTAGACGAGGAACTTTAGGAGTTTTCGATTTGCACAGTGAACATAGTTGGAAAGTTCTTGACAATCTTGCACCCGCTTGTACTAGTTACCGTCAGAGTTTCTTGGTGGAATGTGACGGACAACTTCTCTCCGTATTTGTAACACCTCTTAATAAGATGAGGCCGGTTCAGATCTTTAAGCTAGATGCCTCAGAAAAAACTAAAGAGCTGACGTGGGTTGAAGTTGAAGATTTAGGGAAATTTATGTTGTTTGTTAGTCATACTTGTTGCATTGCAGCAATCGCTCCAGTTAGTCGGATGAAGAACAAAATATACTTCCCAAGATTACACAACAATCGGATTGTTTTCTTCTCCCTCGACACATGTAGGTATCAGACACTCTTCCTAAGTGGCAGTAGTGATCATTGTGACTTTTCATCAAATAGTTTTTACAGCACCAAAAAACAATTATATTGTACTTGGATTGAACCCAACTGGTCAGGTACTACTACCACAGCTACAGAGCTTGTTTGGTAGTCTATCAGGAGCTTGTTTCCCTTTATTTCTGCATGTGTCATTGTTTCAACATGTATGAATATGGTTCTAAGTTATAACTATATAAGAGATGCTTTTACGTACTTATCATTGAGATGTAAATGAAAAAAAAAGTAATCCTTGAGAAAATTAAAGAATTTGCTGAAAATATCAAATGATTTAAAGTTGGTGATGAATATAAACAGTCCAAACCTTGCTGATTCAATCTCTTTTCCATTTAATTCCTCATCGCGTTACCTTGCTTGCCGCTGGTTGAAATGGTACAACTATTACAACTCATATATATTCTTTTCAATTCAACACAGTATTTTATTCTGCAAGAGAAGCATGTGGAAGAGAAGCTGCAACGTTTATTTATTTTGTATTCTATATGTATTGATAGTTTTATCACTAAAATTGACAAAGGAGGAGATTTTTAGAGCACTGCTCGGTCGAACTCGCATGCGTTGCTATCTCAAGCATGTTTCTCAATGTTAGTGATCAAAATTATAAGTCTTGATTTCTAGTCTACTTATAGCTAAGTCTTGGACTAGGATAGAAAGTGTAGTTGAGCTTTAACAGTCCACGACGTTAATCATACAAGACGAAGAACTACTCAAGGAACTGGTGGAATTAACTTCATCGACTAAAAGGTATGTGGAGACTTAAACTTATCTATCACTCAAAAGTCTATCTACTCTATCTTTATATTGAGATAAAAGTCGTATTGCTATATAGACTTCGATTATACACATTTGCTATTTCGAGCCGAGTTTATCTCGCTTATCTATTTCTCGAAATATGTGTTGGTAAGCCTTCGCTTTGGCCAAGTTCATCTTTACAAGTGAAGAAAGTCATGTTGATTATTTCAATATCTTGAAAATATCTTTGATGAAGAATAGTGTGTGAGTAACCTCTATTTGACATCCTCTAAGAATGTTTCAATGATTGAAATGAGAGTTTAGATTATATAATCTTGAATGGATATAAACATTGTATGTGAACTCATACTTGTGTAAGTCCATAATCCTTGAACCAAAGTATGCGTACTTGCTCTGCTCAGATAACCGAAACTAAAGTGCACGTACATGTACGCATACTGTCGGAGGTTCACGTCCCGTGAATTTCTTCTGGAGTTTGTGAACTGAAAACAAACTTAATCTAGGTACTTAAGTATGCATACCGGTATGCATACTTGAGTGGGTTATTTTCTAAGAACGGTTTATTCGTGAACTTACACTTATATAAACTAAGGAATGCATAATTTGCAAACCGTGGATATAAAGTTCATGAATTGATTCGAGTGAATCAAAATCATTTTTTCTTCGATTGTGTCTTGTACACTTCTATGATATCTAAGCAATTGAACAACTCTCTAACTAGTTATTTTGAGTCATTTGAACTAGTTATGGTGAAGATGAATATGGTTGATATGAAAGTGCTCATATTGCTAACTATTTGGTGCTCATATGGCTAACTATTTGGTTAACTATTGTTGAACCAACTAGGTATACACGTTTAGGTACGGTTACACAAACCTAAATGAAAGTGCATCTCATTTGTGTATAACAAGCTAAGTTCAATCTAACGGTTGAAAGATATTAGCTTGAATCTAATCAGGTTTTCATCTAACTGTGAATATTGAATGCTTTGTTACCAAGGTAACTTAGATTTCAAACCTTGATTTGGAAGACTATATAAAGAAGAACTCTAGCAACTGGGAAACCTAATCTGCACACCTCCCGCGTGATACTATTTGTATAAGCTAAAGTCGATTCTCCTTTAACCTTGCGTGATATGATCTTGGTGTTTCTATCGTATTTGAGTACAATCGTAAGATTGGATTGAGATTAATTTCTTCAATAGGAAAGATAGAAAAGTAGTCACAAACATCTTCGTCTCATCGTTTGTGATTCCACAATATCTTGTTTAGCTAGTCCATTAAGATTATTGTGAGGTGATTTATAATTCTAGGTTGTTCTTCGGGAATATAAGTCCGAGTTATCAATTGGTTCCTGTTCACCTTGATTTATCAAAAGACGGAACAAAACTCGTAGGTATTTCTATGGGAGACCGATTTGTCTATTCCTGTACACTTTTTAGTGTGATACAAATTTGTTTATTAAAATATTTGACTTTGGGTCGTAGGAACTCTTAGTTGTGGGTGAGATCAGCTAAGGGAATCAAGTGCGTAGTATCCTACTAGGATCAGAGACGTAAGGAGCGCAACTGTACCTTGGATCAATATGACATTTATTTGGGTTCAAATACAGTCCAGACCGAAGTTAGTTTGTAGTAGGCTAGTGTATGTAGCGACTTAATATAGTGTTATAAGTTAGTTTGAAGACTGCTTATTGAATACACGTTGTTATATCTTTCCGTACAAATGTTATTTACTGTTATATATATTCATTTCTTTCACATTTAACAGCTAAAACATAACGACCCGAACCTCTCATTTTTTTCCAGTTAGAGTCGTTATTATATTTACCAATATAAGTTAACCCTAATGAAGCTGATATTAAAGTGGTTCGGTCACTTGACCTACATCCACTGATGAAACCCCACAGGGATGATTATTTATTGATCAACAGTAGTACATACTGATATGATTACAATTGCATTATGTGATCCTATTTATATTCATAATAGGATAAATAAACAAACCTAGAAGATAATAACAAACTAATTATCTTGACCAGGTATTACAACTAGATTACAGGATCTTGCAAACTAACTTGATCTTCTTCTATGCACGTGTTCTTTTGACTGCATAGTTTCCTCGGTCCTTCTTTTCATGGTAACCTCGTCTACTTGGTCCTTGAACTACGGTCCTAGAAGATTGTCACCTTTTGAACGTAATCATCATCTTGTGTTTATCCAAGATAAGTTAAAAAAGGTTTGGAATGAAGATGATGAGATGCATTGGACTGCCAACCCTTTTTTTTCAATCTTATCGTAAGTTCTTGTTATTCAACAATTATATGGCAACAAAAGTACCCTCCAAAAATTTCTTCTTCATGTGGTGTGTGGCTCTCCAACTCGTGACAATCTTAGAGGTATTTTGGTAGAAGATGATGATCTTGTGTCTGTGGATCATCTCTTCTTGCACTGTCCTAATGCTGTTAAGATAAGGAATCACTTCCTAAAAGGGCTCGACAGGTGCTTTGTCAAACCACATTCTGTTGTTCAATTGTTATAGTACTGCAAGGATAACTTTGATCTAGACGAAGATAATCGCAATATTTCCAACTTGATTCCAGTTATTATTATCTGGTGGACCATCTGGCTTAGACGCAACTCGAGATCTTTCGAGAATAAGAAGAACAATGTCGAGGGATTAATCAACAAAAACCAAGTATCTTCTCTTTACTTGGGCGTTAACTATGACCCCGTAGTGTCCCAATGGGTGACTATCTTTTTTAAAGCCTCCTTGAGGTTAGAAGTCTTTTGGTTTATTTGGTTTGAGCTTGTATCACAGTTTGAACTAAGCTAGGTTTTGATTAAGCTTTGAGAGGATACTGACAGAGATAAGAAGACACAGAACAAGAATAGAAGAAGATGTTCTTTTATTAAAATCGTACAAAACTATTACACAAACTACAAGTGTTTATATACACATATTTCCTTGGGTTGCAAGGAAAGTAAGTTTCCTAACTAAACCAGTTTTCCTAAAATAAAAGATACTTGGAAAACAGGTTACGTGTGTTATTTCTCACACGTAACATATGATGCGTTAACACCCTCCCGCAAGCGTAACGGGTTATCTTGAACCTTAAAAGTAAAAACCTGTCTTTAGAGAGTGGTTTTGTAAATATATCCGCAGTTTGATCTTTAGAAGATATGAAACGAACATCAAGAAGTTTGGAAGCAACTTGATCACGAAAAAAATGATTATCAATTTCTATATGCTTTGTCCGAGCATGAAAAATAGGATTAACTGTTAGATAAGTCGCACCAAGATTGCCACACCATAATATCGGAGAAGAGCATGTAGATATACGAAGTTCCGAAATGAGTGACTAAATCCACATAATTTCAGTAGTAGCAATAGCAGGACCTCGATATTCATCTTCAGTACTAGAACGAGAAACCGTTTTATGTTTACGAGCACTCCAGGAGATAATATTACCACCTAGATAGACACAATATCCACTAGTAGAAGGACGATCATCAAGATAACCAGCCCAATCAGAATAAGTATATGCACTGAAAGATAATTGTAAAGAGGGAGATGGCCGCAGAAGTATACCAAAAGTACTTGTATGCTTGAGGTAACGAAGAATACGCTTAACTAAACCCCAATGAAACTCTGTAGGAGCATGCATAAATTTACAAACTTTATTGATAGCAAACGCAAGGTCTGGACGAGTAAACATTAAATATTGCAAAGATCCAACAATACTGCGATATTCAGTAGTATCAGTTAATAAAGTACTTCGATCGAAAGAAATATCACCAGAAGTACTCAGTGGAGTGGTAACCGGTTTGACTCCATCCATTTTTACTCGAATAAGAAGACCATGAGCATAACACTATTGAGATAAGAATAACCCCGAAGAAGTACGAATTGCTTCAATGCCAAGAAAATAAGACAATTGACCAAGATCTTTAATTGCAAATTCTTGTTGTAAACGAGTGAGAATAGAGGTAATACTTGTAGTACTGGAACCAGTGACAATAATGTCATCCACATAGACTAACAAATAATAACACCATAAGTCACATTGTAAATAAATAATGACGAGTCACACTTGGAAGTAACAAATCAAATTTAAAACAAAAAGGTGCTAAGTCTGTGGTACCATGCACATGGAGCTTGTTTAAGTCCATAAAGAGAACGATGTAACTTGCAAACGTGAGTAGGAAATCGAGAATCAACATAACCTGGAGGTTGTTTCATGTACACCTATTCTTGAAGTTCTCCATGTAAGAAAGAATTCTGCACATCAAGTTGATGAATAATCCAATTGGAAGTCAAAGCCAATGTAAGAATAATACGTATAGTACACGGTTTGACAACCGGAATAAACGTTTCAGAGTAATCAATTCCCTCTTGTTGATTGTACCCTTTGGCAACTAAACGAGACTTGCGACGTGCAATCGTACTATCAGGATTATGTTTAATTCGAAAAACCCATTTACATCAAATAACATTCATAGAAGGATAATATGGAACTAATGACCAAGTACCATTTCGAAGCAATGCATTGATCTCGTCTTCGGATGATGTACGCTATTGTGGATCTTTATGAGCTTGAGAAATTCAAGTGGGTTCAAGAGTGGAATCACATAAGAGAGCATATATTGAATTTGGTTTAAAAATACCATCTTTAGCCCTTGTAATCATTGGGTGTGTCGTATGAGCAGGTACTACTGGTGCATATGTGGAAGCAGCAAAAGGAGTAGATGATGTAATAATTTCTATTGTTGGGACTGAAACCTATGGAATATCAGATAATTGAAACTGGGGATGATTAACAGGATCATGTACAGAAGATATTTGCTGAACAGGTGATGTCGGCTGATCATCAATAGGTGGCGTCAGATAGTTGACAAAAGCTGGCGACGACTGATGATTAGCGGAAGCAAATGGCGGCTGATGATTAACTGGAGTAAACGGAGGCTCATTATTGACAAAGGCAGGTGGCGGCTCATGATTGGAAAAGGTAGGTGGTGGCTCATTATTATTAAGAACGGGTGATGTCGGCTGTTGGGAAAGCTGTTGATTTTTGTCGGCTGTTGACTACTGTGGATGATGAAGTAAAGAAGATACAAAAGGTAGTCTCATCAAAAATAACATGACGACTGACGTATATTCGACCCGTAGGAACATGAAGACACTTATAACCTTTATAAGACGGACTATAGCCAATAAAAACATAAGGAGAAGATAAAAAAATCCATTTTATGAGACCTATATGGACGCAAGTGAGGATAGCATAGACAACCAAATACACGAAGAGAAGTGTAATCAGGTGGAATACCAAAAAGAGCTTCATATGGAGAGGAATTATTAACGGAAGTCGAAGGGACACGATTCATCAAATAACAAGCAGTGAAAAAAGAATCATACCAATATGAGGATGGAACAGAGGCCATATTTAGAATAGTAAGACCGGTTTCATGAATATGACGATGACGACGTTCAACCAAACCATTTTGTTCAGAAGTATGTGGGCATGAAAAACGATGAAAAATTCCAAGTTCTTGGAGATGGAGAGTGAGTTTGCGATACTCAACAGCATTATCAGATTGAAATATTTTAATCCTTCGGCTAAAAAGATTTTCAACATGCTTTTGGAACAAAAAGAATATAGAGAAAACTTCAGATTTTTGAGACATAGGAAACATCCAAGTAAAACGACTATACGCATCAATAAATATGACATAATATTTATATCCTTCATTAGATAAAATATGAGAGGGTCCCCATACATCGGAAATAATTAAATCTAATGGATTCAAATAAATAGTTATACTAGATTTTAAAGGTAGCTTATTACTCCTATGCTCATGACAAAAAGAACAAAAACTAACAGTTTGGTTTGAAACTGGAAGAGAAAACTGAGAAATAACTTTGCGAACTGTGGGAATCATTGGATGACCCATTCTAGCATGCCAGGATTTTTAACTAGCACGCTTTCCTATGCAAGCATGAGGAGACTGAGATGAAACATCAAGTTGATAGATAACACCTTTCCTACTGCTGCGAAGAAGAACCTTCCCGGTACATCGATCCTTCACAAGACAAAAATTTGGATGAAATTCAAATAAGACATTATTATCAGTAGTGAGACGAGAAACATATAAGAGATTATGAGAAATTTTGGGTGCAAAGAGAACATTGCAAAGCTGCAACTTACGATCGGGTGTTCCTAAAATAGAGGAACCAACATTAAAATTTGGTATAGAAGAACCATTACCTATCTGTATTTGATCAGGACCAGTATACTCAGTAGGAAATCGAAGACAAAAAAAATCATTGGTGATGTGATATGTAGCACCGCTGTCAGGTGTCCATGAAGGTGTTGGTAGAAGACCAGGTCCATAAGCAGCATAAGCCCGTGGTAAAGAAAATGGTGTAGCTGACGCCTGGGTGGACGGAAACTCTTGTCATAACGATTCCAGCAATCCTGGGCCTCATGGTTCGGGCGCCCACAAAGTTGACAAGTTACAGTAGTAACTTCATAGTTCGCAGACCCACGTTGAGAGTGTTAGATCTACTAGGCCCAGGTGAATTGTCAAAGCGAACAGGCCCATGTGAAGAGTCAAATCGACCAGGCTAAGTTCGGTTGTTGTTGCCAGGCCCACGAGTTGATAAAAAATGGGAAGCAGAAGACGCGGAAGTTGCAGCTGGTGAAGAAAACCTTGATGAAGAAGATTGTCGAGACTGTGAAGCAAGATTAGCAACTGGAGAGTTTGACGCCTTCATCTATTGATCAATACGCAGCTCAAATGTCAAGAGAAAAGTGAGAAAATCTCTCGTAGTTAACGAACTCATCGTCGTAGTTAGAGAAGTAACAATGGCATTATAAGAGCTATCCAGTCTGGCGAGGAGACAATGACGAAAATCCTTGTCAGTGACGGTGGTGTTGGAAGCAGCTAGACTATCAACCAAGTCTCGAGCATGATCTAAATATGCTCGCATGGTTTGGGATCCTTTCTTAAGAACACGCAGTTCACAGTGAAGATGATGGATTTGAGCATCGGATTTAGAAGCATAAAGAGATTCGAGAGAGGTCCATATTTCTTTGGAAGATGTAAGACAATGAACATGGCGAAAGACAGCAGGTGTAAGAGAAGAGAACAAACAACTTACCAGGATTGTATCCTATTTTATCCATGAAAGAAGATCTGGAGTAGGAGATGCATTATCAACACGAGACCGCTGGGCAGGGTTTCGTACCAGTAACATATCCATCGAGATCGTACCTTGAAGATAGGGAAGAAACTGAGCTCGCAACAAAGAATAGTTGTTTTCGTCTAACTTGACAGTAATTATATGATGAGGTTGAGAGAATTGAACAGGAGCCATTGTTGAAAGTAGAGAAGGAGAAGATAAATTAACGAGTACAGAGGTTGTATTTTCTTCGGTAGACTTGGTTTTAGGGAAGAAGACTACTCGAAAATAGGGTTAAAAAAGACCTAAACCTAGGTTATACCAAGTTTGAACTAAGCTAGGGTTTGGTTAAGCTTTGAGAGGATACTGACAGAGATAAGAAGATACGGAACAAGACTAGAAGAAGATATTCTTTTACTAAAATAGTACAAAACAATTACACAACCTACAAGTGTTTATATACACATATTTCCTTGAGTTGCATGGAAAGTAAGTTTCCTAACTAAAATAGATTTCCTAAAATACAAGATACTTGGAAAACAGGTTACGTGTGTTATTTCTAACACGTAACAGATGATGCGTTAACACTCACTCCCTCCTATCCGGACTGAGTCTTCTTAGTTCTCCCCTTCGGATGGCATAAGCCTTTTATGCATTTTTCTTTAATGGAAAAAAAAACAAAAACAAAAGTTCAAGTAAGAAGGTGCGTATAAACAAGCACAAGTTGTACCAATTAGCAAAAACACCTTTGAGACTTTATCTATGAATTCTGAAGTCCCATTAATATTAGAGTCAATTGATGATGATTTTCAATGCAATGAAGATGAAGTGGTTAAGTCCTTGTGGATGATTTTGAAGATTCAAGTCATAAGTAAAAGGAATACGAAACAGACATGTGGAGAAGTTTAAATCCATTGAGGAGGTTTCTCGCAGAAAACCAGGGTCGAGAAAGCAACACATGAATAAACTTTTCCGTTTGCTACCGTGTTAGGTGTTCGTTATGGAGAATTTATTTTTTCCATTGGTTTGTAACATTTCAGATGAAATTGCGACCATGTTTTTGGGCATGCTTTGCTAAACTGTTTGTAGCATGCTCAATCGTTCTGTCTACAAGGATATATATCTTTCTTTATAATAAAATACCCCTCAAATGACACATGGCGTCATCATGATTAATTTGATTTGTGGAGAATCCACGTCAACATTAAATATTCTCGTCATCGATATCTGATTGGCTACTCCGATAAAACACAATCCAGTAGGCAAACCCCAACAGTCAGCGTTAAAGGCACAATAGGAAAATTCAATAGTCACTTCTTCAAAAACGTGCAAATCTTTGCCGAAGAGGCAACCAACAGTTACTTAGCGTTTAAAGTTGTGACCTACCAGAAAAAACGTTCAACGATGTGCTACTCCGTCCTATCCATGGCAATTAGGATTAAGAATCTCACAAGTGAAAACAACTCTTTAACTAACAAAACAGTTAGGAAAAGAAATATTTCCACCGTCAAGTAACAAGAGTCACATCTTTTCAGACAAACGAAACAAAAAAATCCTAACCATAAATAATATTATTCCCAAAAGTCGTATACAGACCAAAATATTGCTCTTTCTCTAACCTCCACAATCTAACAAAATATAGTCGGTCCCAAAACATAACATTTTAGGAAAATCGGATATCACATCGTTTGGTTACAATATAAATTCATAAACACACCAAAGCAAAACTACCAAAATAACCCACTGTTCTGCATTCCAAAAGTAATGGATGAAGACAGAGAATGGCAAGAGGCAGTTACGTTTCTTGGCCATCATGTAAGTTATTCTGATGAAATGTTTATTACGTTGTGACTTTTTTACGAAATAAAAAATCTGGAAGAACTGTGGAACCGGTAATGGAGACACCTATCTGGTGATTTTCAGCGTTGACAAAAAAACCATATATTAGACAATGAAGATGGAGATCAAAGAATATTTAACCGAAGATAGACAACTCAAAAATTACGAGTTGCACTACCTTCAGAACATAAATAACATCATAGGTATTTTCAATGGAATATGGTGGATTGTAAAGCAAATTGATAAAAGAATTATTGGGGCACAGATCATAACAGGAAATTAGGTACATAGAAGGTATACATCCCTACACTACACCAAATTCCCGGATTCGTAACGGCTTTGTGGCCGTTACAAAATTCCCGTTACAAAAATTTCATAACAGACAGTAATCGGTACTAATTTTTTTAAATTTTGTAACAAGGCTAAGCCGTTACGAATTTTTTTACAGGCGTTCGAGTCACACGTTTGGTCACACTTGGGGGCCTAACAGATGTTTGTGTGTGTGCCATTCACACATTGGTCACACTAGGGTGGTCATATGACCTACCCCTTCAGCCCTTCTCGATTATTCCCTCTTCTCCTTCATTTCTTTTCTCTCCTCCGCTTCTCTACCATATTTTTCTCTTCGCTGAAGTTTCAACACTGGTTTTAGTTTCGACCATCCGTATTATATTTAGCAAATTTCAATTTCGATTTCATCATCTGTAGCAAGAGTTCAGTTTCGATTTACTTGTGCAAGTCTTTTTATAAATTGATTTTAGGATTTTAGGGTTTGTTCATCATCTGTACTAGGATTTTAGGGTTTCAAAAATCGATCTTAAGATATCAATTTGTTAATCGGTTTTAGGGTTTCTTGTTCTAATATGTTTCGTTTGTTCGATTTCAGTTTGTAAACCTGAAGATGGGTATATTTCCAAGGTGTATGTGTGCATATCTGTATCTGGATTAGTTCATTTTGATTATTTATTTGATTTATCTGAAGATGAGTTTATTTCAATTATCTTCTTATATTCTCCGTATTTCCTAAACGTCTTTTACTTTATATGATTTCTCAGATTTGGGTCTTAGAGTTTTATTTGCTTATTCTAATTTTCTGTTTATTCACAGAAAGAGGTTTAATCATCATGGTATCAAGGATATTTTTTAATCCTAAAGAATAAACTAATGCCATGAAGAGAGATTGCACGCTTCATTAGAAGTTTTGGGGTTGATCAATTATGAACATGGATGTCAAATATTTTATACTTATTCGGTGGATTTGTTGTCCATGTTCTTTTAATGGTAACTGAGTCACCGATTTATCAACTCACAATCTCATTAACCTAGTTTATGGACCATAAATAATAATGAAAAAGGTCAAACCTAAAATTACAGTGAAAATTTTCTGACCAAAATCAAATGGGTTATGGTAAATAAAAGTGTGGAATATATTTAAGAGAAGCCTTGAATATATACATGCAGTGGATACCTAAAACCGGGAAACATAGGACCTTTCCAAAGTTGATTCTACGACGCAATCCATGCATGCCCTGTTTTAGAGATATTCTCGAAGTGAAATGGTCGGATAAAAAGGGGGAGTTTTTCTGGCAGATATTGGGGGCTGGTTCTCTCTTACCGACGACGGCCAGGGGAAAAGAGGCGGATGCGAGTATACCGTAGAGGAGCAGATAAAACAAAAGGGGAAGAAGAAGATTGATTGTTGGGTGACGACGACTAATTTCTTTTTCCTTTCGTAATCATTTTTTTTGGGGTTTTAAGAACTCCATCTCCAAGCGGTTCTAATTTTCTAGCTAGGGTTTTTGGTGGAAACATATTTTATTAATTAAAGTCATGCATTAATTGCTAGATGCTCATATTATTTCATTCCACAGGGCGATTGGTCCTGCCATGTTGACTTAGTCACTTAACCCTAATTTTTTTTTTTAAAATCTCTTAATCTTAAATTTTTCTGATGGTTTAACTAAATCAGGATTGTGTTCTTACTGATTTCAAAACCTAATTATTTCTCTGTAAAATGTATAACATGTCTTATTAGTTTGGAAATCTATTGTTTTGTTTCTTCGATTTGTTGTTACTAATATAAAAGTTTTTCCCTAATTTACTTTTCAGATTAGGTCATGGGCTGAAGGAGGTAGCGTATATAGGTACCTGGTATTTCACCATCATGAGATTTGTGTGCAATAGGTGGTTGGGAGTTTTTTGTTTTTGTCTGCTGCTGGAATTATTTTTAGTCTCTTCTTCAGCAAAACTTATGAATTTGGTTTATGTCAGTTCATTCAGAGAAGAATGGTCATTTGTGGTATTCTTTTGAGCATCATGAGATCCTACTTAGGTAGGGATTAATACTTTTTTTGGTGGATAAACTTATTGTGAAATTGTTTACGGTTTAAAAGACTCAGTACTTATATTTTTTATTTACGTGTTGATATTGAGAAGTATGATTATGATTTAGATTCATGATTACCTATAATTAAGACCAAATAAGCTGCTATCTGTTCTATATCTTTTGTGGAGGTAATTTGAAGACTGGTTTACTCTTTTTGGATTGTTTTATTGATTTTGGTGGATATTATTTTGGTCCAGAGGAATCTGTTCTTATATTTCTATTTTCTGAAGATTTTGAGAACTGGTTTATAGTTTAGTTTCATGATTTCCTAATATTTTAGGCCTTAGGAGATACTATTTGTTTATGAAAATTGTGGAGATAACTTAAGGAATGGTTCATACTGATTTGGACTGTTTCTTGCACTCTGTGGTACTTGTTAATACTAATTTGGACTATTTTATTGATTTTGGTGGATATTTTTCTGGTTAAGAGGAATCTGCTCTTACTTTTCTATATTCTTGAAGATTATGAGAACTGGTTTATAGTTTAGTTTCATAATTACCTAATATATCAACTGAGGTGAACTATACTTCTGATATGTATGTGAATCATTTAGCTGACAATGTTCCTATGAGTAATCCAGTCGTTGAAGAATATATTGTCAAAGCAGTTGTATTTGAACCAACTCCAATTTATTTTCTCCCTCCGGAACCAGTGGTTACTGATGAGGAATTCAGATAGGGAGGTTAATCTCATGATGGTGGATGTTGTGGACTCTATGGATGCTGAAACCTTCTTCGGCTCATGACCTTGTAAGTCCTCATAAAATTTTTTATTTCTTTTTACTATGATTTTATTTTCTGTTTTGTTTCCCTATCTTGAAATTTATATGCTGGAATATGAATGGGTGTTGTTCTGATAAAAAATGGATGTATCGGCTAAATTTGTTTAGAAAACATAAGCCGCATGCTATTTTTATTTTGGAAACAATTGTGGATAATGAAACTGTCAAAACATTTACCCATCATTTACCTTTTGACTCTTGGTTTGTTGTGCCAGCAGTAGGAAAATCTGGTGGTTTAGCTTTAGGGTATTTTCCAAAATTAAATATAGAAATTATTAGTAGTTCTCTTAATATGATACATATTCTGTGTGATATAACTCCCAGTATCAAAATTTGTTTGTTTTATTTTGTGTATGGAGATTTAAATATGTCTAGTATGAAAAATCAATGGAATTTCTGAGTCATATGAATGAAGATGAAAGTAGACCTTGGTTATTGTAAGGAGACTTTAATTTTATATTACATGGTTCTGAAAAACAAAGAGGTAATCCTGATTTCTCCTTTGCTCTGGATTTCATCAAAAATTGGTTAGTAGAATTAAAACTAAATGAGTTTTTTCTTTTGGTAATCCTTTTACTTGGTGTAATAGAAGATTAAAGAATCCTTCTGAATTGATTTTTGAGCAATTGGATACGGGCTTTATGAATGATGATTGGGTTTCTGTACTTCCTCAAACTCATATTACTAATCTGGCAAGAGTGTATTCTGATCATTGTCCAATTTTACTCAAGTGTTTCCATCAAGAACAGAGTCTTTTTATTCCATATAAATTCTTTAAGTGTTAGGAGTTAAGCCCATATTTCAAAAATGTCCTCACAAACTCTTAGATAAAGAAAGTCAATGGTTCTCCAAGTTATATTGTGGAAGGAAAATTCAAAAATATTAAGCATGATCTTAGTAAATGGAACATTGAAACCTTTGGTCATGTGAAAAACACTATTAATAAACTGAATGCTGAGATTGAAAATTTGCAGGTTATGCCTTATACTGCTATTATTGGTGATTACATTCAAAATTATTCTAAACAGTTAGATTATTGGTATGAAATCGAAAATTATTTTTATAAGCAGAAATCTAGGATTGACTATTTTACTCAATATGATAAGAATACTTAATTCTTTTATAATAAGGTTAAGCTCATAAATATGTATAATACAATTCGCTCAGAAAGTAGAGACCAAGTTGTCTGTCTGCTTTCTAACTATTTTAAGAATATTTATACTTCTTCAAATCCTGGTAGCAATGATATTGAAGAAGCTCTAAAAGATGTTCAACCCATTATAACTGAAGATATGAATTCTATCTTGGTGGCCATCCCTACAGAAGAAGAAATTCATGCTACTGTTAAGGACATGGCCCCTTGGAAATCATCGGGTCCTGACGGTTTTCCAGCTAGTTTCTTTAGGGATAATTTGCAGGATATTTCGCAAGAAATTATTGCTCATGTTCATAACTTCTTTCGAACAAAATTTCTTCTTAAGTAGCTGAACTACTCTATTATTGCTCTAATTCCTAAGGTAAATAATCCTTTTTCACCTCATGACTTTAGACCTATTATTTTTTCTAACACTGTTTCTAAAATCATTTCAAAAATCTTAAAAAATCGTCTTAAACCTTTATTGGATTCTCTTATTTCGCCTTTTTAGTCTTCTTTTACTGCTAATAGACAATTCATGATAATATTATTATTAGTCATGAAATTTTACACTATTTTAAAAGGAAAAAGGAAACAACAAAAAATGGTTTTATGGCTATAAAGCTTGATCTTTCCAAAGTTTTTTGATAGACTGGAATGGTCCTTTATAATATCTATTTTTAAAACACTAGGCTTTTCAGATGATTGGTGTCAAATTATGTATCAATGTATTAGTACTATCACTTACTCTATTTTGGTTAATGGTTCGCATGGCGAGATGTTTTTTTCCTTCTAGGGGTATAAGGCATGGAGATTGCCTATCACCCTACATTTTTATAATCTATATGGAAGTTTTATCCCAACTTCTTTTGAAAGAAACCCCAATTGGGGGATATAGGTAGAAGACAAAACCGGTGTCCCAATAGAATTTCTGGGTGACCCCTTATCCATTTTTTTTTAATTCCTAATCTAGACCTCACTAATTAGGCTAATCCTAATTAGTGATTAATTATAATTAGTAAAAATGTTAATTATATGTTATAAGATTAAGTTAGTGTTTTTATTTGTTTTTGGGTGAGAGAGGTGAGTGTAGAAGGAGGGAAAAAAAATTGGGAGGGAATTTTTTTGGTGAAAATGGAGGATGATTGTGAAGAGAGAATTGTTGTTGCTGAATCTTTAGCTCAACTACAACAAGGATAATATCCTCAATCTCCTGCTAATGACAACAACTCACAATTGCAAGTTTTTGTGAAACCAACACCCTTGAATGATGATTTTTACTAGCATGGAGAGTTTTTTGAAGAACCTACACAAGAAAGTAAACTTGCCCAGCATACAAGCATCCCCAACACACAGGTAAAGCTGCTGAGAGGTTGAATATTTGATTTTGTTTCCTTTGAACCAGCCATATTTTCAGCTGAAAAACCTATGTACTGGCATAGAATAAGTATGAATACAATGCCTAAACACCCTAAACCGGCATAGTATTCATAGTACGACAATGCCGGTAGCCCAATATCCCCCATTTTGAAACTAAAAACGATATAGAATTCAAACAAAAAACTATGTTGGTACTGCATGAAAAACATACAGGAAGCAATGCCTTCCAAAGATAAATACCGGCATAGAAAATTAATTAACTATCATGCCGGAATTAAGTGCCGGCATGCTCGATAGAAATCTATCAATGTCGGTACTCAAGTGATTTTTTTTTCAAGTTTCTGGATTCTTAACATCATGTGCCGACATATAAATTTATTCAACATACAATGTCGGTCATGATCAAGGCATGCTCGAGAATGGTCGAACACAACCAGGAGGGCTATGCCCCCCCCCCCCCCAAGACCCCTGGGTAAAATACAACTTTTGTACCGGCATTTTATTCAACCTAAATTATATGCCGGTTTTGATAACAAATTCCAAGGGTTTTCCTTTGTATTAAAGTGGACTGCCGGCATACACGAATAAATTCAAATCAATGCCGTGACATACTACCAGCATTGAAGTCAACCAAAAATCAATCCGGGACAGAGAACATTCATTTCGGGTGATTTTGTACCTCAATACCGGCATAACATTCATACTAAAATCATTGCCGTAACTAAATACCGGCATTGTATTCATTATATATTGAATTCCGTAAACTTGTACCAGCACTATAATCATACTAAAATCAATGTCGGTACTCTCTGAAACTCAACTGTTTGAGTTAGGGTTCGCGATTCTAACCCAAAGACACTGCTATATATCGATTCAAACACTTATAAAACACTTCAAAATCACTTACCTTCTCACGAAATCCATGTTTACGAGAAGTTGATCGTCTGAAGACTCTTCTTCTTCTTGCTCTTGAGTAATCAAAGCAGGCCATTGTTCTAATTTTTGTTGAGCAATCGATTTTAACTTCGATTGGGCATCCGATTTCTTTCTTGAGGCATGGTTATGATTCAGGTAGGTTACTCGACGAAGAAATTTTTTGAATCATCGTCAACGAAGAATGTATGAAGAACGATGGATAAGAAGATGGAAGAAAAAAATTTCAAAACCTAAACCTAATTAGTGCCGGAACTGATGTGTAGAAATGGGGGATATGTTTTGGTTTTTAGATTTTATATTTTAGGGGAAAGGGTATTTTGGTATTTTCATAATAAAAAATCACTCCTTAACATCCACCCCTGGTTGGGGGAAGTAATCCATATTCCCCAATTGGATTGGATATCCCCCAATTGGGGGTTCTTTTGAAAGGTGAGGCTGATAATATGATACCAGGTTTTAAACTAAGAAAAAAAATAGCCCCTCAATTTTGCATTTTTTTCTTCGCTGATGATTGAATGTTTTTTCAAAAGCTTCTTTAGTGTATGCTAGGAATATGATGAAAATTATCAATGTTTTTGCAAAAGATTTATGGAAAGCTATCAATTTTGAAAAATCCGGTTTCTTTACTAGTTCTAAAATGCATCATAAACATAAAAAACTTCTCTCAAAAACTATAGGAATAAAATATATGAGTTTTTCTGAGAAGTGCTTAGGTACTCCTCTTTTCATTAACATGGACAAAACCAAATCTTTTCATTTTTTAATTGAAAAGTTTTATTCCAGATTAGGAAATTGCAAGAAAACTAGTCTTAATGGTGATGGAAGAACCGTGATTACCAAGCATGTGCTCTCTAGTCTTGCAGTTTATCATATGTCGTTTTCCTTTTCTTAAGAAGATTACTTCAAAAATCGATGCTATTCAAAGAACTTTTTGGTGGTCTAAGAAAGATCCTAGACATGCTGCTTATTTTCGTGCTTGTGAGGATATAGGAAAGGATAAAAGACGTGGTGGGCTTGGAATTAGGAATACTTATGATACTAATAGAGTTTTATAACAAAACTTGGTTGGAGAGTTATTCAACAACCAGAATATTTGGTTTCTAGGTTCTTAAAAGACAAGTATTTTGCTAATCAAAATCTATTAGAAATTTATAAAGCAGCTGATTCCGCTTCTTGGATTTGGAAGGGTATTGTGAGCAGTTTAATTTTCTTAAGATCTAATGTAGTTTTAAAAAAAAATGATGGTACTTCTACTAGAATCTGGGATTCTATCTGGTTACCTGACACTACTTATCCAACGGTGTCACTCAATCCTAATTATGATGATTATGTCTTTGTTAATAAACTTATTGATGTACATACAAGTTCTTGAATGTTAGTTTGTTAAACGATTTGTTTTCTACTGAGGATGTTATTAGAATCAAAACTATTAAGATAAATCTTCATCTTAAAGATAAAATTATGTGGGCACATACTAAGGATGGAATTTACACTATTAAATCTACTTATAGAGTATATTGGAATGATCATAGTTTTGGGGAAAAAGATTTGTTTTGGAGAAAGGTCTGGTCTCTGAACTGTCACCCTAAAATTAAGTTTTTCATGTGAAAGATTTTTGCACAAATGCTTCCAGTCAATACTTTACTTAAGAATTATAATCCTGCTATAGATAACTCTTGTCCTCTGTGCAATAATGATATTGAAACAGTTTTACACATGTTCTTCCAATGTCCTATTGCAGCTCATGTTTGGTTTGGTTTGTCACTACAACATTTAAGTAATACTGATTTGGATTGGATTGAAGACATTTTCCTTGGTTTGATGATAGATTAGGGAAGTCTCCTTTTACTGTTAACTGACCAAGTATTGGTGCAATTGTTATGTGGAGTATATGGAAGCTAAGATGTGATGTGGTTTTCAGTAAAGTTCCTATTAATATGGATAAAATCATTCTAGATTCAAAAAGAATGATAAACACTTATATAGCACCTCCTTTGATGTTTTTGGAAGCTAACAAGGAAGTTAAAATTCCTATAAATCTTGTGGATCACTGTTTGTTTATTGATGGTTCTTTCAAGGATTTTAACATGGGTGTTGGTATGATTTTATGTGATAATGCAGGAACAATAGTTCAATCTCATTCGAATTTTGGGATGGTTTCTGATGCAGTTGGTACTGAGGTGACTGCACTTTTCTTGGCTATCTCCTGGGTGAAGGAGATAAATATGTCCAAAGTTATTTTCATCAGTGACTGTCTTCAAGTGGTGGATTTTGTTAATGGATTCTGTGATAGTGTTGAATGGAGATGCAAAGATATTTTGGTGGACTGCAGGTCTTTAGTTCTAAGTGGTAATAACCTTAAGGTTGTTTATATTCAACGTATTAAAAAAAAGCTAGCAGACCGGCTTGCATTTCGGGCTAGGAAGTATTGTATTAAAGAAGTTTGGGTCTCTTTTCCTTCTTTTTTGAACAATTTGGTCAGGAGGGAACCATTGTTGAATGTTTGTAATTCTCTTTTAAGTTAATATAGTTAGGGTGTTTTTTCATCAAAAAATAAATAAATTCATGCATTAATTATTTAAAATGATTTTTATAATCATGATTTTCTAAAAATTAAAAGTTTTTCCTTGTTTTTTCTATTTAGTTATGATTTTGATACGTAGTGTGATTTATTTATCTTTATAACCTTACAATATTCATTTTAGTTTTGATCTACGAATCAAAATCTTAATTCCAATTTCATTTCACTGATTAACCACATTTTGGACCTTATTGACTTTTCTACAATTTTGTTTCCTTGCTTGCACTCAACTGAAAAATCTAGCCAAGTTGCTTTGAACGGATACTAACAATTTATAAAAAACCTTTCTGGAAAAAGGAGCAATGTCATCGCAGTCGCAAACCTATAAGCCAGAGTTAAGCCCATTAACGGCTTGTCCTCAATGGAAAAATCATCTTGGAGTTGGAGATCCATTCCAGCATCCGTGACACGAGTATATGGAAGCTCGATCTTTGGTTCGACGTTCGTGGTTGGTTGAACGCAGCCGGTTTAAGCTTGCATAAATTTTTACACGTACTGTGCTTGTTTTGGAAACTTTGTTGTAATTTTTTTCTTTTCTTTTCCTTCTTCCTAAAATACTCCAAGCAGGGATCTCCTAAAATACTCCAGGCAGGTATCACGATCCAGTTTCTAATGCATGCAATCTCTAGGCAATGCATACCAGGGTGAATTTTTGTAAGTAGGTCGAAAACTAAAAGGGTTATTGAAATCCATGTTCCAACGGTTTTTGGAATCTTTATATTACTTGGATTATAATTCCTAGCTAAAGCAAAACTAATTTATTCCCTCCTCTTTAAATACCTCTATAAAATATTAAAGAGTGTCATATTAAATCTTGCTCCAGTAATCATGAATTTCCCAGTGGTTCCCATGGCGAAATCCTTTTTCTTGTCTATTTACAGAACCTTTTTCTCGTGGATGAAAAATCATTGTCCACCAGATGATGTTCCTACGGCAGCACCATGGCTTGTATTTACTGATCCCGGAAAAGAAGAGGAGCAACTTTTGTATAATTTATTTGAGAGATCACCGTACAATAAAATTCACCAGAGGAACATACCAGAGATGAATCCTGCATGGTTTAGGTATTTCCAGTCACCATCTCATCAAGGATGGTTGACTGTATATTGCCATGTTAACAAACAGTATCCAGAATCATGGAAGTTGAAATACGGGGACTGTTTTTTGTTGGATCCCATATCATTGAAGAAAATACGGTTACCTTCTCTACACAGCTGGATTACTATTGGTGATGAGGTCGGTGTGACAGGTGGTGTGCTATCCGCACCTCCAACCATTAACAACGATTCTGTGGTTTTCTTCCTTCTTACTATAATTATTACAGATCCTGCTGTCGAGTTCAACGTTGATGACATCATCGTGTTTTGCCGCCCTGGAGACGAGGAATGGAGAACTCAGATGCTACCCGAACTAGTAATTCCTGTATCCATAACTTGTTTCAAAGGAAAGTTGCATCTTCTGTGCAACCATTCCAAGAACATTCACCTAATTGTCATTGAAAAACAAGTTGGGTCGGATGACGACGAAATGACTCTCTCTGAAACCATAACCGCATTTCCAATAGTGGCACAAGACACATTAACATTTAGTTCTTACCGTGAAACAAAGTTTTTGGAATCACGTGATGAATTATTTTTCGTTGTTGTTGACTATCATATATATATGGCAACTTCACATTGTTACGAGGATATCACTAGTTTTCAAGTGTTTAGGATGAATTTTTCTTTGATGATTCTGGAAAAGGTTAAAAGTTTGGGAGATCATGTTCTGTTTCTCGGAGAAAGGACTACTGCTTCTTGTTCTGCAGCTGATTTGGGTCTGACACGAGGACGCGTGTATTTCACAATGCCCAAAGATAAAACAGTTTATGTGTTTGATCTTGAAGATGGTACTATATCCTTAGATAGAGCATTCTCAGATTCTACGAAACCATGCGTTCTGGCAGAATGGTTGGCAATGCCTACAAGTTACATCGAAGGAAATTTTAGAGTTAACCGTAATGAAGCTGTGAATGTTGAAGCAGAACCAAACGTAAAAACTAGTGTACAAGGTTATAATGATAGAAAGAAGAACGAAGGAGGAACTAAAATTATAAAATCATCAGGAACCAGCTGGGGTAGTCTTGACATTGACATCATCGAGTTAATTGCAAGTTATCTACATACCGTGGATTACTTACATTTTCGAGCCGTCTGTAAAACACATCGATCAGTTGCTTCTAATGTGCGCAATAGAACCACCAAAGAGATCTCACCACATACTACATCTTTATCTCCGTGGCTGATTTTGCATCAAAACAATCAAGATTGTGTGTACAGATTCATAAATCCAATGCATAATGATGAGACGTATCTCATAAACCTCTCTGAATCCTTATTAGATGCTACAATTCATTGTTCGAAAGGTGGTTGGCTACTAATGTCGCAGTCATGCAATAGAAACTTGTTATTCTTTTTCAATCCATTCACAAGAGATACAGTAAGACTTCCAAAAATTGAAGAACCTTGGCGCGACTTCGAGGGTATATCATTCTCGTCCATACCTACTTCTGCTGACTGTAAAGTGTTTGCCATCGGAAGACCTTATAGCGGCATTAATACTCTCACCTCCTTCATCTCAAGGGGAGATAATTTTTGGCGCCTCGATCAGTATGGGGACACAAAGGCGTACACTACCGAGGAAGAGGACTTGATGTTTAATTTGTGTCGAACTAATCCAGTTTTCCACGATGGGCGTTTCTACTGCTTGGGTAGACGAGGAACTTTAGGAGTTTTCGATTTGCACAGTGAACATAGTTGGAAAGTTCTTGACAATCTTGCACCCGCTTGTACTAGTTACCGTCAGAGTTTCTTGGTGGAATGTGACGGACAACTTCTCTCCGTATTTGTAACACCTCTTAATAAGATGAGGCCGGTTCAGATCTTTAAGCTAGATGCCTCAGAAAAAACTAAAGAGCTGACGTGGGTTGAAGTTGAAGATTTAGGGAAATTTATGTTGTTTGTTAGTCATACTTGTTGCATTGCAGCAATCGCTCCAGTTAGTCGGATGAAGAACAAAATATACTTCCCAAGATTACACAACAATCGGATTGTTTTCTTCTCCCTCGACACATGTAGGTATCAGACACTCTTCCTAAGTGGCAGTAGTGATCATTGTGACTTTTCATCAAATAGTTTTTACAGCACCAAAAAACAATTATATTGTACTTGGATTGAACCCAACTGGTCAGGTACTACTACCACAGCTACAGAGCTTGTTTGGTAGTCTATCAGGAGCTTGTTTCCCTTTATTTCTGCATGTGTCATTGTTTCAACATGTATGAATATGGTTCTAAGTTATAACTATATAAGAGATGCTTTTACGTACTTATCATTGAGATGTAAATGAAAAAAAAAGTAATCCTTGAGAAAATTAAAGAATTTGCTGAAAATATCAAATGATTTAAAGTTGGTGATGAATATAAACAGTCCAAACCTTGCTGATTCAATCTCTTTTCCATTTAATTCCTCATCGTGTTACCTTGCTTGCCGCTGGTTGAAATGGTACAACTATTACAACTCATATATATTCTTTTCAATTCAACACAGTATTTTATTCTGCAAGAGAAGCATGTGGAAGAGAAGCTGCAACGTTTATTTATTTTGTATTCTATATATATTGATAGTTTTATCACTAAAATTGACAAAGGAGGAGATTTTTAGAGCCTTTGCTCGGTCGAACTCGCATGCGTTGCTATCTCAAGCATGTTTCTCAATGTTAGTGATCAAAATTATAAGTCTTGATTTCTAGTCTACTTATAGCTAAATCTTGGACTAGGATAGAAAGTGTAGTTGAGCTCTAACAATCCACGACGTTAATCATACAAGACGAAGAACTACTCAAGGAACTGGTGGAATTAACTTCATCGACTAAAAGGTATGTGGAGACTTAAACTTATCTATCACTCAAAAGTCTATCTACTCTATCTTTATATTGAGACAAAAGTCGTATTGCTATATAGACTTCGATTATACACATTTGCTATTTCGAGCCGAGTTTATCTCGCTTATCTATTTCTCGAAATATGTGTTGGTAAGCCTTCGCTTTGGCCAAGTTCATCTTTACAAGTGAAGAAAGTCATGTTGATTATTTCAATATCTTGAAAATATCTTTGATGAAGAATAGTGTGTGAGTAACCTCTATTTGACATCCTCTAAGAATGTTTCAATGATTGAAATGAGAGTTTAGATTATATAACCTTGAATGGATATAAACATTGTATGTGAACTCATACTTGTGTAAGTCCATAATCCTTGAACCAAAGTATGCGTACTTTGATGCTCAGGATAACCGAAACTAAAGTGCACGTACATGTACGCATACTGTCGGAGGTTCACGTCCCGTGAATTTCTTCTGGAGTTTGTGAACTGAAAACAAACTTAATCTAGGTACTTAAGTATGCATACCGGTATGCATACTTGAGTGGGTTATTTTCTAAGAACGGTTTATTCGTGAACTTACACTTATATAAACTAAGGAATGAATAATTTTCAAACCGTGGCTATAAAGTTCATGAATTGATTCGAGTGAATCAAAATCATTTTTTCTTCGATTGTGTCTTGTACACTTCTATGATATCTAAGCAATTGAACAACTCTCTAACTAGTTTTTTTGAGTCATTTGAACTAGTTATGGTGAAGATGAATATGGTTGATATGAAAGTGCACATATTGCTAACTATTTGGTGCTCATATGGCTAACTATTTGGTTAACTATTGTTGAACCAACTAGGTATACACGTTTAGGTACGGTTACACAAACCTAAATGAAAGTGCATCTCATTTGTGTATAACAAGCTAAGTTCAATCTAACGGTTGAAAGATATTAGCTTGAATCTAATCAGGTTTTCATCTAACTGTGAATATTGAATGCTTTGTTACCAAGGTAACTTAGATTTCAAACCTTGATTTGGAAGACTATATAAAGAAGAACTCTAGCAACTGGGAAACCTAATCTGCACACCTCCCGCGTGATACTATTTGTATAAGCTAAAGTCGATTCTCCTTTAACCTTGCGTGATCTGATCTTGGTGTTTCTATCGTATTTGAGTACAATCGTAAAATTGGATTGAGATTAATTTCTCCAATAGGAAAGATAGAAAAGTAGTCACAAACATCTTCGTCTCATCATTTGTGATTCCACAATATCTTGTTTCGCTAGTCCATTAAGATTATTGTGAGGTGATTTATAATTCTAGGTTGTTCTTCGGGAATATAAGTCCGAGTTATCAATTGGTTCATGTTCACCTTGATTTATCAAAAGACGGAACAAAACTCGTAGGTATTTCTATGGGAGACCGATTTGTCTATTCATGTACACTTTTTAGTGTGATACAAATTTGTTTATTAAAATATTTGACTTTGGGTCGTAGCAACTCTTAGTTGCGGGTGAGATCAGCTAAGGGAATCAAGTGCGTAGTATCCTACTAGGATCAGAGACGTAAGGATCGCAACTGTACCTTGGATCAGTATGACATTTATTTGGGTTCAAATACAGTCCAGACCGAAGTTAGTTTGTAGTAGGCTAGTGTATGTAGCGACTTAATACAGTGTTATAAGTTAGTTTGAAGACTTCTTATTGAATACACGTTGTTATATCTTTCCGTACAAATGTTATTTACTGTTATATATATTCATTTCGTTCACATTTAACATCTAAAACATAACGACCCGAACCTCTCATTTTTTTCCAGTTAGAGTCGTTATTATATTTACCAATATAAGTTAACCCTAATGAAGCTGATATTAAAGTGGTTCGGTCACTTGACCTACATCCACTGATGAAACCCCACAAGGATGATTATTTATTGATCAACAGTAGTACATACTGATATGATTACAATTGCATTATGTGATCCTATTTATATTCATAATAGGATAAATAAACAAACCTAGAAGATAATAACAAACTAATTATCTTGACCAGGTATTACAACTAGATTACAGGATCTTGCAAACTAACTTGATCTTCTTCTATGCACGTGTTCTTTTGACTGCATAGTTTCCTCGGTCCTTCTTTGCATGGTAACCTCGTCTACTTGGTCCTTGAACTACGGTCCTAGAAGATTGTCACCTTTTGAACGTAATCATCATCTTGTGTTTATCCAAGATAAGTTACAAGAGGTTTGGAATGAAGATGATGAGATGCATTGGACTGCCAACCCTTTTTTTTTCAATCTTATCGTAAGTTCTTGTTATTCAACAATTATATGGCAACAAAAGTACCCTCCAAAAATTTCCTTGGGTTATCTTGAACCTTAAAAGTAAAAACCTGTCTTTAGAGAGTGGTTTTGTAAATATATCCGCAGTTTGATCTTTAGAAGATATGAAATGAACATCAAGAAGTTTGGAAGCAACTTGATCACGAAAAAAATGATTATCAATTTCTATATGCTTTGTCCGAGCATGAAAAATAGGATTAACTGTTAGATAAGTCGCACCAAGATTGCCACACCATAATATCGGAGAAGAGCATGTAGATATACAAAGTTCCGAAATGAGTGACTAAATCCACATAATTTCAGCAGTAGCAATAGCAAGACCTCGATATTCATCTTCAGTACTAGAACGAGAAACCGTTTTATGCTTACGAGCACTCCGGGAGATAATATTACCACCTAGATAGACACAATATCCACTAGTAGAAGGACGATCATCAAGATAACCAGCCCAATCAGAATAAGTATATGCACTGAAAGATAATTGTAAAGAGGGAGATGGCCGCAGAAGTATACCAAAAGTACTTGTATGCTTGAGGTAACGAAGAATACGCTTAACTAAACCCCAATGAAACTCTGTAGGAGCATGCATAAATTGACAAACTTTATTGATAGCAAACGCAAGGTCTGGACGAGTAAACATTAAATATTGCAAAGATCCAACAATACGGCGATATTCAGTAGTATTAGTTAATAAAGTACTACGATCGAAAGAAATATCACCAGAAGTACTCAGTGGAGTGGTAACCGGTTTGACTCCATCCATTTTTACTCGAATAAGAAGACCATGAGCATAACACTATTGAGATAAGAATAACCCCGAAGAAGTACGAATTGCTTCATTGCCAAGAAAATAAGACAATTGACCAAGATCTTTAATTGCAAATTCTTGTTGTAAACGAGTGAGAATAGAGGTAATACTTGTAGTACTGGAACCAGTGACAATAATGTCATCCACATAGACTAACAAATAATAACACCATAAGTCACATTGTAAATAAATAATGACGAGTCACACTTGGAAGTAACAAATCAAATTTAAAACAAAAAGGTGCTAAGTCTGTGGTACCATGCACATGGAGCTTGTTTAAGTCCATAAAGAGAACGATGTAACTTGCAAACATGAGTAGGAAATCGAGAATCAACATAACCTGGAGGTTGTTTCATGTACACCTATTCTTGAAGTTCTCCATGTAAGAAAGCATTCTGCACATCAAGTTGATGAATAATCCAATTGGAATTCAAAGCCAATGTAAGAATAATACGTATAGTACACGGTTTGACAACCGGAATAAACGTTTCAGAGTAATAAATTCCCTCTTGTTGATTGTACCCTTTGGCAACTAAACGAGACTTGCGACGTGCAATCGTACTATCAGGATTACGTTTAATTCGAAAAACCCATTTACATCAAATAACATTCATAGAAGGATAATATGGAACTAATGACCAAGTACCATTTCGAAGCAATGCATTGATCTCGTCTTCGGATGATGTACGCTATTGTGGATCTTTATGAGCTTGATAAATTCAAGTGGGTTCAAGAGTGGAATCACATAAGAGAGCATATATTGAATTTGGTTTAAAAATACCATCTTTAGCCCTTGTAATCATTGGGTGTGTCGTATGAGCAGGTACTACTGGTGCATATGTGGAAGCAGCAAAAGGAGTAGATGATGTATTAATTTCTATTGTTGGGACTGAAACCTATGGAATATCAGATAATTGCAACTGGGGATGATTAATAGGATCATGTACAGAAGATGTTTGCTGACCAGGTGATGTCGGCTGATCATCAATAGGTGGCGTCAGATAGTTGACAAAAGCTGGCGACGGCTGATGATTAGCGGAAGCAAATGGCGGCTGATGATTAACTGGAGTAAACGGCGGCTCATTATTGACAAAGGCAGGTGGCGGCTCATGATTGGAAAAGGTAGGTGGTGGCTTATTATTATTAAGAACGGGTGATGTCGGCTGTTGGGAAAGCTGTTGATTTTTGTCGGCTGTTGACTACTGTGGATGATGAAGTAAAGAAGATACAAAAGAACGGGGAGAAGAAAACAGCAAGGGTGAAGTTACCTATGATGAAGTAGACGCCGGCGAAGGTGATGAGGCAGATGCAAAGGGAAAGGTAGTCTCATCAAAAATAACATGACGACTGACGTATATTCGACCCGTAGGAACATGAAGACACTTATAACCTTTATAAGACGGACTATATCCAATAAAAACATAAGGAGAAGATAAAAAAATCCATTTTATGAGACCTATATGGACGCAAGTGAGGATAGCATAGACAACCAAATACACGAAGAGAAGTGTAATCAGGTGGAATACCAAAAAGAGCTTCATATGGAGAGGAATTATTAACGGAAGTCGAAGGGACACGATTCATCAAATAACAAGCAGTGCAAAAAGAATCATACCAATATGAGGATGGAACAGAGGCCATATTTAGAATAGTAAGACCGGTTTCATGAATATGACGATGACGACGTTCAACCAAACCATTTTGTTCAGAAGTATGTGGGCATGAAAAACGATGAAAAATTCCAAGTTCTTGGAGATGGAGAGTGAGTTTGCGATACTCAGCAGCATTATCAGATTGAAATATTTTAATCCTTCGGCTAAAAAGATTTTCAACATGCTTTTGGAACAAAAAGAATATAGAGAAAACTTCAGATTTTTGAGACATAGGAAACATCCAAGTAAAACGACTATACGCTTCAATAAATATGACATAATATTTATATCCTTCATTAGATAAAATATGAGAGGGTCCCCATACATCGGAAATAATTAAATCTAATGGATTCAAATAAATAGTTATAATAGATTTTAAAGGTAGCTTATGACTCCTATGCTCATGACAAAAAGAACAAAAACTAACAGTTTGGTTTGAAACTGGAAGAGAAAACTGAGAAATAACTTTGCGAACTGTGGGCATCATTGGATGACCCATTCTAGCATGCCAGGCTTGTAAACTAGCACGCTTTCCTATGCAAGCATGAGGAGACTGAGATGAAACATCAAGTTGATAGAGAACACCTTTCCTACTGCTGCGAAGAAGAACCTTCCCGGTACATCGATCCTTCACAAGACAAAAATTTGGATGAAATTCAAATAAGACATTATTATCAGTAGTGAGACGAGAAACATATAAGAGATTATGAGAAATTTTGGGTGCAAAGAGAACATTGCGAAGCTGCAACTTACGATCGGGTGTTCCTAAAATAGAGGAACCAACATTAAAATTTGGTATAGAAGAACCATTACCTATCTGTATTTGATCATGACCAGTATACTCAGTAGGAAATCGAAGATGAGAAAAATCATTGGTGATGTGATATGTAGCACCGCTGTCAGGTGTCCATGAAGGTGTTGGTAGAAGACAAGGTCCATAAGCAGCATAAGCCCGTGGTAAAGAAAATGGTGTAGCTGACGCCTGGGTGGACGGAAACTCTTGTCATAACGATTCCAGCAATCCTGGGCCTCATGGTTCGGGCGCCCACAAAGTGGACAAGTTACAGTAGTAACTTCATAGTTCGCAGACCCACGTTGAGAGTGTTAGATCTACTAGGCCCAGGTGAATTGTCAAAGCGAACAGGCCCATGTGAAGAGTCAAATCGACCAGGCTAAGTTCGGTTGTTGTTGCCAGGCCCACGAGTTGATAAAAAATGGGAAGCAGAAGACGCGGAAGTTGCAGCTGGTGAAGAAAACCTTGATGAAGAAGATTGTCGAGACTTTGAAGCAAGATTAGCAACTGGAGAGTTTGACGCCTTCGTCTATTGATCAATACGCAGCTCAAATGTCAAGAGAAAAGTGAGAAAATCTCCCGTAGTTAACGAACTCATCGTCGTAGTTAGAGAAGTAACAATGGCGTTATAAGAGCTATCCAGTCTGGCGAGGAGACAATGACGAAAATCCTTGTCAGTGACGGTGGTGTTGGAAGCAGCGAGACTATCAACCAAGTCTCGAGCATGATCTAAATATGCTCGCATGGTTTGGGATCCTTTCTTAAGAACACGCAGTTCACAGTGAAGATGATGGATTTGAGCATCGGATTTAGAAGCATAAAGATATTCGAGAGAGGTCCATATTTCTTTGGAAGATGTAAGACAATGAACATGGCGAAAGACAGCAGGTGTAAGAGAAGAGAACAAACAACTTACCAGGATTGTATCCTGTTTTATCCATGAAAGAAGATCTGGAGTAGGAGATGCATTATCAACACAAGACCGCAAGCGAGGGTTTCGTACCAGTAACATATCCATCGAGATCGTACCTTGAAGATAGGGAAGAAACTGAGATCGCAACAAAGAATAGTTGTTTTCGTCTAACTTGACAGTAATTATATGATGAGGTTGAGAGAATTGAACAGGATCCATTGTTGAAAGTAGAGAAGGAGAAGATAAATTAACGAGTACAGAGGTTGTATTTTCTTCGGTAGACTTGGTTTTAGGGAAGAAGACTACTCGAAAATAGGGTTAAAAAAGACCTAAACCTAGCTGATACCAAGTTTGAACTAAGCTAGGGTTTGGTTAAGCTTTGAGAGGATACTGACAGAGATAAGAAGATATGGAACAAGAATAGAAGAAGATATTCTTTTACTAAAATAGTACAAAACAATTACACAACCTACAAGTGTTTATATACACATATTTCCTTGAGTTGCATGGAAAGTAAGTTTCCTAACTAAAATAGTTTTCCTAAAATACAAGATACTTGGAAAACAGGTTACGTGTGTTATTTCTCACACGTAACATATGATGCGTTAACACTCACTCCCTCCTATCCGGACTGAGTCTTCTTAGTTCTCCCCTTCGGATGGCATAAGCCTTTTATGCATTTTTCTTTAATGGAAAAAAAAACAAAAACAAAAGTTCAAGTAAGAAGGTGCGGATAAACAAGCACAAGTTGTACCAATTAGCAAAGACACCTTTGAGACTTTATCTATGAATTCTGAAGTCCCATTAATATTAGAGTCAATTGATGATGATTTTCAAAGCAATGAAGATGAAGTGGTTGTGGTCCTTGTGGATGATTTTGAAGATTCAAGTCATAAGTAAAAGGAATACGAAACAGACATGTGGAGAAGTTTAAATCCATTGAGGAGGTTTCTCGCAGAAAACCAGGGTCGAGAAAGCAACACATGAATAAACTTTTCCGTTTGCTACCGTGTTAGGTGTTCGTTATGGAGAATTTATTTTTTCCATTGGTTTGTAACATTTCAGATGAAATTGCGACCATGTTTTTGGGCATGCTTTGCTAAACTGTTTGTAGCATGCTCAATCGTTCTGTCCACAAGGATATATATCTTTCTTTATAATAAAAGACCCCTCAAATGACACATGGCGTCATCATGATTAATTTGATTTGTGGAGAATCCACGTCAACATTAAATATCCTCGTCATCGATATCTGATTGGCTACTCCGATAAAACACAATCCAAAGAGGGCAAACCCCAACAGTCAGCGTTAAAGGCACAATAGGAAAATTCAATAGTCACTTCTTCAAAAACGTGCAAATCTTTGCCAAAGAGGCAACCAACAGTTGCTTAGCGTTTAAAGTTGTGACCTACCAGAAAAAACGTTCAACGATGTGCTACTCCGTCCTATCCATGGCAATTAGGATTAAGAATCTCACAAGTGAAAACAACTCTTTAACTAACAAAACAGTTAGGAAAAGAAATATTTCCACCGTCAAGTAACAACAGTCACATCTTTTCAGACAAACGAAACAAAAAAATCCTAACCATAAATAATATTATTCCCAAAAGTCGTATACAGACCAAAATATTGCTCTTTCTCTAACCTCCACAATCTAAGAAAATATAGTCGGTCCCAAAACATAACATTTTAGGACAATCGGATATCACATCGTTTGGTTACAATATAAATACATAAACACACCAAAGCAAAACTACCAAAATAACCCACTGTTCTGCATTCCAAAAGTAATGGATGACGACAGAGAATGGCAAGAGGAAGTTACGTTTCTTGGCCATCCTGTAAGTTATTCTGATGAAATGTTTATTACGTTGTGACTTTTTTACGAAATAAAAAATCTGGAAGAACTGTGGAACCGGTAATGGAGACACATATTTGGTCACACTTGGGGGCTTAACAGATGTTTGTGTGTGTGCCATTCACACATTTGTCACACTAGGGTGGTCATATGACCTACCCCTTCAGCCCTTCTCGACTATTCCCTCTTCTCCTTCATTTCTTTTCTCTCCTCCGCTTCTCTACCATATTTTTTCTCTTCGTTTGAAGTTTCAACACCGGTTTTAGTTTCGACCATCCGTATTATATTTAGCTAAATTTCAATTTCGATTTTCATCATATTTAGCAAGAGTTCGGTTTCGATTTACTTGTGCAAGTCTTTTTATAAATTGATTTTAGGATTTTAGGGTTTGTTCATCATCTGTACTAGGATTTTAGGGTTTCAAAAATCGATCTTAAGATATCAATTTGTTAATCGGTTTTAGGGTTTCTTGTTCTAATATGTTTCGTTTGTTCGATTTCAGTTTGTAAACCTGAAGATGGGTATATTTCAAGGTGTATGTGTGCATATCTCAGATCTGGATTAGTTCATTTTGATTATTTATTTGATTTATCTGAAGATGAGTTTATTTCAATTATCTTCTTCTATTCTCCGTATTTCCTAAACGTCTTTTACTTTATATGATTTCTCAGATTTGGGTCTTAGAGTTTTATTTGCTTATTCTAATTTTCTGTTTATTCACAGAAAGAGGTTTAATCATCATGGTATCAAGGATATTTTGTAATCCTAAAGAATAAACTAATGCCATGAAGAGAGCTTGCACGCTTCATTAGAAGTTTTGGGGTTGATCAATTATGAACATGGATGTCAAATATTTTATACTTATTCGGTGGATTTGTTGTCCATGTTCTTTTAATGGTAACTGAGTCACCGATTTATCAACTCACAATCTCATTAACCTAGTTTATGGACCATAAATAATAATGAAAAAGGTCAAACCTAAAATTACAGTGAAAATTTTATGACCAAAATCAAATGGGTTATGGTTAATAAAAGTGTGGGATATATTTAAGAGAAGCCTTGAATATATACATGCAGTGGATACGTAAAACCGGGAAACATACGCTCTTTCCAAAGTTGATTCTACGACGCAATCCATGCATGCACTGTTTTAGAGATATTCTCGAAGTGAAATGGTCGGATAAAAAGGGGGAGTTTTTCTGGCAGATATTGGGGGCTGGTTCTCTCTTACCGACGACGGCCAGGGGAAAAGAGGCGGATGCGATTATACCGTAGTGGAGCAGATAAAACAAAGGGGGAAGAAGAAGATTGATTGTTGGGTGACAACGAATAATTTCTTTTTCCTTTCGTAATCATTTTTTTTTGGGTTTTAAGAACTCCATCTCCAAGCGGTTCTAATTTTCTAGCTAGGGTTTTTGGTGGAAACATATTTTATTAATTAAAGTCATGCATTAATTGCTAGATGCTCATATTATTTCATTCCACAGGGCGATTGGTCCTGCCATGTTGACTTAGTCACTTAACCCTAATTTTTTTTTTTTTTTAAATATCTTAATCTTAAATTTTTCAGGATTGTGATGGTTTCAAAACTAAATGTAAAATGGATTGTCTTATTAGTTTGGAAATCTATTGTTTTGTTTCTTCGATTTGTTGTTACTAATATAAAACCTAATTATTTCAGATTAGGTCATGGGTAAAATGTATAACATTTGTCTTATTAGTTTGGAAATCTATTGTTTTGTTTTTTCAAAATTTGTTGTTACTAATAGAAAAGTCATTTTTTTCTTTTGAGCATCCTAATTTACTTTGGATAAACTTATTGTGAAATTGTTTATGGTTTACTCTTTTTGGATTGTTTTATTGATTTTGATTTAGATTGGATATTATTTTGGTCTGTTCTATATCTTTTGTGGAGGTAATTTGAAGAATCTTTTTGGATTTTTTATATTTCTATTTTTGGTCCAGAGGAAAGATTTTGAGAACTGGTTTATAGTTTAGTTTCATGATTTCCTAATATTTTAGGCCTTAGGAGATACTATTTGTTTATGAAAATTGTGGAGATAACTTAAGGAATGGTTCATACTAATTTGGACTGTTTCTTGCACTTTGTGGTACTTGTTAATACTAATTTGGACTATTTTATTGATTTTGGTGGATATTTTTCTGGTTAAGAGGAATCTTCTCTTACTTTTCTATATTCTTGAAGATTATGAGAACTGGTTTATAGTTTAGTTTCATAATTACCTAATATATCAACTGAGGTGAACTATACTTCTGATATGTATGTGAATCATTTAGCTGACAATGTTCCTATAAGTAATCCAGTAGTTGAAGAATATATTGTCAAAGCAGTTGTATTTGAACCAACTCCAATTTATTTTCTCCCTCCGGAACCAGTGGTTACTGATGAGGAATTCAGATAGGGAGGTTAATCTCATGATGGTGGATGTTGTGGACTCTATGGATGCTGAAACCTTCTTCGGCTCATGACCTTGTAAGTCCTCATAAACTTTTTTATTTCTTTTTACTATGATTTTATTTTGTGTTTTGTTTCCCTATCATGAAATTTATATGCTGGAATATGAATGGGTGTTGTTCTGATAAATAATGGATGTATCGGCTAAATTTGTTTAGAAAACATAAGCCGCATGCTATTTTTATTTTGGAAACAATTGTGGATAATGAAACTGCCAAAACATTTACCCATCATTTAACTTTTGACTCTTGGTTTGTTGTGCCAGCAGTAGGAAAATCTGGTGGTTTAGCTTTAGGGTATTTTCCAAAATTAAATATAGAAATTATTAGTAGTTCTCTTAATATGATACATATTCTGTGTGATATAACTCCCAGTATCAAATTTTGTTTGTTTTATTTTGTGTATGGAGATTTAAATATGTCTAGTATGAAAAATCAATGGAATTTCTGAGTCATATGAATAAAGATGAAAGTAGACCTTGGTTATTGTATGGAGACTTTAATTTTATATTACATGGTTCTGAAAAACAAAGAGGTAATCCTGATTTCTCCTTTGCTCTGGATTTCATCAAAAATTGGTTAGTAGAATTAAAACTAAATGAGTTTTTTCTTTTGGTAATCCTTTTACTTGGTGTAATAGAAGATTCAAGAATCCTTCTGAATTGATTTTTGAGAAATTGGATACGGGCTTTATGAATGATGATTGGGTTTATGTACTTCCTCAAACTCATATTACTAATCTGGCAAGAGTGTATTCTGATCATTGTCCAATTTTACTCAAGTGTTTCCATCAAGAACAGAGTCTTTTTATTCCATATAAATTCTTTAAGTTTTAGGAGTTAAGCCCATATTTCAAAAATGTCCTCACAAACTCTTAGATAAAGAAAGTCAATGGTTCTCCAAGTTATATTATGGAAGGAAAATTCAAAAATATTAAGCATGATCTTAGTAAATGGAACATTGAAACCTTTGGTCATGTGAAAAACACTATTAATAAACTGAATGCTGAGATTGAAAATTTGCAGGTTATGCCTTATACTGCTATTATTGGTGATTACATTCAAAATTATTCTAAACAGTTAGATTATTGGTATGAAATCGAAAATTATTTTTATAAGCAGAAATCTAGGATTGACTATTTTACTCAATATGATAAGAATACTTAATTCTTTTATAATAAGGTTAAGCTCAGAAATATGTATAATACAATTCGCTCAGAAAGTAGAGACCAAGTTGTCTGTCTGCTTTCTAACTATTTTAAGAATATTTATACTTCTTCAAATCCTAGTAGAAATGATATTGAAGAAGCTCTAAAAGATGTTCAACCCATTATAACTGAAGATATGAATTCTATCTTGGTGGCCATCCCTACAGAAGAAGAAATTCATGCTACTGTTAAGGACATGGCCCCTTGGAAATCATCGGGTCCTGATGGTTTTCCATCTAGTTTCTTTAGGGATAATTTGCAGGATATTTCTCAAGAAGTTATTGCTCATGTTCATAACTTCTTTCGAACAAAATTTCTTCTTAAGTAGCTGAACTACTCTATTATTGCTCTAATTCCTAAGGTAAATAATCCTTTTTCACCTCATGACTTTAGACCTATTATTTTTTCTAACACTGTTTCTAAAATCATTTCAAAAATCTTAACAAATCGTCTTAAACCTTTATTGGATTCTCTTATTTCGCCTTTTTAGTCTTCTTTTACTGCTAATAGACAATTCATGATAATATTATTATTAGTCATGAAATTTTACACTATTTTAAAAGGAAAAAGGAAACAACAAAAAATGGTTTTATGGCTATAAAGCTTGATATTTCCAAAGTTTTTTGATAGACTGGAATGGTCCTTTATAATATCTATTTTTTAAAACACTAGGCTTTTCAGATGATTGGTGTCAAATTATGTATCAATGTATTAGTACTATCACTTACTCTATTTTGGTTAATGGTTCGCATGGCGAGATGTTTTTTCCTTCTAGGGGTATAAGGCATGGAGATTGCCTATCACCCTACATTTTTATAATCTGTATGGAAGTTTTATCCCAACTTCTTTTGAAAGAAACCCCAATTGGGGGATATAGGTAGAAGACAAAACCGGTGTCCCAATAGCATTTCTGGGTGACCCCTTATCCATTTTTTTTTAATTCCTAATCTAGACCTCACTAATTAGGCTAATCCTAATTAGTGATTAATTATAATTAGTAAAAATGTTAATTATATGTTATAAGATTAAGTTAGTGTTTTTATTTGTTTTTGGGTGAGAGAGGTGAGTGTAGAAGGAGGGAAAAAAAATTGGGAGGGAATTTTTTTGGTGAAAATGGAGGATGATTGTGAAGAGAGAATTGTTGTTGCTGAATCTTTAGCTCAACTACAACAAGGATAATATCCTCAATCTCCTGCTAATGACAACAGCTCACAATTGCAAGTTTTTGTGAATCCAACACCCTTGAATGATGATTTTTACTAGCATGGAGAGTTTTTTTGAAGAACCTATACAAGAAAGTAAACTTGCCCAGCATACAAGCATCCCCAACACACAGGTAAAGCTGCTAAGAGGTTGAAAATTTGATTTTTTTTTCCTTTGAACCAGCCATATTTTCAGCTGAAAAACCTATGTACTGGCATAGAATAAGTATGAATACAATGCCGAAACACCCTAAACCGGCATAGTATTCATAGTACGACAATGCCGGTAGCCCAATATCCCCCATTTTGAAACTAAAAACGATATAGAATTCAAACAAAAAACTATGTTGGTACTGCATGAAAAACATACAGGAAGCAATGCCTTCCAAAGATAAATACCGGCATAGAAAATTAATTAACTATCACGCCGGAATTAAGTGCCGGCATGCTCGATAGAAATCTATCAATGTCGGTACTCAAGTGATTTTTTTTCTTCAAGTTTCTGGATTCTTAACATCATGTGCCGACATATAAATTTATTCAACATACAATGCCGGTCGCAGTACTGGCATGCTCGAGAATGGTCGAACACAACCGGGAGGGGCTATGCCCCCTCCCCCCAAGACCCCCTGGGTAAAATACAACTTTTGTACCGGCATTTTATTCAACCTAAATTATATGCCGGTTTTGATAACAAATTCCAAGGGTTTTCCTTTGTATTAAAGTGGACTGCCGGCATACACGAATAAATTCAAATAAATGCCGTGACATACTACCAGCATTGAAGTCAACCAAAAATCAATGCCGGGACAGAACATTCATTTTCAGGTGATTTTGTACCTCAATACCGGCATAACATTCATACTAAAATCATTGCCGTAACTAAATACCGGCATTGTATTCATTATATATTGAATTCCGTAAACTTGTACCAGCACTATAATCATACTAAAATCAATGTCGGTACTCTCTGAAACTCAACTGTTTGAGTTAGGGTTCGCGATTCTAACCCAAAGACACTGCTATATATCGATTCAAACACTTATAAAACACTTCAAAATCACTTACCTTCTCACGAAAGCCATGTTTACGAGAAGTTGATCGTCTGAAGCCTCTTCTTCTTCTTGCTCTTGAGTAATCAAAGCAGGCCATTGTTCTAATTTTTGTTGAGCAATCGATTTTAACTTCGATTGGGCATCCGATTTCTTTCTTGAGGCATGGTTATGATTCGGGTAGGTTACTCGACGAAGAAATTTTTTGAATCATCGTCAACGAAGAATGGATGAAGAACGATGAATAAGAAGATGGAAGAAAAAAATTTCAAAACCTAAACCTAATTAGTGCCGGAACTGATGTGTAGAAATGGGGGATATGTTTTGGTTTTTAGATTTTATATTTTAGGGGAAAGGGTATTTTGGTATTTTCATAATAAAAAATCACTCCTTAACATCCACCCCTGGTTGGGGGAAGTAATCCATATTCCCCAATTGGATTGGATATCCCCCAATTGGGGGTTCTTTTGAAAGGTGAGGCTGATAATATGATACCAGGTTTTAAACTAAGAAAAAAAATAGCCCCTCAATTTTGCATTTTTTTTCTTCGCTGATGATTGAATGTTTTTTCAAAAGCTTCTTTAGTGTATGCTAGGAATATGATGAAAATTATCAATGTTTTTGCAAAAGATTTATGGAAAGCTATCAATTTTGAAAAATCCGGTTTCTTTACTAGTTCTAAAATGCATCATAAACATAAAAAACTTCTCTCAAAAACTATAGGAATAAAATATATGAGTTTTTATGAGAAGTGCTTAGGTACTCCTCTTTTCATTAACATGGACAAAACCAAATCTTTTCATTTTTTAATTGAAAAGTTTTATTCCAGATTAGGAAATTGCAAGAAAACTAGTCTTAATGGTGCTGGAAGAACCGTGATTACCAAGCATGTGCTCTCTAGTCTTGTAGTTTATCATATGTCGTTTTCCTTTTCTTAAGAAGATTACTTCAAAAATCGATGCTATTCAAAGAACTTTTTGGTGGTCTAAGAAAGATCCTAGACATGCTGCTTATTTTCGTGCTTGTGAGGATATAGGAAAGGATAAAAGACGTGGTGGGCTTGGAATTAGGAATACTTATGATACTAATAGATTTTTATAACAAAACTTGGTTGGAGAGTTATTCAACAACCAGAATATTTGGTTTCTAGGTTCTTAAAAGACAAGTATTTTGCTAATCAAAATCTATTAGAAATTTATAAAGAAGCTGATTCCGCTTCTTGGATTTGGAAGGGTATTGTGAGCAGTTTAATTTTCTTAAGATCTAATGTAGTTTTAAAAAAAAATGATGGTACTTCTACTAGAATCTGGGATTCTATCTGGTTACCTGACACTACTTATCCAACGGTGTCACTCAATCCTAATTATGATGATTATGTCTTTGTTAATAAACTTATTAATGTACATACAGGTTCTTCGAATGTTAGTTTGTTAAACGATTTGTTTTCTACTGAGGATGTTATTAGAATCAAAACTATTAAGATAAATCTTCATCTTAAAGATAAAATTATGTGGGCACATACTAAGGATGGAATTTACACTATTAAATCTACTTATAGAGTATATTGGAATGATCATAGTTTTGGGGAAAAAGATTTGTTTTGGAGAAAGGTCTGGTCTCTGAACTGTCACCCTAAAATTAAGTTTTTCATGTGAAAGATTTTTGCACAAATGCTTCCAGTCAATACTTTACTTAAGAATTATAATCCTGCTATAGATAACTCTTGTCCTCTGTGCAATAATGATATTGAAACAGTTTTACACATGTTCTTCCAATGTCCTATTGCAGCTCATGTTTGGTTTGGTTTGTCACTACAACATTTAAGTAATACTGATTTGGATTGGATTGAAGACATTTTCCTTGGTTTGATGATAGATTAGGGAAGTCTCCTTTTACTGTTAACTGACCAAGTATTGGTGCAATTGTTATGTGGAGTATATGGAAGCTAAGATGTGATGTGGTTTTCAGTAAAGTTCCTATTAATATGGATAAAATCATTCTAGATTCAAAAATAATGATAAGCACTTATATAGCACCTCCTTTGATGTTTTTGGAATCTAACAAGGAAGTTAAAATTCCTATAAATCTTGTGGATCACTGTTTGTTTATTGATGGTTCTTTCAAGGATTTTAACATGGGTGTTGGTATGATTTTATGTGATAATGCAGGAACAATAGTTCAATCTCATTCGAATTTTGGGATGGTTTCTGATGCAGTTGGTGCTGAGGTGACTGCACTTTTCTTGGCTATCTCCTGGGTGAAGGAGATAAATCTGTCCAAAGTTATTTTCATCAGTGACTGTCTTCAAGTGGTGGATTTTGTTAATGGATTCTGTGATAGTGTTGAATGGAGATGCAAAGATATTTTGGTGGACTGCAGGTCTTTAGTTCTAAGTGGTAATAACCTTAAGGTTGTTTATATTCAACATATTAAAAAAAAGCTAGCAGACCGGCTTGCATTTCGGGCTAGGAAGTATTGTATTAAAGAAGTTTGGGTCTCTTTTCCTTCTTTTTTGAACAATTTGGTCAGGAGGGAACCATTGTTGAATGTTTGTAATTCTCTTTTAAGTTAATATAGTTAGGGTGTTTTTTCATCAAAAAATAAATAAATTCATGCATTAATTATTTAAAATGATTTTATAATCATGATTTTCTAAAAATTAAAAGTTTTTCCTTGTTTTTTCTATTTCGTTATGATTTTGATACGTAGTGTGATTTATTTATCTTTATAACCTTGCAATATTCATTTTAGTTTTGATCTACGAATCAAAATCTAAATTCCAATTTCATTTCACTGATTAACCACATTTTGGACCTTATTGACTTTTCTACAATTTTGTTTCCTTGCTTGCACTCAACTGAAAAATCTAGCCAAGTTGCTTTGAACGGATACTAACAATTTATAAGAAACCTTTCTGGAAAAAGGAGCAATGTCATCGCAGTCGCAAACCTATAAGCCAGAGTTAAGCCCATTAACGGCTTGTCCTCAATGGAAAAATCATCTTGGAGTTGGAGATCCATTCCAGCATCCGTGACACGAGTATATGGAAGCTCGATCTTTGGTTCGACGTTCGTGGTTGGTTGAACGCAGCCGGTTTAAGCTTGCATAAATTTTTACACGTACTGTGCTTGTTTTGGAAACTTTGTTGTAATTTTTTCTTTCTTTTCCTTCTTCCTAAAATACTCCAAGCAGGGATCTTAAAATTTTCACGATCAGTTTCTAATTTGCAATCTCTTCATAAAATAAGTAGGTCGAAAAAAAGGGTTATTGAAATCCATGTTCCAACGGTTTTTGGAATCTTTATATTACTTGGATTATAATTCCTAGCTAAAGCAAAACTAATTTATTCCCTCCTCTTTAAATACCTCTATAAAATATTAAAGAGTGTCATATTAAATCTTGCTCCAGTAATCATGAATTTCCCAGTGGTTCCCATGGCGAAATCCTTTTTCTTGTCTATTTACAGAACCTTTTTCTCGTGGATGAAAAATCATTGTCCACCAGATGATGTTCCTACGGCAGCACCATGGCTTGTATTTACTGATCCCGGAAAAGAAGAGGAGCAACTTTTGTATAATTTATTTGAGAGATCACCGTACAATAAAATTCACCAGAGGAACATACCAGAGATGAATCCTGCATGGTTTAGGTATTTCCAGTCACCATCTCATCAAGGATGGTTGACTGTATATTGCCATGTTAACAAACAGTATCCAGAATCATGGAAGTTGAAATACGGGGACTGTTTTTTGTTGGATCCCATATCATTGAAGAAAATACGGTTACCTTCTCTACACAGCTGGATTACTATTGGTGATGAGGTCGGTGTGACAGGTGGTGTGCTATCCGCACCTCCAACCATTAACAACGATTCTGTGGTTTTCTTCCTTCTTACTATAATTATTACAGATCCTGCTGTCGAGTTCAACGTTGATGACATCATCGTGTTTTGCCGCCCTGGAGACGAGGAATGGAGAACTCAGATGCTACCCGAACTAGTAATTCCTGTATCCATAACTTGTTTCAAAGGAAAGTTGCATCTTCTGTGCAACCATTCCAAGAACATTCACCTAATTGTCATTGAAAAACAAGTTGGGTCGGATGACGACGAAATGACTATCTCTGAAACCATAACCGCATTTCCAATAGTGGCACAAGACACATTAACATTTAGTTCTTACCGTGAAACAAAGTTTTTGGAATCACGTGATGAATTATTTTTCGTTGTTGTTGACTATCATATATATATGGCAACTTCACATTGTTACGAGGATATCACTAGTTTTCAAGTGTTTAGGATGAATTTTTCTTTGATGATTCTGGAAAAGGTTAAAAGTTTGGGAGATCATGTTCTGTTTCTCGGAGAAAGGACTACTGCTTCTTGTTCTGCAGCTGATTTGGGTCTGACACGAGGACGCGTGTATTTCACAATGCCCAAAGATAAAACAGTTTATGTGTTTGATCTTGAAGATGGTACTATATCCTTAGATAGAGCATTCTCAGATTCTACGAAACCATGCGTTCTGGCAGAATGGTTGGCAATGCCTACAAGTTACATCGAAGGAAATTTTAGAGTTAACCGTAATGAAGCTGTGAATGTTGAAGCAGAACCAAACGTAAAAACTAGTGTACAAGGTTATAATGATAGAAAGAAGAACGAAGGAGGAACTAAAATTATAAAATCATCAGGAACCAGCTGGGGTAGTCTTGACATTGACATCATCGAGTTAATTGCAAGTTATCTACATACCGTGGATTACTTACATTTTCGAGCCGTCTGTAAAACACATCGAACAGTTGCTTCTAATGTGCGCAATAGAACCACAAAAGAGATCTCACCACATACTACATCTTTATCTCCGTGGCTGATTTTGCATCAAAACAATCAAGATTGTGTGTACAGATTCATAAATCCAATGCATAATGATGAGACGTATCTCATAAACCTCTCTGAATCCTTATTAGATGCTACAATTCATTGTTCGAAAGGTGGTTGGCTACTAATGTCGCAGTCATGCAATAGAAACTTGTTATTCTTTTTCAATCCATTCACAAGTGATACAGTAAGACTTCCAAAAATTGAAGAACCTTGGCGCGACTTCGAGGGTATATCATTCTCGTCCATACCTACTTCTGCTGACTGTAAAGTGTTTGCCATCGGAAGACCTTATAGCGGCATTAATACTCTCACCTCCTTCATCTCAAGGGGAGATAATTTTTGGCGCCTCGATCAGTATGGGGACACAAAGGCGTACACTACCGAGGAAGAGGACTTGATGTTTAATTTGTGTCGAACTAATCCAGTTTTCCACGATGGGCGTTTCTACTGCTTGGGTAGACGAGGAACTTTAGGAGTTTTCGATTTGCACAGTGAACATAGTTGGAAAGTTCTTGACAATCTTGCACCCGCTTGTACTATTTACCGTCAGAGTTTCTTGGTGGAATGTGACGGACAACTTCTCTCCGTATTTGTAACACCTCTTAATAAGATGAGGCCGGTTCAGATCTTTAAGCTAGATGCCTCAGAAAAAACTAAAGAGCTGACGTGGGTTGAAGTTGAAGATTTAGGGAAATATATGTTGTTTGTTAGTCATACTTGTTGCATTGCAGCAATCGCTCCAGTTAGTCGGATGAAGAACAAAATATACTTCCCAAGATTACACAACAATCGGATTGTTTTCTTCTCCCTCGACACATGTAGGTATCAGACACTCTTCCTAAGTGGCAGTAGTGATCATTGTGACTTTTCATCAAATAGTTTTTACAGCACCAAAAAACAATTATATTGTACTTGGATTGAACCCAACTGGTCAGGTACTACTACCACAGCTACAGAGCTTGTTTGGTAGTCTATCAGGAGCTTGTTTCCCTTTATTTCTGCATGTGTCATTGTTTCAACATGTATGAATATGGTTCTAAGTTATAACTATATAAGAGATGCTTTTACGTACTTATCATTGAGATGTAAATGAAAAAAAAGTAATCCTTGAGAAAATTAAAGAATTTGCTGAAAATATCAAATGATTTAAAGTTGGTGATGAATATAAACAGTCCAAACCTTGCTGATTCAATCTCTTTTCCATTTAATTCCTCATCGCGTTACCTTGCTTGCCACTGGTTGAAATGGTACAACTATTACAACTCATATATATTCTTTTCAATTCAACACAGTATTTTATTCTGCAAGAGAAGCATGTGGAAGAGAAGCTGCAACGTTTATTTATTTTGTATTCTATATGTATTGATAGTTTTATCACTAAAATTGACAAAGGAGGAGATTTTTAGAGCACTGCTCGGTCGAACTCGCATGCGTTGCTATCTCAAGCATGTTTCTCAATGTTAGTGATCAAAATTATAAGTCTTGATTTGTAGTCTACTTATAGCTAAGTCTTGGACTAGGATAGAAAGTGTAGTTGAGCTCTAACAGTCCACGACGTTAATCATACAAGACGAAGAACTACCCAAGGAACTGGTGGAATTAACTTCATCGACTAAAAGGTATGTGGAGACTTAAACTTATCTATCACTCAAAAGTCTATCTACTCTATCTTTATATTGAGACAAAAGTCGTATTGCTATATAGACTTCGATTATACACATTTGCTATTTCGAGCCGAGTTTATCTCGCTTATCTATTTCTCGAAATATGTGTTGGTAAGCCTTCTCTTTGGCCAAGTTCATCTTTACAAGTGACGAAAGTCATGTTGATTATTTCAATATCTTGAAAATATCTTTGATGAAGAATAGTGTGTGAGTAACCTCTATTTGACATCCTCTAAGAATGTTTCAATGATTGAAATGATAGTTTAGATTATATAACCTTGAATGGATATAAACATTGTATGTGAACTCATACTTGTGTAAGTCCATAATCCTTGAACCAAAGTATGCGTACTTTGCTGCTCAGGATAACCGAAACTAAAGTGCACGTACATGTACGCATACTGTCGGAGGTTCACGTCCCGTGAATTTCTTATGGAGTTTGTGAACTGAAAACAAACTTAATCTAGGTACTTAAGTATGCATACCGGTATGCATACTTGAGTGGGTTATTTTCTAAGAACGGTTTATTCGTGAACTTACACTTATATAAAATAAGGAATGCATAATTTGCAAACCGTGGCTATAAAGTTCATGAATTGATTCGAGTGAATCAAAATCATTTTTGCTTCGATTGTGTCTTGTACACTTCTATGATATCTAAGCAATTGAAAAACTCTCTAACTAGTTATTTTGAGTCATTTGAACTAGTTATGGTGAAGATGAATATGGTTGATATGAAAGTGCTCATATGGCTAACTATTTGGTGCTCATATGGATAACTATTTGGTTAACTATTGTTGAACCAACTAGGTATACACGTTTAGGTACGGTTACACAAACCTAAATGAAAGTGCATCTCATTTGTGTATAACAAGCTAAGTTCAATCAAACGGTTGAAAGATATTAGCTTGAATCTAATCAGGTTTTCATCTAACTGTGAATATTGAATGCTTTGTTACCAAGGTAACTTAGATTTCAAACCTTGATTTGGAAGACTATATAAAGAAGAACTCTAGCAACTGGGAAACCTAATCTGCACACCTCCCGCGTGATACTATTTGTATAAGCTAAAGTCGATTATCCTTTAACCTTGCGTGATCTGATCTTGGTGTTTCTATCGTATTTGAGTACAATCGTAAGATTGGATTGAGATTAATTTCTCCAATAGGAAAGATAGAAAAGTAGTCACAAACATCTTCGTCTCATCATTTGTGATTCCACAATATCTTGTTTCGCTAGTCCATTAAGATTATTGTGAGGTGATTTATAATTCTAGGCTGTTCTTCGGGAATATAAGTCCGAGTTATCAATTGGTTCCTGTTCACCTTGATTTATCAAAAGACGGAACAAAACTCGTAGGTATTTCTATGGGAGACCGATTTGTCTATTCATGTACACTTTTTAGTGTGATACAAATTTGTTTATTAAAATATTTGACTTTGGGTCGTAGCAACTCTTAGTTGTGGGTGAGATCAGCTAAGGGAATCAAGTGCGTAGTATCCTACTAGGATCAGAGACGTAAGGAGCGCAACTGTACCTTGGATCAGTATGACATTTATTGGGGTTCAAATACAGTCCAGACCGAAGTTAGTTTGTAGTAGGCTAGTGTATGTAGCGACTTAATACAGTGTTATAAGTTAGTTTGAAGACTGCTTATTGAATACACGTTGTTATATCTTTCCGCACAAATGTTATTTACTGTTATATATATATTCATTTCGTTCACATTTAACAGCTAAAACATAACAACCCGAACCTCTCATTTTTTTCCAGTTAGAGTCGTTATTATATTTACCAATATAAGTTAACGAATCTAACCAACCAAAATAGATGATTTCCTGGAAGTTTTGGTAAAAAAAAGTCGTTATTTTCTTTAACTTAAGTTATAACGACCCTAGGATAAAAAAATTGATGATCGCCTGAAAGTTTTTTTTTAATTAGGGTCGTTATTGATCTTAACCTATAATGTGACGACCTTCAGGTACAAATATTATTCGTCTCCTGGATGTTTTTGTAACCTATGGTCGTTATTTTAATAAACTTATTCAGTAACGACTCTTAAGTATAATTTTTGTTCATCTCCTGGATGATTTTATCGGATATAGTCGTTAGTTTCTTATAGTTCTTAAATAATGACTTCATCATCTTATGTATTTAACGGCTATTTCTAAGTACACTCTTCCCAATAAAAATAGCCTTTGGGATATTTTGTATATAAAGATTTCAACATGAACTAGCCAATACAACCGAAAACAATCTAAATCAATAATTTCTTAAATGTCAAACAATTCAATTGAAAACATACATAGAAGATGCAAGGGACCAACCGAATCTATATTGACAATGGAGGAAGAAATACGCAAAAGAATCATGCAACCTCGTAAAAAACCCTACACTATAACGCCATATCCTACGAAGGAAGAAGAAGAGTTGCGCGAGGCCAAAAAACGAGGCGAAGAACAATCATAACTCCTGGAAAAATTCAAGCAAGTTGTCGAAGAGACCGAATGGGTTAAAAATTATTACATCGTCAAGGATCTTCACGAGATGATAGTATATTTTGGAGCCAAGTTGGTTCGGGTCCAAAGCGATATCCTTATTTTCCGTCCCACATTAGGCACAAAGGGGATAGGTGTGCGGCCTAGGCTGCGTATACCAAATGGAGAGGAGAGCCTTTTTATCACATCAAAGCCGCAGTGGTAATTCAATAACGTAATAACATGTAATCATTTATGTTATACATGATGTATTGAGTAAACGGTGTATTTTTTTATCTAATATATAGAGTCATCACCATCTTTAATAATTAAGTGAACGACCCTTGGGGTGAATTTCAAAATATCAGACTGTTGCACTCCACCTCCTATAAAATACAGACCAATTACTCTTGATAAAATGTCCCAAAACATTACATTTTGTACCAAAATACTCTAAAAATTTGTGGTAATGGCGGAGTGGGAAACTTATGAAGATTTGTGTCTAATTAAATCGTTTGCTAATCCGTTTTGTGAACGTCCGAATGAAATCCATTCCATGTTTTGGAAGAGAGTGAAAGAGTTTTTTATGGCCGCACAGGGAATCCCAATAACCGCAAGTGGAGAGACTTGGGTTTTCGATTCAACTACATGAAAAGTTCAATGCGGGGGTATGTTAAAGTTAGGAATATGGTGTATGAACACCATCCACAAGCACCTCTTAGGGAAAATGTATCAAAAAAATATTCATCGTTAACATTTGACATCGTTAAAAGTGAGCATACTAAAGTTTAAGAATTATTTGAATTTCAGTTAGAACACTTCAATGGGCTATGGAGAATTCGCAACGGGGAAACTAATTTCATTCACCACAAAAAATATACCACCTTGTACCGACGTTCTAGGAGGTTCATCGACGAACATTTGATGTGTCAAATTCTAGAATACCCATATTAACTATTATGTAATACGGGATTAATGTAATGTTATTTCCTTATCAAATCAAAACCCATTCTTGTTCCAATTTTATAGTTTAAACAATAAGTCGTCCCCCTTTTAGTATTTACAAAATAACGACTCTCTCCATAAGATTTCAAAATTGACAGTTCCCCTTAAATAGTCGTCATTTTCATAAGAAAATAATTAACGACTCTAACATGAAGTCGTTACTCTGCTTGCTTTTGGCATAAACTGTTATTATTTATTTTCGTTTTACTAGTAACGACTCTATGTATAAAAATAAAGCGAGTTTTCTGTTTAAAATTCTTTATGAGTCGTTATTCTGCTATATCGATATGGTAACGACTCTAGTCCTGAAATTACACCCTTTCTCTGTTTTAATTTATCTGAGGGTCGTCATTTTGCACAACCAATATGGTAATGACTCTAAGGGAGAAATATATGTTTCATATTTTAAATGTTTTTGTCCCTTAGTGTCGTTACTTAATTCCATTTAACTGGAGTAGGAGATGCATTATCAACAAGAGCCGCTGGGCAGGGTTTCGTACCAGTAACATATCCATCGAGATCGTACCTTGAAGATAGGGAAGAAACTGAGCTCGCAACAAAGAATAGTTGTTTTCATCTAACTTGACAGTAATTATATGATGAGGTTGAGAGAATTGAACAGGAGCCATTGTTGAAAGTAGAGAAGGAGAAGATAAATTAACGAGTACAGAGGTTGTATTTTCTTCGGTAGACTTGGTTTTATGGAAGAAGACTACTCGAAAATAGGGTTAAAAAAGACCTAAACCTAGCTGATACCAAGTTTGAACTAAGCTAGGGTTTGGTTAAGCTTTGAGAGGATACTGACAGAGATAAGAAGATATGGAACAAGAATAGAAGAAGATATTCTTTTACTAAAATAGTACAAAACAATTACACAACCTACAAGTGTTTATATACACATATTTCCTTGAGTTGCATGGAAAGTAAGTTTCCTAACTAAAATAGTTTTCCTAAAATACAAGATACTTGGAAAACAGGTTACGTGTGTTATTTCTCACACGTAACATATGATGCGTTAACACTCACTCCCTCCTATCCGGACTGAGTCTTCTTAGTTCTCCCCTTCGGATGGCATAAGCCTTTTATGCATTTTTCTTTAATGGAAAAAAAACAAAAAAAAAAGTTCAAGTAAGAAGGTGCGGATAAACAAGCACAAGTTGTACCAATT